>JASFXZ010000005.1:37113853-37578939 GCA_032209605.1 Mactromeris polynyma
GTGGAAATAAATGTAACATTCAACCTGACCCAAAGCATCCTAAACGATGGCGAAAAGCCCTAATATGTCGTACTGCATGTCGCCCTGGAACAAAACCTTTCAAAGAAACAATATTAGATGTCTGTAAATTACGTAATGATGAATGGGCAAAGAAAGTCCAGACACATGTCATGGGAGCGGTTAGTGATCTTCATGCAGCTGATGCTAGATACCATGATGATTGTAGACTGTCTTTCATGGGATCTCGAAATACAAAGTATGCTTCTAAAGGAATTGGAACAAATGAGATCGACGAAGCATTTCATGAAATATTCAACAAAGTGAGATTGGACACAACTAAATTATGGACATCAGTTGAGCTACATGACCTATACTGCAAATTTGGAGGACAATTAAATAGACCATGTCTTATGAAGAAATTGTGTGATATTCTATGTGATGATGTGTATGTATTTTCATCTCCAGGACTAGCAAGTTTTATCATTTTTAAGAGCAATGCTCCTCTTGTGTTACGTGTAGATGAAGTGGAAGACTCAAATGTACAATATGAAGCTATAGTGAAACAAATAACAGATGAATGTAAAAAGGTTAAAACACATAAGAACCACTACGATGTCAGAATTAACAAAGATCTTGCTTTAGAAGAATCAAGCCCAACTATGTTACACTTACTGGAATGCATATCGGAGAAGATGAGTTATACTCTACCATCTCTACTGATATGTAACATCGTTACAAGTATGGTTAGAGACTCGCCAACTTCTTTACAAATAGCCCTAGGTGTTGAAACAAGAGAACGGTCAAAAATTGACACTCTACATGACTTTGGTGTCACATGTACATACGATGAAGTTAAACGTTTTAAATCATCTATTGCAAAAGCTGCAATAAATGGTACTAATGTAAGCACAAATTCTAACTTGAGACCTATTACTGAAGAGAATACCGGACTAATACAAGCAGTTGCAGATAATTTTGATGCGAATATATGTTCTCAAAATGGTCTTAAATCAACCCATGCTTTGGCTTTACTGATGACACAGGACAATTCGTCTGCATTTCAAAATAATGAAAGTCCAATTCATGAAACAATTGAGCGAGTCTCAAAAAACGACATGCAAATTCCTACTATAGGTCAAGAAATCCAAAATTACCAAGGTCCAAAAAAACCAAACATGCCTATAAGGGATGGTAAACGTTCTGTTTTGCCATTAAAAGTACTAGCAAAAATGATAGTGGTAAAGACTCAAGCCAGCAATATAGATATGCAGTTTATGAAAGACATTGCCTCAAAAGATAAAATACCTGAATATGGAGGATATAATACAGCAATCTGCAGGTCATTAGGTAAAGGACTGAAACCTGCAACAAAAGTGATGTACACACCTCTTATAGACATGGTTCCGTCTGACCCAGACACAATGATGACAGCGATGTACCGTGCTCAGCGGCTGTCTCGTGATTTTGGTCAGTCCTTCACAGTCTTCACCGCAGATCAACAGTTGTACCGCGTTATGATTAACGTATTATGGGTTCACCCTCGCCTGTTTCCGAACTTCTATCCCAGACTAGGTGGTATGCATACTCTTATGAGTTTTGTTGGATGTGTCGGTAGTTTGATGTGCAACAGTGGCCTAGAAGATATTCTGAAGGCAGCATTTGGAGGAGTTGCAAAGATGTTGTGTGGCAAGAACTTCCCCCAGAATGTAAGAGCACTCCGAATGGTTGCTGAAGAAATTTTGAGAAATGATCTTCAAGAGGCTGATTCCTACGATGAACTTCTTTCCAGACTTCAAAACAAAGCAACACAAAGTCGGACATCAAAGTTGTGGCTAGAATGCCTTATAAAGCCAGTTATGATAATGATGTTGTTCATCAGAGCAGAGCGTGAAGGTGAATGGGTCCTCCATCTGACTGCAGTTGCTTCTATGATGCCATATTTTTTTGCTGCTGGACACATCAACTATGCCAGGTATGGTCTTTATTACCTACGATCAATGGAAAATCTCCCTGAAAATGTACAGGCTCATTTCAGTGCCGGTGAACATGTCATGAGGCATCAGACAGGGATATGGAATGGACTGTGGTCAGACATGTTCATTGAATCGACCTTTATGAGGTATGGACATGGCCCAGGTGGTCTTATTGGAATCACGTTGAAAGAAGAATCCGTCAAGCGTTGGGCCTTAAGTTTGCACACATGCAGCCGTCTTCTGCAAGACATCAAGCGTATGAGAGATGCTAATGCGACTACCATTGTAACCAAACATAAAGAAGAGGGAAATGCCCGTATATCAGCAGATAGTGAAGATCGTGCTCAGATTCGCCAAAAGTTAGAAATTTCAATACACCCTTTGCAATCTGACGAACACCCAGAAGGTATAGTAAATGTTGTCTCAGGAAAGATAAGCTCAAATTTAGTAAATGTAGACAATGCTGTGACAATAGGAAAGACACAAATGGAATTGTTTGAATGTTCTTGGCCAGAAGGGTTCAATACTACCATTACTAATAAAGTAATTACAATGAAAATTAATAAGAAGAATGTGAAATTTGGTGAAACGTCTATTATATATGACACACAGTTGATTTATAGTCGAGTCATTGGATTACTTTCATCCCGATCTGTGGATTTGAACGATATTATGTCTCATGAACTTGCACCAGTACCTACATCCATGTTCGACGACAATGGTGACATGAGGGTAGCAACATCGAAATCCATCCTTAAAAAGAAACTTCAGATAACGAAGCCTACTAGATTTGCTGAGAAACCAGATACGATTGTTGTTGATGGATGTGCAATTCTGTGGTGCATTCACTGGCCAAAGACTGGTACTATTCAAAGCTACTTAGATGGATTCTGGAGTTACATATCCCTACTCCTGCGCACAAGCAATGTCTACTTGGTGTTTGATAGATACTTTCAATTCAGCATCAAGGGAAGCACACGAATGGGAAGGGCTGATCCACAATCCATCTCATATAAGTTGTCAACCGAAACGCCATTACCAAAGCAGTCAACAGTCTTTACCAACACAGACAACAAGGTACAGTTGATAGACCTACTTTGTGAAGATCTGAAGCAGAAAGCACTCACACATACTGATTCTAATAAGAGTTTGATGATTACTGGTTCCTCTGATGTTCCTCTGGAAATACAAATGGGTGTTTCTATTTCCCGTCATGATCTCAAGACTAGCCATGAGGAAGCAGATGTAATTATCACACAACAAGCAGTATATGCCGCAACACATGGGGCCAAATGTGTTAAAGTTATATGTGACGACACTGATGTCTTCGTGCTTCTCATTCACTTCTATTCCCTGACTAAATTGTCTTCAGTGATGTTGATGGAGGGTACAAGTGGTGAACGGACGATTGTTGATATCGGGGCAACTGTAGCAAAACACCAACCGATCATGCCAAGTTTGCTCGCAGCCCATGCGCTTACAGGATGCGACACCGTAGCGAGACTGAGTGGTATTGGCAAAGTCAAGGTTACCAAACTGTTAGATAAGGGTACAGAACTCAGACATCTAGGTGAACTTGATTGTACTCTTGATGAGGTAGTAAGTGAAGCCACCACCTTCATCGCTGGGTGCTACGGAAAAGGAGGGAATAACATGTCTGATGTACGCTATGAAGTTTGGAAGTCAAAGGTTGGAAGAAAGGCAATGAGAAAGATGCCAAAACTTCAGACACTCCCACCAACTACTGAATCATTTCGAGAAAATGTAAAGCGGGCCCATTTTCAAGCATGTGTATGGAAGTCGTCACTCGATCCTGATCCACCAGACCTTGATGTTGAATTGTTTGGGTGGAGAAAGGACTTATCACTCAAAGTACTTGTTCCTGTAACAGTACCAGACAACACAACACCAGCTCCAGCATGCGTCATGAAGCTCATCAGCTGTAGCTGTAGTTCTGAAACTCCTTGTGTTACAAATAGATGTGGTTGTAACAATGCAAATCTAGCATGTACATTATTTTGTAAATGTAATGAAACCGGTAATTGTGAAAATAGATGTACTAAAGAGGCAATGGACGATGATAGTAATGAATCTGGAAGTGACACAGACAATTAATCAAACTAGTTCCTATGCAACAATGCATGATACAAACACAATATTTGTTGTTGATTTCAAAATATAATATATGCAAATCTAGTCAATAATTATATGCATTGTTTAAAAAAATAAACAACTTCATTATGTTATGCTATCTTTAAATGATATATAAGCTATGAGTATACACTTGCACAACAAATAAGAGTCGAAAGAAAGTTAATAAGAGACGCTATAAGTTTACATTTAATGTACATGCAAATAAAATACAATTGTTTCGTTTATTAATGCATTAAAACAGCGAAACATATGAGTTTGTATAATTTGGCGGCCATTTTGTCGGCCATTTTGGAATTAAGAACAAGTCTATCAATATATTAGAGTTCTAAAATCGAACAATAACTTAAATCGTACCAATCAGTATGATTTAGGGTATAAACAAGTACTAATGAGTTGATATAACAAGGCATAAAGTGCTGTTTTAGGGTTTTTTATATTACGGCAGCCATTTTGGCAGCCATCTTAGATTTTTATTTAATATTTATGCATATTAAACATATAAAAGACCTTAGTAACATAAAACACATCAATTTGCACATTTCTATACCCTTAAAATAACATAACCAAGAAGATATTAGCATATACTGACAGTATCCAAATTTAGCGGCCATCTTGGCGGCCATCTTGGATTATTTCAAATTGCCCAAGGGTGACAAAGTGTCATACAACAGATTCTGAGAGAGGACATCTTCCCGAACATTTTGGTACCAAAACATTTTGTGTGTACTCCAAAGTTAGGTTACCCCCTCTGGCATCTGGACTATTTGCAGGTGTTTGAGAGAGACGATTACATTTGTGAGCAGCGGAAGATCAAAAAACAGTGAGTAGACTATAAAACTGTGATTTAGATAACTCCATTATATACTCCATAATCATTTTACAACTAGTTATTCACGTGAAACAACATATGCATGTTTTATTTAAAAGCCAGAAATATTCTCTCAACAAAATTGTATTGATGTAATTAATTTTGTCATCTACATCGCATAACTAATTCATTTTGTAGTTTGGAGTCAGAACCCATTGGAACGTTCTGCGTACGTCCTGGTAGCGGAAGGAAGCAGGTAAATATGTAGACAGACTTTAATGGAATGTCTTAAAATTGAAAATGCCCAGGTCTTTTTTAAATAGTATACAATATTGAAATGACAATGAATCTTGGAATATCACTGCCATGACAATTATTCGTTGTTATTTAATGTATTTAATGAAGGGGATGATGACGCATGAGATTCTGTTTGAACAAGACTTTTCTTTAAAAAAGATGGTTCGCAGTCTGAATCAACTTGTTAACTAGTAGTTTGTATTTTATGTCTTGATGCATAATGTCTTTGATTGTGGGATGAAAGATTTTGTAGATACAAAAGAAAAAAATATCGACTCTCGTTGTTTTTCTGACCGGTAACTAGAGTTCGAAAAATGAGCCTGTTGCTAAACATAGATAGAATTTGGTACGGCCAGAAATACTTACTACCTGGTTTGTCAGTAAAGGAATGGATGGAAAATAAAATGGTGTGTTTCCTTTTCTAAGTTTATGTTTAAGTAGCAAAACAAATCACGTTGAATTCGAGCGACTAAAATAGTGGTATGCTTGTTAATTCTGCCAAAATAACCATTGTAACTAAATTTGAATGGATATTGGTACATTTGTGATTTCCACGCGGCGGCCTATAAATGGCACTCCGTAGTGTGATTAGTCATATACTTTATAGTCTGTTTCAATATACATATGTAGTTCACTAGTACTCATTGCATCCCGTTGTGATATTACACGTTTATATCAACTTACTTATTTAAATATCGATTTATTTGATTAAAATAATATGAATCAACCAAAGATGTCTTCTTAATTCCCACGTCGGGCAATTTTCCGTTGGGTTGAGTAACAATACTACTCGCTAGATAAATCTAGAAATGTACTAAATATCTACTTTCGAACTTTCGAACGCTATTGTTAAGGCAAACAACATTATGTTCATCTGGTTTTCATCAACCTTGCAATGTTTACAGTAATAACAATTAACGCCTGTGTCGTGAACAAAATGTTTTCTTGCAAAGCATAACATCATTGCAAAAATTGTGTTTATTACTTTGCTTCGGAATAAGAAAATGCAACACAATGTACAAGTCATTTTTAAAGTTTTGGTAAACAAATATATTGACCTAAACAAAAAATTAATTAATCCGCGTCAAGTTTGCAAACGTCGTTTGGTTGAAGAGAATTTTGTTTAACGGTTAACGTAAGATTGATTGGTTTACATATCGCTAACATTCAAATAGCAAACACCGAAAAGGTGAAGAACATAAGCATTAGCATTGACATGCGTACAATAAAGAAATCAACTTAAAAGGGTGGATCTTGGCAGTGGGCTAATGAATTTGCACAGTTTAAGTCAATCCCCTTCACCGTATGGATCCGATACACAGGGTTATTCATTGTTGGAAAAGGGGCAGGTTTCAACACTATTAATAAATCGCTAGGTCGTATAATCTAACTGAACAGACACTACACGTTGTTGAATACCCTACCATTAAAAACTATTACATAATCACCGACAAGATTTGTTTATTGCATTTTGATAGATGTCACTTATATAGACTTTAGTTTGGCCAATCAGTTTAATCAGTATTGATTATCGCGTTGATGAAAATTGACGTATGGTCACATTTTATGATGAATGTAGGGTCTACGAATACCGCCATTGCACATGTACAAAACAAAATACAGTCAGACCTCGGTCGTTCGGAGTCAGTCGAACTTTTATTTCGAATAATACTTGGTTGCGATTAGCCCATTTCTATTCGACGTACATATGAGTCACCGGGACCTGATATTTATTTTGGATGGTCCGAATATGGACCGGATAAAAGGTTGCGAATAAACGAGATCCGACTGTATTTAAATATTTGTATTCATTCATAGTATTAGTACATACCTGATGCACCTGTGTTGACAATTAATATTAATTTATCGTTAATTATCGTTAAAATTGATTTTCAGGAGCTTGCGATAAAAACCGTGGATGGTATTCGTGTGTTTCGAATACATGAAAAGGTTCTTTTTCATTATAACATTAATATTTACTGCACATTTGACCATGTCTTAAACATATACACAGCAAGTATGCATGATGGGAATTCTTCATCTTTATTTTCTTAAGACATGATCGTCGTTTAAGCACTCGGGCTACCGATTAGAAACATTATATTTATTTTATATTAATACTTTTACTTAATCTTAGTTGGCCCTGTTTGTCTAAACTTCTTATTTTACATTGATTGTGAAACAAGATGCGATTATTTATTCTAATCACTCTAAATGACCGGTGGCATACAGGCGACATGTGAGGAATTATTTTTATCTCGTGGCCACGACTTACTTACTCGTTCCAACGACATTATTATCTCGTTCCCACGACTTAGTATGTCGTGACCACGACATATCTATCACGTACCCCCACGACATAATTATCTCGTGGCCTGGACTTACTATCTCGTTGCTACGAGATAAAAATAATTTAACATATGTCACCTCTATGCCACCGTATAAAACTACTTGGAATCCAGTTTGTTTAGCAACAGTCGATGTAAGTAAACTTACGTACTAAATGTCGAATGTACTTAATGATTTCAGAATGGACGTTTATATTTGTTCGAGGGCACGGACTTTCCATCTTTAGATAAGCTGCTCAGTTTCTACAGTTATATGGAGTTACCATCAAGGACAATCAAAGTTACACTGATACGAGGCTATAACAGCAACACACCATAGGAACTACTAGAAATGGATTGTTTCTCCAAGATAACATTATGATGTATTTGTGTATATATTTGTAAATAACAATAATCTGTAATTGCTTAAGTCAATGATAAACCCTCTGTTCTGTTCGACATGTCCCCCTAGTTAAGGGCAATCGTCTGTACATATCATGCATAATACGGTTTTCTGAATGTAAAAGAAAGTGAACCATTGGCATAAAAAGTTCAAAGCTGTTCTCTCAAAAAGACAGTAGAAATAGACAATTTGGACACAACTTCAAGAGAAAACCGTGCTATGACAGAATCAAAACACTAACCTTCAAAAATTAATAAAAAGCTTAATATTATAAGTCTCATAATCAAGGAAACAGATACAGATGCCACAGTGAAAACAATCATAGTAGTCGATGCTGAAAATTATATGAGAAACTACGTTTTGTTCGTTGAAACTATCTGCAGCAAGCAATTGCATGTGTAGATGTCTTATTTAGCATTGCTTAGTGTAAGATTAATTATGGTCATTTAGTTGTTCATTTTTACCAACACAAACATTAACATTATATTTCATATAGTTAAAACTTCAATAAATATGCATCATAAGGATACACTTATACTAGTAACGTATACCTCTGTTGTCGAAAGAGGAGTTTGTAATACCTGTGAAAAAAATAAAATTTAGAAGCGTTTTCTACAAGTTTTGTTCGTGAGAGTTAACGCAACATAACACATATTTGAATGTGTAATACAACGCAATAGTTTGTATAAAAAATGTTATGAAACCTGTTTTACTATTTTACGTTTAGATTGGCCAGATTCATCTGTATGTACTCATTGTATAAAACACAATGTTCAATTTATAGCTCACATGAGCACGTAGTGCTCAATGCAAGCTTTTCTGATCGGTCAATATAATCCAAATATTCTATTTAAGTCAAAATTAGGCAATACGTGGATGGTATCCTAAATTGAACTTGAACTGTATTTTATTACTTGTATCCTACGCTTATGTGCCCAATATGAATTGAATTCATACATTGATCCTTTAAAGAGTTATGTTTTTGCACGGACGGACAGGGGTAACACATTTTGCCCATTCTCCATTCTTTGAATGTAAGAGGCATAAAAACAGAGTTGATAGAAATAAGGTCTAAACCTAATCTTAAACATATTAATGGATATGGCATAAACTCAGCATATACATATTACGATGCGGGATGTGAGAGTCCGCACATCAAGTAGTGGTACAGCAGCGATCCATGACCAGTGATGTTATGTTGTCGAAAAATTGACAAGTACAGTTCCTTTTCATAATATTATTTTAATAACGTTACACAAAGTCAGCAGAATAACAATGCAATCCCACCGAGCTAGTATATATAAGTTCAAAAAGTCACAACGGTAATAACTGATTAACTTACACAAGGTATATGAGTCCCTAAGACAAATATCACACAGACAAATATATGGTATATAACTTCCCTACATTTTAATCTCCGTATAAAGTATTATATAGGTACCCTATACATTATGACAGACACAGCTCTATCAATAATACATGTATAAAACATCAAAGACCCATAACTCTGCAACTGATAATTCCAGCGGAACATGTCCATAATACGCTTCATATAACAATCACTCCAGTGAAGTTTCATCCAAATCTGGTCAGCGGTTTTGAAGATGAAGCAGGTACACTGTGCCGGACAGAAGGAGACAGGCAGATGGATAAACAGACGGAAAGTGAAATTGCTATATGTCTCCCTTCGGGGCATATAACATGCATAAAATGTAAAATATAGATATATTCTGCGAAATTAATTATTTAACAATAACGCTATTAACAAGAGGGCCATAATGGCCCTATATCGCTCACCTCAGTACACTGCCATTGTGACTGAATTAGACTAATGTGCCAATAAATAGGTATAGGTTCAATAATAAGTTAAAATTTTCACTTTCGGAATCTATTTTATTTCGTGCTCAGGTGAGCTAAAATGTTCGTACAATAACAGCAGGTACAAATATTCAAATAAATATGACAAAAACACATTGCACTTCATAATATGAACAATTTCCATTTCACTTGCTTACAAAGAACCCTAATAAAAAATATATAATATCAATCAATAACTACTTGACAAGAAACAAAATATCAAGAAATTATCCACAAAATGACAAGATATGGCCCTAAATCACTCGCCGTACCCTCCCAGGCCCGGGCAATTTTTGTTTTACATTTTGCTGTCTTAATAGATGTTCACCTAGTTGAATTCTAAAAACTGGTTTCCAATGACGATTAAGGGATGTCTACTGAATTTAACCAAGCTCTGACTAAAGGTATCTGGAATTTTAAAGCTTCAAATAATACACGGAAAACCACTACATGTATCACATCAAAAGTACCGTTAAAACAATATAAACCCGAGTAAATTTGCATTTATTTGAACACAGACTTACCAAATTATATCTATGTTTAGCGTCAGGTTCATTTTTTCGAACCTTTCAGGCAGGAAAAAACAAAGTATCAATAAAAAATAATACCTTTTGTGTCTACACCATCTTTCTTCCCACAAACAAATACAAAAACTACTAGTTTACAAACACAACACAAATATTAAACAAATGACTAGTTTTAATAATCAGCTTTGAACATGGTCTTTGTCACCCGACACATTGGTAATGGCTAAATGCAGTTATGTTTTAATATCAATGTTGGGATTTTTTTTACTTTTTCAGATGTGTTGTTTTCAGTCAAACTGCCAAAAACCTACCCGCCTGAGGACGCTAAACATGGATCTATATTGGCAAGGCCTTACTGAAATTTTGAATGAATACAAATGCATGGTAAATATGCCAATGCCACAGTAGAAAGAGACTAGAAGTATGAAACGGCAAATTTTACATAGCTGATATTTACAGCAAAAACTGTTGCAACATCAATAAACAATAGGATCATGATGGCCCTATATCGCTCACCTGAGTACACCACCATTCTGACTTAATTAGACTAATGTGCCAATCAATAGGTATAGGCTCAATAAAAAGTTAAAATTTCACTTTGAAATCTATTTCTATCGCCTGTGACCTACTTATGCAACAGACCGGATACCTTTATACAACTTCGAAAGAAGACCCTCCAAGGTGGTCAAATTCAATTCAGTGGTTAAGGAGGAAATTGTTGTTTATAGTTTCCACTATATACATATAGGAAGCAAGGCCTGTCCCCTAGCGTTTATGGTTTTTGACAGATTTTAATAATTTATGTATTCAATGCAATTGTGTACGAGGACTACTAGACAATGCTACTCACCAAATATAAAAGGTCTAGACCTTATGGTTTTTTACAAGAAGATTTTCAAGGTGTTCACTTTTAAAATCTATTTTAGCTCTTGTGACCTACTTATTCAACATACCGAAACCATTTATATACCTTTGAAAGAGGACAACCTAAGGATCATTCCTCAGATGTCTGGTCAAAATTAATGAACTGGTTTAGGAGATGTCGTTTATAGTTTCCACTATATACATATAGGGAACAAAAGGTACAACATAAGCCAAATAAAACAAGAAGCCACTGAATTAATAGTGTAAATTTGTATCAGGGAGTTACAAAGGAACATCTTAACCATACAGGTATTGCACTTTGTCTAACTGAAACCAGCATCTCTAACCTGTCATATCAAGATTACTGGCATTAAAAATGCCTAGATAACCTCTGAACTTAGCTTTGAGACTTTGGCATTACAGTCTGGTATAGACAGAATGAATAAAGATTAACAATAGGTCAAAACCAACCTTAGTATTTTAAGCAGACATCAACAGGTTGACTTTAGAGAATGACATTAACTTGAAATAAACCTAATTATCAGAGTGACCCAGCACAAATAATGTATATGAAATAATGAAAACATTGACCTAGCATTGATACAAACCTTACCAAGAGACAGACATACCCATATATGGATGGACTACAAAAGTATACGAAATAGAGGAACATTAATTGAGGAAATGCTTCAAAAATGAATGTAAATTGACTGGCCTCAGGATTCCATTCGAGCTACAATGTTTCAAAAACAATAGTGAACAAAAGCACATGAGATGGGGAATGTCACGAGTTCTCTTAATTTATCACTTCTCCAGTTCTCTCCCTTTATACCTTCTGTAGTATATGTATATAGCTCAAAAGATAAAGGGAAATAACTCTGACAATTTCCTGTGAACTTAAGTAGGTAAATATCGTCAATAATATGGATAAAGGAAATGTACACATAAGCAAAAAATCACATGGACACAGGTAGTAACAAATGATATATTCTACAAGATAGATATAGTGTGTTTTTATTTACTGCAAACATGAAAATATTACCTGGACCATTACATTTCAAAAATAGGTGTAATGAAATGTTTGTGTTTGTCTTTAAACTTGCCAGGAAAAAGCCTCGGTTCTGTTTTGATAGTTAAATAATCTGTTTTGATAGTTAAATAATCGTAGAGCATTTCCTTACCTAAAATGATAAGGGTCCTAAAAGTTCATTCAACAGTTCCCAATCAATCTAACAGCACTATACAAGACACAGAATTATATTCATATTAGTAATAAGGTTTGTTTTACAAGTAACTTAATCTATTTATATTTATTTTAATTTACCACAACTTTCAAAATTGCGCATAACTGAATAGTAACAATATAAATCTCAATTAAATACATATTTTATACATAACTAATAAAATAATACTATATAGCTTGATAAATATTGTATACATACATTTTTTAATCAGTGTAGTATTCATAAATCAGGATTTGAAGATACAATCATGTTCTATATTCAGTTCACAGAATAATATCCACAATATGTAAGTTTACTGTAAGATCAGATACACGAGTTACATGATACAAGAACTCAGATACACGAGTTACATGATACACAAATCAGATACACGAGTTACATGATACACAAATCAGATACACGAGTTACAGGATACATGAACTCAGATACACAAGTTACTCGATACATGAAATCAGATACACGAGTTACTTGATACATGAAATCAGATACACAAGTTACTCGATACATGAAATCAGATACGTGAGTTACATGATACAAGATCTCAGATACTCGAGTTACATGATACACGAAATCAGATACACGAGTTACATGATAAATGAAATCGGATACACGAGTTACATGATACAAGAACTCAGATTACCGATTTACAAGATACATGAAATCAGATACACGAGTTACACGATACACAAATCAGATACACGAGTTACACGATACACAAAATCAGATACACGATATGTTCAGCTTTATCATAAAATTAATACAATAAGCAATAGCGAGCATTTATTTTATTTTCGCATATGTAACGGTCGCGCGGAAATAGTGAAAATTAATTCCTTACAAATTGTCTGATCTTACAGAGAAACTAAGAACACACCTGCTTGTTTTATAAATTGGTTATTAAGAATTCTCTAATAAAAGATCAGAATTGCACAACATTTGCAGTTCTAAAACCATACCCAATCAACCAGAACACAACTTTGCCAAGTGGAAATGTTTGCAAATTTCACAAATTCAAGAAAGTCGCATAAATATCAGCATGCCTAAATTTCATCATTCACAGAATTATTGTTTGCATACAAGACAGGTCACGGTAACAATACTTGTTTCCAAAATTCACAATAATGTCTGCTAACGAAATGTCTGAAACTGCCGATTTGCATTTTTTTGAAACACAATATTATCGTTCTATACAACACATGTCTGAAATTTTATTGACTTTCATTTAATGCCAGGTTGCTAGTTTGATTACATCTCATCTACATTATACACAAATGTTAGACCAACGTTACCCACTTACTATGACTGGACGAAGTTACCCACTTACTATGACTGACTTCGTCCGTCAACATGCTATTCAAATGTTTTTCAAATTCTATGATGTCGTCAAGTGATCCACATGCGTAACAACGGTCACTTTTTATGTCCCTCTCATTTATTTCCACATGAAACTTTGTTTCCATTTCACCGATCCATTTCTTCCATTGACTAGAATTCTTATTCAAACTGACCAGCCCTGGGTTTAACTGAGCTGTTACTTCATGCGTGGTCTGTTAAATGAAACATATAGATATAAAATATTAAACATAAATGACCTAGTAGATGTATTATAACACTCATTTATTATTTCCAAAAATTCACTGGTGAAATAACAATTGACGCAATGTCGCATATGCCTTATTTTGATGCTGCTTCATTTCCGTGCAAAGAAAGTTAATTTTACCAATAAAATGTTTATTTATTATTTATGACCACGGACCTATAAACCAGCTCCGTGTTGTGACGTAAAAAAAATTTGATTAGTGTTCATGAATTATACTATTCATTTAACCTTTTTCAGAAACTGATCATAACATGCCAAAAAATTTGCCTTTGTTATCAGGAAATTCCCCAATATGTATACAAAAATGTTATGTTTTATTTATTTATTTCATGTATATAGTGAATTTGATTCTACTTAAGGCAAAGTTCACAAAAATTACCTGGGATTAAAAAATGCATACTATACAGACTGGAAAAAAGTTTGAACCAATGGTAATGATTATTTTCTATTTGAACATATATATTCGTTACATTTACATAGAGATCATACTTCCAGAAATATTCTCCATAAAAATTGGGGTAAAATATTAGAATTACTCGGGCCTTATTCATAAACACAATAAAACTGAAACTTAGACATTGAAATGCTAAATGTTCTTTTTGCTCCTACGTTGTTATAACAATAAAGATTTTAATAAAATAACAGTGGGTAACAACAATGATAAGTTGTTTAGATTTATATGAAAACATAATATTCAAAAGTTAATTTTTGTAAATAAAGTTCAGGGAAACCGACACATTTTAGACCTCCTCATTGCAAGTGCCATTTGCATGCCTCAATACTTAATACTAATCATGACTGATCTTAGTTTAAAATAGTTGGAAACAGTTGGAATATATCTATTTAAACAAATGAACAATACAACACATTTATCCTGCATCAATACTCACTTCAAGTAGTAATTCATTATGGGAAGCTTCTTTGTTGTTTTTTTCATCTGTTACACTGGATGTAATTGTTTTTACTTGTCCCGCATGTATTGTCACCATGGATGAACATGGTAAGCTGTAAGACAATCTGTTTAAAACTATTTCTGTCACATTGATTGCAGAACAAGTTATGACAACATATAGGAATCATTCTCTATGAGGCAAATATAACTAGAAATGTGTCCAATGTGTCCATAGGACACAGATGCTCCCAATTGTAGCCTTTGTCACAAAAGTAAATGCTATTATTCTGCTCATAGTTTGTAAATGGGTATCCAAATTATCAACTGAACAACTGTACTGATTATGGTGATAAGTCAAGGACCATAACTTTGCACTTACTGGGCGTAACCATACATGACACCCCATGTGCACAACTATACAGGTTGGTGAACATTCCTGTCAAGTCTTATGACTCTGACTCAAATTCTTTTGGAGATATGCGCGACACAAGATTGCATACTCTGTAGGCCATATTTTAACTAAGTCAAGGGCCATAACTTCGCACTTACTGGACACATGCTGGTGAACATTCCTGCACAGTTTGGTGAGTTTAGCTGATATACTGTTGGAGATATGCGCGACACAAAATTGCACGCTCTGTATGCTATATTTTCAATAAGTCAAGGGCCATAACTTTGCACTGGGCTCACTGAATCATGAATCCCCAGGTGCAATATAACACATACTTGTGAATATTCCTGTAAAGACTTATGACTCTGGCTCATATAATTTTGGAGATATGTGCGACACAAGATTGCATACTCTGTAGGCTATATTTTAACTAAGTCAATGGTCATAACTTTGCACTTACTGGACACAGACAAACATGAAGCCCCAGGTGCACAACTACACATAATGGTGAACATTCCTGTAAAGTTTAATGACTCTGGCTCATATACTTTTGGAAAAATGAGTGACACAAGATTTTTGTAGGCTATATTTTCCCTTAGTCAAGGGCCATAACTTTGCACTTACTGGGCACAGCCAAACATGAAGCCCCAGGTGCACAACTACACATGCTGGTGAACATTCCTGTAAAGTTTAATGACACTGGCTCATGTACTTTAGGAGATATGAGTGACACAAGATTGCATACTCTGTAGGCTATATTTTAAGTAAGTATAGAGCCATAACTTTGCACTTATTGGGCACAGCCAAACATGAAACCTCATGTGCACAACTTCACATGCTGGTGAATATTCCTGTAAAGTTTAATGACTCTGGCTCATATACTTTTGGAGATATGAGTGACACAAGATTTTGTGACAGACGGAAGGACGGACAGACGGACAAGGGCAAATCTATATGCCCCCCCCCCTTTCAGAATGGGGGCATAAAAACAAAAAAATTCGCATAACCCTACCTACTTACTAATGCCCATGGCCCCTTCTAAAACACGAGGGCCATGGTGGCCCTATATCGCTCACTAGAGCACACTGCCATTTTGACCGAATAAGACTAATGTGCCAATAAATTAGTAAAGGTTCGATAAAAATCCATACAGCAGTTTAGGAGGAGATGTTGTTAATAGTTTCCACGACATATATATATGCAAAAAGGCAATGCCCACTGGCATCAATGTTTTTGACAAAACTTAATTAGTTATACAGTCTTGAAAGAGGACCACACACCAAATATCAAAACTTCACACCTATGGTTTTGGACAAAAATGTTTTACTTAACAAGGCTCTGCCTCCTGGCAACTTTCTTATTCGAAGGAACTCAATATTTATATATACTTATACTTATGCTATCTTGTAAGAGGACCCACTAGACAATGAATGCTACTAAATACCAAATACCACCAAATACCAAAACTTTAAGCCTTATGGTTTTGGACAAGAAGACTTTCAAAGTTTTCACTTGTAAATCTATTTAGACTACTTATACAACACACCGGAACCATTTATATAACTTTGTAAGAGAACCAACTAAGGATAAGTACTGTGAAGTACGATCAAAATCCAGTTTGTGGTTTACTAGATATCGTTTCATAATATTCACTATATACATATAGAGAACAAGGCCTGCTCTCTGGCAACCATGTTCTCTCTGGAACTTAAGAATTTATGTAATCTTGTAAGAGGACCACTAGACAATGCTACAAATCAAATATCAAAGCTGTAGGCCTAATGGTTTTGGGAAAGAAGATTTTCAAAGTTTACACTTTTAAAATCTATTTTCAGCTCTTGTAACTTACTTATGCAACAGACCGGAACGATTTATGCAACTTTGAAAGAGGCCCACCCAAGGATCATTCTTGTGAAGTTTGAACAAAATCCATGGTATAGGAGGAGATGTTGTTTAATAAAAATGTTGAAGGACGACAGACGACGGACAGCCACATTCCTAAACAATTAGGGGTAAATTGATTTGACAGCTAGCTAACCTCTCAACTTGATTGGGTCAGTACAATATAAGAATATAAGAATAATATAAGTATCGTACCTAGCACTCTCATGGTCATACAGTTTATCTAAGGTTACTAAATATGCTTCAGCATGTTTTAAAGCTTCCTTTGATTTTCCAATAAGATCAAATCTACAATTAGGTTTTGTTTTCTTCTTAAATAGTGTCATATCTGTAAAGAGAAATAGTGTCAAATGAGATATGACTTAACACATTGCTTCTGTGCTCTGGATTCATACTTTTGATAATGATTCCAGACTTGGTGCAAACCATTATCTCAATTGTCGAAATATTCCAAGAATATCTCATAGCTACCTCAGCTGACTTTTGTGTTTACTTAATGCCATCTCTAAATATGGACAGTATAAACTCAATTACTCTGCTTCAGTCATTGGTTCAGATCCCAGTGTGATTAATTTTATTTCAATCTCAAAATTATGATTTTCAGCAATCTACTTTCTCACAAAACCAGCATTTAATCATTAGAACAGATTCCAGAGGTTTATCGACTTTTTCCAACCTCAAATTATGCAAGAAACTAGCTTTAAAAGAAAAAACTAAATTGAAAAAGAAACATTTAATTCCTTGCAATTTTTCATTGTCTACAATAAAGATTGCTATAATATCTTAAGAGCTTATTACACTTACAACAAAAATATTTTACTTGCTTTCCAATTTAAAAGAAAATTTCAATGAATGTGAAACAATGTTGTGTTGGAGACTAAGTTTCACTAATTACATTTATGAAGGGATATGCATCAGATCAGATACTGTCTATCATGGTTTAAAGGTGCTGAACTCCAGATTGACGAGCGAGCAAAAAAAAAGAAAATTGTGAAATATTTACAAAATCTTGATATTGTTGCACGTAAAGCTCTAAAACATTCTTACTTTCATTCATCATTACTTGCGAAACAATGTCATAGCGTAGTTTTTCGTATTTTTCCATCGAAAATTTTACTAGGGTTAGTCTACCCAGTAAATCTAAAAATAGAACCGTAAACATTGAGCTCATGCGCATTCGGAACGTCTCTGTCACTCAAACAATTCATCAGCGCAAAGAAAAGAATAAATGCAGTAAACAAGGTAGCTATAAGTCACTTACTATTTATTTGCACGCAACGAAAATAAATAATCACTGAACAATTATCTCCTTGATGTCAGTAGTGGATCACGCCATTGTGTATGTTTATTTTGCAAATTGATCATGTGACTCGTGAGGTGCATGCTGGATGGGAACTCTGTGGTATTTTTAAACTGGAAAACTCCGATTGCTCGATATTATGACGGCGATTTAATTAGCCTAATTGCTTTAAATTATTCAAATATTCACCAATTACAGCTTTTATTTACGTGTATGATGATACGACTACACATATTTTGCGGAATTGCAAAATACAACGATTTGTTTTCAATCTGGAGTTCAGCACCTTTAATGTCAATACTACTTTTGCAGTAGATATATTTCTGATTTGAAATTGTTGTAGTGTTAAGCACAAACCTAATTTAAGGAGTTTGGCAGCACTGTTCACAATATCCTCTTCACTAACTACAATGTGGACTTCTTCTAATTTTGTTAACACATTTATAGTTCTGAAAAACTCGACAATTATCTGGGCTTGTTGTCCTTCTGTGAGACCTATCTGTTCGTCTGCTCATAAAAAAGAAATCCTAACAATTTACAAACACTTAAAACGCCATAAATATACAAGTGGGCCATGATGGCCCTATAACTCCCTGAGTACACTGCCATTCTGACTGAAATAGACTAATGTGCCAATAAATTGGTGTAGGTTCAATAAAAATCCATTCAGCAGTTTAGGAGGTGATTTCGTTAACAGTTTCCACAATATACATACAGGCAACAATTCAATGCCCCCTGGTGATCATGTTTTTGACAGAACTTAAGTATTAATACAATCTTGGCAGAGGTACACACACCAAATATCAAAACTCTACATCTTATAGTTCTGGACAAGAAGATTTTCTAAGTTTAATCTTTAACAAGGCCCTGCCTCCTGGCACTCATGTTATTTTATAGAACTGAATGAGTTATGCAATCTTGTTAGAGGACCTCTAGACAATGCTACACACCAAATACCAAACCAAACAAAACTGCTACCAGTATATATTGCTGCCATTGTGATTCTCTCTGATTTCATCTTTTCTTTGAATTCTTCGTTTTCTAATCGAGCTCTCAATTGCTGTAACGATGACACTCCCCCTAGATGTAATTCATCATTCCATGATGGACAATCCTTGGAAGATGCCCTTTTCATGACAACACCTAAAATCAACAACATAAATTGCTATACAGCAATATATTCACAAACTTAGATTTATCTGTTTTTTAGGGGTTACATGAATGACTTGATAATTATTCAAAAGTTTCCACAAATATAAACCAACATTTAACATTACACCTAAAATTGTGATTTACAATTTCGGCTGTTTGTCCCTGTTAAGGAACCTCCAAAAAGAGAGAGGTATTCCCAATGCAAAAAAGTTTGGTTTTTCCCAATCAATTTTTTTCCCAATTCAAGTTCCTAAATGGCACACTTTTTCTACTTCTTTCAGTATGTTTGTATATTTGATTATCTAAATGATAAAGTACTTTCTACAAAACTATACCTTCAGATACATGCTAGGTGTAAATGTTATGGATTTCTTTTATAAAAGCTTAAGTCTTCATAGTTCCAAATCAAGGCAATTTAAATGCTATTGACCCTTTTATGTCGGTGTTGGTAGCAATCCCAAAATGGTTAATAAAACTGCTTAGCTTATCCTATGATATCAATGACGACATAAATAACTGTCAAAACTACCCCATGCCAAAAATGTCACTGTAGGAAAATTCATCAATGTATTGCTCACAAATACTGAGCAGAGCCTAGCTAAAATATTAACAAGAGCCTAGCTAATATATTAACACACGGTCACACAAATTTCAAACATACCATCTCCTTTAAATAACAGATTCACGGTGTAAGAAGGTGGAGTGCCATAGTCATATTTTGTCACAATCTTCACACACAAATGACCAAGATCATGGTCAAGAGATCTGAAATCTATAAAAACAACCTATAATTTAAACCTGGGCAGCAATAAATCACCCCACTGACTGGGGTATACATAGAAAAGGTTGAGAATTTATGGAAGTACAAACAGTTTCCAAGCCATATAGCGATTAACTGTGATGTTAGCTAGGTGTTAAATCGATTTAAACATCCAGTAGGCTGTAAATTGCATATGGATATTATTTCCATTTGTGTTTTAGATGTATGTTAAATTTCCCTTACCCCATGTGCAATTATTTGACTTGATATAGTGTTCATGTTATTCCCCCCTCCCCTTTTGGTCTATTGTTGTCAGCTGTCTTGACCTGTCCTGTCCTGTGATGTATTCCATCCATAAAATCCTGTTTGTCCTCATTTATTCTCCTTAGTTGTCTCTTATGGTCGGCAAGGCCATTCCTTGCTCCCCTGTTCCCTTGCTTATTTACCCTTGCACCTCCTCAAATGCCTTATGTTTTATGGACTGTTGTTTTCCCGGATGTCTGTGTGGAGAGGCATTGTCTTATGTATGTTGCATTCCATGTGGTAACTTATTCTCTTCGTTTACAGCCCTGATTGAGACTTTAAAGCTGTAATGGCACACTCACCTTACAGTACAATACCTATCGTGATACAGCCGTCATGATGTGATAATTATCGTAATTTTAAAATTTACTTTGTTTAATGGTTAGATATTGTGGATGAAAAGCAAGGACAAAGACAATAAGAAGGACAACAAAGAAGTAAAACCAGACAGTAAAGAAGAACCCACAACTCTAAATGAAATTAAATCTGAGCTCGCTAAAATTAACACAAAGCTAGCTAATGTCATGCAGAAAGATGACGAAAATATTCGAAAGATGATAAAAGAATCCATTTCACAAATGAAAGATGAATTACTAAAATCTGTTGAACACAGAATGGAAATTCTTGAAGGTAAACTTTTTGAGAAAGAAGTTGAAAACGATAAGTTAAAAGAAAATATTGCTAAGCTAGACAATAAAGTCGAAGATCAAAGAAAAGAGAATAGTTACTTGATAAGAAAAATCCAAACAGAACATGATGAAACCGAAGAAATTTTTAACACCATGGAACAGTACAGCAGATCAAACAATTTGAGAATAAACGGAATAGCAGAATTGGTGTTAAATGTAGAAGATAAAGCATAACAAGAAACACCTGAGCATTTAAATGTAGAAGATAAAGCAGAACAAGAAACATCTGAGCAGTTAAATGTAGAAGATAAAGCAGAACAAGAAACACCTGAGCAGTTAAATGTAGAAGATAAAGCAGAACAAGAAACATCTGAGCAAATTGAAGATGCAACGAACCAACATATTCTCAAAACGAAAAAGTTCTACGAAAATGCTGATCAAACTACAGATGTAGTTATCGAAACTTTAAACCAAGATATGCCTGGGCTGGATTTGAAGCGTAGCAATATTGACATGTGTCACAGATTAGGTAAAGCGTCAACAGAAAAACCATGACAAATAATCGTGAAATTTGTATCATGTTTGGTTAGAAACAAAGTTTATCGCCGAAAGAAGAAACTGCCAAAACCAATATTCGTGGCTGAAGACCTAACAAGAAGAACACTAGCGGTATTAATGAGCGTAAAAAGGAAAATGCCAGATGAAGTAGACAAAGTCTGCACCAATAACGCAGATATTTATTATAAGACCAAAGAAGGAAATATCCACAAAGTTCGACCAAATGATTTTAATATGTGGCTGGATCTTCCTTGGCCAAATTAAACAACAGACCAAATACATAAGATGTAAGGACAAGAAAGTGGTGAATAAACTTATGGAGTGACCTGTATATTCTTTTGTTTGACATGCTTGGGTTCCTTTGTGTTTTCTTTTGTGTGGGACTAGAAATAACGAACTGGTTTGTCCTTGAGTGATAAAAATAATCAGTACATGTATTGTGTTTCAATAAATTGAAGGCGAACCAGCCAAATTTGGACATATCTATACCGAGATTAATCTCCCTTTTGTTATAAAAGTATTATTTATGATATATGTACATGATGATTGTACTCTTTAGTCTCTGTCATAGACACCGATATTGTATAGTTGGGTTACTTTCTGCATTATGTGAGGTTGTGATGTTTCTTATAAACATATTTCATATACATGTGAATGCAAGTGTGTATATGTATGATAATGTATGTATGTGAGTGTATGTGTATGTATGTGTGCGTCTGCACGCGTCTGCGTGTGCATGTGTCTGTATGTATATATGTTCATGTATGTGTATGAGTGTGAAAGTATGGATATTATGTATGTATGAATGAATATACATGTGTATGTATGGATATTATGTATGTATGAATGAATATACATGTGTATGCTTGTATATATGTATATACATACGTAACGAAAAATTTTGAAACATTTAATTGATGAAACAATAACAGTACATACACTTTGAAGGCGTACCAGTCTAGCTCAAACCCACATATGTATGGAGATTTTTGTTCCTAAGTATCCTCTTATTAGTAGGATTACTCTGTTAATACATTTGATCAATGTTTCTTATTGGATTTAATCTCAGAATATCATCAACATGATTTTTTTTAATGCTGGTTGTTACAGCGTTTTTTTTAATGAAAGTATAGATCTGTCTCTGGCTTTTCAACAGTGATTTTTTTTTGGTCTAATTATGCATAATTGTTCTTCTTCCACACCACTCCCTTTCTCTCCTCCTCTTCTTTGTTCCATCTTACTTACTACTGAAGCTTTGGGGATTACTTGTCTTATAGTTTCCGTATATACTTTAGTGAACAGCGCAGCTATTGGATTTTTTTTTTAATTTAATGGTAATTAAATGACTCTCACATTTTGCACTTTTAATGTCAAGGGAATAGCATCGAAACCAAAACGTAAAGAAATCTTTGAATGGTTAAAACTTAACAAATACTCAATAAGTTTCTTACAAGAAACACATAGCACACCAATAACTATACAGAATGGAAAAAGGAATGGGATGGTGATATCTTTCTATGCTGTAATCATACAAATAGTCTAGGTATAGGCTTCTTTATTAACAAATGCGTTAAATACGAAATGAAATCTTACACGGAATATAAACAAGGTCGTCTCCAATCATTAAACATTGAGATTGATGGACAAAGTATCTTTTTAATAAACATATATGGCCCAAATAAAGATGATACTGAACTGTTAGACATATTAGAAACCATACTGATAGAACATTGTAACGAAACCTTCATAATTGGAGGAGACTTTAACTCAATAATCAACGTAAATATTGATAAGCTGAACGGAAATAAAGACACACATAAAAAATGCTCAAAACGTTTAACAGAAATCATGGAAAACAATGATATTTATGACATATGGAGACTAAAACATCCAAAACTAAAACAATATACTTGGCACTCAAATCACAACCCACCCATCTTCTGTAGACTTGACTATTTCTTAATATCTTCCAACATATAAAACAATGTGAATGATTGCACAATTAAACCCGGTTACAAGTCCGACCATTCGGTAGTCACTTTTGACCTCAATCTCAAGACGGTAGAACGAGGAAAAGGGTTTTTTAAAGTAAATAACTCAATACTATTAAACGAAGACTTCCAAACCAATGTCAAACTAGCAATCAAAGAAACCGCAGAAATAAATAAGAATTCAAACCCAAACACTCTATGGGAAGTTATAAAAGGAACCGTCCGAAATGAAGCCATTAGGTTATCTAGTAAAATACAAAAAACAAAGAAAGCAAATGAATTAAATATACTTAACAATATTAAAAAACTAGAACAACAACTGATCTCGCAACCTGGTAATATAAACTATCAAAATGAATTGACAACTCAAAAGACAATATTAAATGAAATAACAGAAGAGAAAATAAAAGGTATTCTATTACGATCACGAGCCAAATGGGTCAAAGGGGCAGAAAAAAACAAGTATTTCGCAAATCTAGAACGCAAACGAGCAGAAAGTAAAACTATTCATCAATTAAAAACAGAAAATGACAAAATAAAACCTGACAAGAAAAAATTCTATCATACTGTAAAAGTTTCTATGAAAATTTATACAAAGAAGATAAAGACAAAAATGTTGATGAAGACCTAAAAGTCCAGGATCAAATGGATTAAACGTGGAGTTTTATAAGCTCTTCTGGAGCGAAATTAAACAGTTTCTTATAAACTCGATAAACTATTCTTATGAAACAGGAAACTTAACCGAATTACAAACTCAGAGTATAATTACCTTAATTCCGAAACAAAATAAAGATCTTTTGTCAATAGATAATTGGAGACCCATATCATTGTTAAATGTAGATTATAAACTTGCATCAAAAGTCATTGCAAACAGAATAAAAAAGGTTATAAATCATCTAGTAAATGAAATTCAAACTGGGTTTATTAAAGGTAGGTACATAGGCGAGAATGTCCGAACAATTTTGGAGACAATTGATTACATGAATGACCATCAAGAACCTGGTATAATATTTTTCTCCGATTTCCACAAAGCATTTGAAAGTTTAAACCTCAAGTTTATGTTCAAATGTCTAAAAGAACAAAATTTAAGTGACTCACTGATTAGATGAGTAAAACTTTTTTATAATGATGCAAGAAGTTGTATAACAAATAATGGTCATCTTTCTGACTTCTTTAAAATAAAAAATGGGGTACGACAGGGATGTCCTTTGTCACCTTATTAATTTATTCTGAGTATTGAATTGCTGCACGTATCTATTGACAAAAATAAAAACATTAAAGGTATAACACGTAATAACGTAAACACAAAACAAACCTTATTTGCTGATGACGCAAGCTTTCTTCTCGATGGCACGAAAACTTCATTTGAAAATCTCATAAAACCCCTTAACATTTTCAGTAAATCATCAGGTCTTAAACTTAACAGGAAAAAATGTTCAGTACTGCGCATTGGATCATTGAAAGATACAGACATTGTTTATTGTCACTCAAGTGAATTCAATTGGACTTCAACGGAAGCCACAACTCTTGGTATAACATTTAGCAATAAGACCTCGTCAATGTATGAACTAAATTTATCTAATAGAATATCCGAATGTAAAAATATCCTGACAAACTGGAAACGGTGGAACCTGACTTTAATTGGTAAAATAACAGTTCTTAAAACTTTCATTCTTCCAAAACTGATATATCCTCTAACTGTTCTCGAAACCCCACCTTCAAAGTTCATGAAATCCTTAAATACACTATTTTTTGATTTCATATGGAATTCAAAACCAGATAAAATTCAGCGTAATGTATTAATTCAAGATTACAAAGATGGTGGTTTGAAAATGTTAGACATTTTTAGCTTTATTGATTCAATAAAAATTAGTTGGATACAAGAATTGTTCAATCAAATGCAAACGTGAGCTTACAATACAAAAACGAATTAGAACATTGTGGAGGATTACTGATCTTCAAGTGTAACATAAGTGAAAAAGAATGTAAAACTATTCCAATAAAATCTAAATTCTTAAGACATTTTAATTTCTTGGTCCAAAGTAAACTATTTAAATAAGGAGATAAGGTTACAAAAACAAATTATTTGGAATAACTTAAACATAAAAGACCAGAATGATCAGCTTTTTTATTACAAAGAGTGGCATGCAAAAGGTATAATATTTATGGAACACATTTATGACTTTAGGAATAAAAAGTTTCATAGTTTTGAGCAGCTGAAATTTTTATATAACATTCAAAATAAGGACTATCTAAGATACCATACTCTAGTCGGTAATATACCAAATTATTGGAAAACACAATTGAGAAATGTTACTATATGCTATGATACTGCAAACTATCTGTTCAATAAAATAAGCGATAAAACAAAACTAAGTAAACTTGTTTATACACTACTGATAAAAAATAAACTCCACGATGAACCAAAATATAAAAAGAAATGGAATCGTTTTTTCCAAACGATAAAATCGAATGGAACAATATCCTAACCAGATCATCTCTTACCACAATTGACACAAAATTACGGGCATTACAGTACAAATATATAATGAACATAATACCTGACAACTCATTCTTACATAACATAAAGATAGTTCAGTCAAGTCTTTGCGACTTCTGCAATATGTATACAGACTCAATATATCATATGTTTTGGGAATGTCAGATTATTCAGAATTTCTGGACCGGTCTAAGAACATTTTTAGAAGAAAAACTTTCTAAAAAGATCAAACTCACTTTTAAAAACATCTCATTTTGTAATGTTATCCACAATAAAGAGAAAGATGGAATAATTACAAATGTTATAGTCTTATTGTCAAAATACTTTATTTTCAAGAACAAATGTTACAAAAGTATTCCTACAATTGCAGCCTTAAAATTTCAAATCATGGACAGGAAGAAACTTGAAGAAACAATTGCTTATCTTAAAGACAAAACACAGGTCTGTAACAGAAAATGGCAAACGTTTAATTAGTATGCGATAAATCAATCAAAGTATATCCCCACTGCTTCAAAATTTATTCTCCTTATCTCTCTATTTGAATCTAACATACTATCTTCTTCTCTTCTTCTCTAACCATTTTCCCCTATGATCTATTTCAACCTAACACCTATATATTCTCTCTAAAAATTCATACGAACATGCATATTATCAACTGAATATGATTGTACATCTAACTGGATACTTATTGTAAACCAATTGATGTAATCGATGTCATTTATGTAGCCGAATGTTGGCAACTATGCATTCCTTATGAAATAAAAAATATATATATAAAAAAAGCAAAAAAAAAAAAGCAAGGACATTGTCAATTCATCATTTAAGGGACAATTGCCTTCTATAGATGGGTCCTATCACCACTTACCCAGAAGTGGGGAAAAAGCACTGACTGTACTAGACCATAAACAGAAATGGAATATACAGTGAATTGTGCTAAACTGTCACACCGAATACCATTACACCTTACCATCAATCAGTTATATAAATACTACATTGCACAAAAATGTACTTATGATTATATTCAATGTCAATGAAAGACATACCTGAAGTCACAATAGGCTTGCTTTTTCCCGTGTCTTTCCCAAATCCTTTTGTATGTCGCCAGACTTCATCTGTAAACGCCTAGAAAACATAGCAGGAATAAAACCTGTACATGCCAAACAAAGAATAGTACTTTACTCATAAATAAAACTGCATCCAAAACCTTACCTGAGAAACCTTGTGAAAGATGACAAATTCAATTACAATGTACAGCTAAGATAGCCATTGACAACTGCCGCTTTTTTCAAACAATAGGACTTCCCTTTCCGCCAACTTTGTCCGACAATCCCTTCAAGTACCAAAATCCCTATAAATCTGTCTTAACCCAACATGATTTGCCCAGTATTGAACCTTCACAATCACATTTGGCAACATAATGAAAAAACAATGACATAATCAAGTAACAGGTGAACAATTGATACTTGTCTATCAATAATGTGTTGTTGCAGTTATGTCATTACAACACAACATCACAGAAAAAATACCAGGCCAGACTTCACATAAACACTATGTCTCAGTCTGTCAAATATTTCAGGTCTAGAGTATTGAAAATTATGCAATAAACAGCCACATTGTCACAATAAGGTCACTTGATTGCCTATTGCCCATGCAATCAAAGGCTTTAAATTTATCCTCATGTTGCCGTATTCTGCCATCCTTAACTTTTGCCATGAAATTCAACAAAGATATACGATATAGAGGGGGGGACATGTACATCCATGTCAATATCTAGTTATTTTGCTAACCGGTTATTACCGTATATTGCACAGATATCAGAACTGCAGACTAATTAGATATTTTCCTTGCGGTAGCTTAGGCGTGCGATATAATCTCGTGCAATTATGAGAAAAACTAAAAAGATGACATAATATTCATGGGCGGAAATGAGGCATCCAACGATGGGTTCTTGAAATCTGAAACTGAGACAGATTAGGGATCACTTGTTTATAAGATATCGAGGAATAAACAGCTTTCTGCAAGATGAGATGATTTTTGTATGATTTAATCCAACAGGTCAGAAGCGTTGAATTTTTATACCACTTTTCAACAATTGTCTGCTATGTACAATACACCGATGTCAGTTGACCTCAGCCCTGTTCCAGTACTGACCTGTCCTTCCACAACCACATGAATCAATGGATGACTGACGTTGAATATGCTTTCGTGAACAAAATTGCCACAGACACAGCATAGGAGGAAGAAAAATTACCTTGGATGTGCTACGTCAGGAAAATGGTCACGGAACATACACCACTCCCAAGTGAATCAGATTTGTCAGTGTTACATAATGTCAACAATAAACACAAATATCACAGCCATACCAAATACTTACCATTCTGGTTTCTTCATCTCCCGAAACAACAATCTTTATTTTCTTTAAACTTGGATTTATACAATGAGTACAGAAGTCATTTACAGCGTCAACCATACATGCAGCAACTTCACGTCGAGGATAACCAAGTCTGCCCACACCAAACGCTGGAAATGAAATCTTAGAAAATCTAGCCCTCTCAGCGAAGGAAAGACATTTCTTCACACACTTTTCTATGTCCTGTAAGGTACAAAAGATACAATTTTAAGCTACTCTTTTACTGAATCTCCTTCTTAAAGTTATTAAAAAAGAAATGACTTGCTCTGAAGATCTGTATTACTTTGTAGGTTAGATAGTTTAATACAAGTCAGTTACAGAATCATATACCCCATAAAACAATGTAAAAGTTGGACACAAACATAGGACATACCTCTTTATAGACACTGCTGTCATATTTGTTCAAAGCTATGTGGTAGATTTTCTTGAATCCACACTTTCCCAGCTTATATGAATCCGTTACAGCCACCTCACCATATGATATTCCTGTAGGGTAGTCAGTCTTACACTGTGTCTGCAATTCTGGACCAGCATGGGAAAGAATGGACTTAGATAAGGCTCCAACATCCAAATTAAGCTGTTTGTTTGTAGTATTTACAAACACATCAGCCTACAATGTTAAGTAATAGATTTATAGAACTGCTGAAAAATATGTGTATGGTATTTCTGCTGTATAATTTTGTTAGAGGCAACTACGTAAGTTGACAGAGTTATCACAAGGTTTTGTTGCACGTAGAATACGGTACATTTATTAAAAGGTTTCACAGGGCTTCTTATTTAAGTTTAAAGGCGTAGATGTCAAGGGGTTGAGCCCCTGAATGAGACCTGATCTGAAGGTCATAAATCCAGTCACTAATCCTAACTGAGTAAGTCAGGAACTAGTCTTCAGGGGTAATTTGTATAAGTTGTAAGAACCTGTTTCACACTCAATGTAAATTCAATAAGTTTAAACTTAAAACAAGAGGGCCATTATGACCCTAAATTGAACACCTGGGTAAAGATTCTCACATAGTTAGCATACATTTTACTTTCAGCATGACCCACCCCTTGGCTGCCATTTGTTATCATGAAGTCCAGTTTGAAAATCTTTGTAGAGGGTCACCAAAGGAATTTGCGGGAAATGTTTTCAAAATTGGGCCATTAGTCTTTTACAAGGAGATTGTTTCAACAATATACATTATAGGACTAGATGCCAAAGGGCAACATGTCGAGCCCGCCAATTGTCAAGAGATTAAGAGAATACGGTTATATAATGATATATAATGCAAAATATTATCTATTACACCAATTTTTACTTTTGACTTCTGAGAGTGATCTTGACCTGTGAGCTATGTACAGGTAGGGTAAGGGTCTTGCACAACACATGAGGTCACCATAATGAAAATTTGTGTCCAGTAATTTGAAACTTCCCCAATAAATGACAGTGCAATAGTTTAAAAAAATATGTTTTAGCCACATTTTTAAATGTCTAAGTGTGACCTCGACCTTTCAGCTACGGACAATAAATGACAGTGTAATACTCCAGACAAGATGTTTTTTACTCATTTCTTTGACGTTTGACCTCCAAGTGTGACCTTGAACTTTCAGCTACGGACATAACTCCTGCATTCGACACGCAGTCTCATTATGGTGAACATTTGTGCCAGGTAACTTGAAAATCTCTTTTTAGATGACATTGTTATGGTCCGGACAAGCTGTTTTAGACCATTTTTGACATTTGACCTCCAGATGCAACCTTGACCTTTAAGCTACGGACCTGGGTCTTGCGCATGACACACTGTCTCATCATGGTAAACATTTGTACCAAGTAATTTGAAAATCCCTCTATAAATGACAGTGTAATGGTCGGACAAGATGTTTTATACATATTTATGAAGAACGGTTTTCAGAAGCACATAAAGAGTGCGATTCTAGGTCAAGTAACTACTAGCTCTAATTTTCTCAATTTCAATAACAGCTGATTTGTTTACCAGTATACTTAACAGTAGTCCCTTTTCTTGAAGTGATAATGCTCAGGATGGTATATGCCTTTCCAGCAGATAAGGTCTTCATTTTTGCACTTTTAATAAAATCAGAATTACAATATTCATTTGTCTCGAGACTTATGACTTGTGATAGCAAATGCTTGTATTAAAGGAAACAGTACGCTCCCACACAGCACTTTGATTCCACTACCGTTACATTCACACGCTGCTGTATTACCCAGTATATTTTTATATTTGACCTTACGAAATCACCGTTCGTTCCTGATACTAAATGCCATTGGTCGGCACGATCACGCGACTACTGAGTTTATAATAGATTATAAGGGTATAATAGGGTATTTTCCAGTGTTAAACCAATAAATGTGTACACAATGTATAGCCTTTCGTGTCGAAGGAAATTTTGACTATCTAGCTAATCGATTTTATTTCTTGTCATTAAAAGTTTAGCATTTACAGAAGGCAGTGTTTCGTTCTTTCATCAAAGATTGTACTGATACGTATTACAAATAGCGTGGCGAATTTGAGTAACAAGATGCCAAGTAATGATATGACACATTTCAAAATATATGCAGATTCCGCATCAAACAGATGTTTAAATGACCTTAAATCACTACACATTTACAGGCATCGGAATAATTTTGGCATGCCGACGAAACGATAGTCACTTACGCTCGATTTATTTAGTTTTTCTACCAATTTCAATAGTCACAGCAGCATTATTATGAAACTGAAAGCTGTCGATTCAATGTTCACACTCATATAAACTTTATTTACACATGTTTACTGTCCTGCATTTGGGACATTAGCGGATGGCTGTGGACACATGTCAAATAGCCTGTCTAAATATAGAAATATCAGTTGTGCGGGAGTTATAAAGCAGAGGGTGAATATGAAGGTATCGGAATAAGCGCCCGATGCTAAAGGAGAGTAAGGAAACAGGTACTTGACATTCTTCTGCAAGGAAAACGGATGATGTGATAGCTTCAATTGGAACAAAATTATTCATGTGATTCAGTAGATACTTCCCACGTCGTCTCAATGACACAAACTCAGTGGCTTGAACTTTGACCTTCTGTGCCCTTGCCCTTGACCTTGAAACATGGGTAAGGCACGTTTTCACAATAAGATGAATATTTGACTTGTTTCACGAAAATTCGTCAAGCAGTTCAGGAGATACAGAGCGGACACGAAATCCATTTGACCTTGCAGTAAGACCTTGTCGTTGAGCTGTCGCAGTTTGGACATGAGTAATTCAAAGTTTATTCATTGCAATAGGTAGAGAGCGGACACGAAATGTTACGGACGAATGATGGAATGACAGACCGACGAACGAATGCCATGCCTATAATCCCCTCCCGCTTTGCAGCGGGGATTTATAATCATCAGCTGTCTTTTACATCAACTTTGTCAAACACTGACTTTCACAAATAAAAACAAGATGGCCGTAATGGCCCTGATTTCCCTGAATGGCTCACATGGACGCCTGAAATGTTTGGTATTATGGTCCTGTGTCATAGGGTGCAAGATATTATTGAAGTAAAGGTTCTCAAAAAGAATTTTATTTCAAGCTTGTTTAGAATATAACTGTAATTATAATGTATACATATCGGGAAAGTGATCAGCACCCTGGCAGCCATGTTTTTAGTGAAATTACACAATTGGAACAATCTTGGTAAAGGGTTACCTAAGGAAAATTTAGGTGAAATTATTTCAAAACTGGGCCTGTAGTTTTTGATAAGAATATTTTGGAGTATATACATCTAGGAAAAGTGGAAGCCATGTTTTTATAAATCCAAATAGTTTGAACAATCTTGGTAGTAGATCACCTAACAAAAATTCAGTAGTTTTTTGCATGAAGATTTTTGAAATTTCAACTATAATACATATAGGAAAAGTAACTCTGCCTCCCCGACAACCATGATTTTCGACAAATCTGAATAATTTGAACAATCTTGGTAGAAGGCCGCCCAAGTACCATTTTTGAGAAGTAATATCAAAATTGGGGCCTGTGGTTTTGAAAAGATTTGGGAAGTTTCCACTTAATACATATAGGAAAAGGGGATCCGCCTCCTGGTGGCCATATTTTCGACGAATCCAAATGTTTGTAGAGTTTCACCCTAGTAACCTTTCATGTAAATTTTGTAACATTCCACAAAGTGGTTTCAGAGGAGATGTTTTCAGAAGCAAAACAGGAAGTTGGCCTTTTGTTGTAGCTGTTGTTAACCAGTCGCAACGTGTTATTGTATTTTGCAGAGAGTCGCCAAATATAGCTTCCATGAAAATTTCATGAATTTCACCCTTGTAGTTTCAGACAATTGTTGACGGACATATGTATGGATGAACGAAAGAAATCCAATGAAACAAGAGGGCCATGATCGCCCTATATCGCTTACGTGAATACACTGCCATTCTGACTAATGTGCCAATAAATTGGTATAAGTTCAATAAAAATCCTTATAGCAGTTTCGGAGGAGATGACATTAATAGTTTCCACTATATACATTGTCCCCTGGTGACTGTTTTTTGATAGAACTTAATAATTTATGCAATCTTGTAAGAGAAATGCATTTCGTATACAGGAATTGTTATATCGTAAAAACGAAATATTATTTAGTATTTATGAAATAATAATTCGTATTTACGAAATATTAATTTGTTTTTACGAAATAATTTGTATTTACGAAATAATAATTTAGGGGCTTTGTACCTTATGGTTTTGGACAAAAATATTTAGTAAGTCTTCACTTTTAAAATCTATATTGATATAATTTATAGTTTATAATTTTATATCAGTTTTCTTGCCAAAACAATTTTTAAAAAGAAGAAATGTCATGAAAAAAGCAAAGAAAATAATTTCGGCCTAACGGGGATTTGAACCCAGGACCTTTCGCATGTAAGGCAAGAGGCTTTACATATATGCTAAGGATTGATATTGACCAAGGTGTTCCAAATGATTCGAAATTTACATTGCTCACCTTGTGCACTTATCACATTTGAGTGTCTGGAATATTAAGTACTATAGTCCTGTGTCACAGGGTGCAAAATTTCGTTGAAGATTCTCACAAAGATAACAAACTTTTTTAAGTTTCCACTATGGACATAGAGGAAAAGGGGCACTGCCTCCTGGCGGCCAGGTTTTTTTATGAATCCAAACCCCTTGTTGTATTTTTATTGACAAATGATGGACGAAGACCGATCAGAAAAGCTCTTCTTCAACACTTCATCCACAGGTGAACGAATAAAACTATGTACCTCTAAGTTTATCAATTATAAAACTTCAATAAACAATACATACTAAAGTCTCAACCCACTTACCTTGTGTTCTTGGAAGTCACCATATGTTATAGCAAGTTGATGCTTTGAATCTGAAAAATTGCATAATCACCCACTTAATATATTTTGAATCTGAAGATGCAAACATAAGATAGAACACAGAATATTCATTGACCAATCAAAATTTGAATTCTTCCAAATTATAACAAGAGGGCCAAGGTGGCCCTAGATCGCTAACCTGAGCCACCATGTATAAGTTTGACAACAAGTGACTCCTGAGCAAGGTCATTTGACCCCAGGGGCTTACTTGATCATCCTTGATAGAGAACTACTAAACAATATAAACTATATACCAAATACCTAACCTCTGAGCCATGTGGTTTTGGACAAGAAGACTTTCAAAGATTGTCCTAATAGTATATGGAAAACAAGTGACCTCTCCTAATATCTAAGCTCTGGGTCAAGAGGAGTTGGACAAAAAATCAAAGATATTTAGGCTGGGTCAAATTTGATCCAAGGAATCTTGGCAGAAAACTACTAGACAATGCTACATACCAAATATCTAAGCTCTGAGCCTTGTGGTTTTGGACAAGCAGATTTTAAAAGATACGCTTTTAAAATCTTTTTTAGCTCCTATGACCTACTTATACAGCAGACCGGAACGATTATGCAAGTTTGAAAGAGGCCCACCCAAGGATCTTTCCTGTGAAGTTCGGACAAAATCAATGTTGGTAAAGGAGGAGATGTTGTCTAAAGAAAATGTTGTTGACGGACGATGCACAGCCAACGAGCCGTATTGGACTTACGAGACACCATCTTTCCGAGCACATTTACCTCCCAATTCCTATCTGTTTAATGCCAGGCAACAGGTATGTATGTAAATGGTAACCATTTTTAACTAGCTGACAGCTCTGCTTATCTACCGGCCATAACCCCTTAGTCACGGGAGATGGTACTATATGTACTCGAGTATTCGAATTATTCACACATACCTTTGAAAGGCCGTTCCTCATTTCCACTGCACACTTTTCCACAGATACCTTGACTTCCTTTCAAGGCATCCATTACATGTTTCTTGACTTGATCAGTGTGTGTATGACTTGTATGAGTGCTAATTACCAAGTTTGTAACCTCGCCAACATTGGAATTGTACACCATAAAATATTCAACAAACTGTTGTATAAGCGTCAGGTCAACAGAGTTGGCAGAAAATGAAGAGGATATTCCTATGCTACTGATTTTCGTTCTACTAGCTTTCTGGAAGATTGCTTCCAAAGCCTTCCTAAAATTGTCTTTATTTATTTTTTGCGACTTTCCGCTGTATCCATTTGAGTAGACAACCATTCCAAAAATGTAGTTGGTTGCAAAACCAACATTCTTCACATCTGTTAGTAAATCTGTAGTGAATCCAAACTTTTGCCGGCCATTCTTCTCAATGAATTGCTTTCCAAAATCTACGAACTTCTCAAATGCTTCAAGAGAAAAAATCACAAATACATACGTTAATTTGTAAAGTCATGAAATAATTAAAGTATTAACTACACAAAAAAGAGAGTTGACCGCAGAAATCAAAGTGTTTCAATGAAATCCGAATTATTTAGTATGACAAATAGTAACCATATATAAATAGATTGTACATTTCAACAAAGAATTGTCATAGAGCTTACAAGAGTTTCCAGCCTTGCTTGGTAAAATATCTTCTATAGGATAAAGATTTTGAGTGGTAAACACAATTTGCAAATCAACATCAACTTCCCAAAGATTTTCTTCAACAACAAAGACATTCTTCTCTGGATGTGGGTCATGCCAAGAAGCCAGAAGCGTACAATGTGATAAAATTCTCTGCTGTCCATTCAATGGTTGCAATTTCCAGCAACATCCTTTGGATTTTATGTCAGAATCAATATTTGCTTGATAATCTTGTAAATATTCCTTTGAAATGGCAGTTGGTATTGATTGATGCAATGGTACCACTATTTTGTTCAATTCTCTCGAAATATCTTCGATTTTTGTGTCTCCGCACATGAAAACAGAGGTTTCTTGAGATGATACATTGATGCACGTATTATATTTTTCTTCTATATTGGCAATGATATCCTGACCAAAAGTTGCTAAAAAATCTGCAACCATACCACCAATAAGAAATCCTTTAGGAAACTGGAAGTTAGGAGGAAGGATGAGGTGTTTTATATCTGTTGTACAACAAATGTCAACATTCTCTCCCTTTGGTTTGCATCTTCCATAAACAAGCTTGCATGTTTTTTGCCAATTTTTTAAAGCATTCCATCCATCATCATCACTAATGAATAAATCATTCATGAATCTGATATGAGTTTTAACTAAGTTTGCCACAATGTTAACAGAACGATCATCCCGACAATGTATCCAAACACCTTCAGAATCTTTGTTCACGAAAACAAAACTTATATTATGTTCCTTCAGAATTTCTTTTATATAACTATAAAGTTGTTGATTTGGAAAATAGTTTTTATGGAAGAGAAGTTGCAACATCAACGGATGTGTAATAATAATTTCCTTATGCTTCACTTCAGATAAAAACAATTGAATTTCATGGCCCCAAATTTTGTCATCATATTTATTTGGGCAAGTTATCTGGCACTGTGGTGGCTGGAGTGATATCTGTACTGATATGTCTTCATATTTTTGTTTAATGAACATTTCAAATCCAAGATGAAGTAACTGCAGTGATTGTTCCAGTTTAAGTGATGTAACTCTAGATGCTCTAGCAAATGTCTTGTCAGATGGACTCCTATCACTATTATCTGGCAGCCTCTTTGTAACAAATTGTATTAGTTTCTCTTTTTCACCAACCACAAAAAGTTGGTTAGATTTCCTACAGATATAAATCATTACTTCTACATCTATTTCTATTGGAACATTGTCTTGAAACTGCCTCATCCAAGAAAGCCCTGCAGACTTGCTTTCAAAATGAGAAATGACTTTTTCAAATGCATTCTCTACCAAAGTCTGGACTGAATCAGTAGTCTTGTTTTTCTCAATCACAATATCCACAACACATTCATTTCTGCGCTGAACCGGTTTTATTTTATATTCACTGGTATCCATTAATGCTACCGTATGTCCAATTTGCTTCTTGGACAGTGAATACTGGACTTTACAAATATCTAAAACACTGGAGTAAAATTCGGTCTCATTTGATTCACTGCCACCAACTTTTACACAAAAATGAAGTCTTTCCCACAAGGAGTTGGCCCATTTAGGTATTGTACCTACAATGACAAAACATGCATAACACAGACATCTATCATAGAACTTCATTAATGAAGCCATTAAACAAATGAAGGAGAAAAGGCAACCAACTGGGCAATCATTCCATGTATTTATAATTCAAATTAATTATATTTTACTAAACTACCAGTCAACTTCATCAAGCAAGGTCGGAAGACTAAATACTCCAGTTCCTAGGGGTGTTCTGTGTGCCAAAAAGGTCCAGAGCTCAATTATACATCAATGTGTAGGGGAATATCTCAGCTTTAAGAAAATCCTGGGTGCAGTTGTCTCAACATGGTACGATTTTAGAAATCCAAAAGAGCCGCCATAAATATGAAAAAGGGTCATATTCATATTTTTGGGTAAAATAAAGTTCATTTTGTGTATATGATTTCCTAAATGCGATAAAATTGTTCATTTAATGATACACTTAAAAATATATTCAATTTACATACAATTTTAGCTGACTTTATAGGATTTTTTTTTTAAATATAGGAAAATGCCCCAAAATGCCCCAAAATACCCCTAAAATTCGAAATACTACATAGTTTTTACTTATATTTTACAAAAAATGTTGTAATATTATTACTGTAATGCTGAAACTGTTTGTTTAATGTATTTCCATTACAGTTATATCATTTTTTCTTGGAGTAAAATGTGGCATGTATATTTTAAGTTATTGAACATACTGTTCCTACAACCAAACCATACATTACAATTATATGTAATCTGAAAGTATTAAGAATGCTGTCTTGTAACAAACTAATTTCTTACCTATTTCAGATGGAGAGTCTCGGGCAGTACTTTTCTGAAAATACATTTACATAGATCTAGTTATGATTAAAGAAATAAATACAAAAGATATATGTTATAAATAATGTAAAATATGTCAATAATTACAATGCCATAAATGGATAGAAAACTAACACCTAAAATTATTTGGTCAATAACAAATAATATATATATAAATATAAGATAACAAAATACTAATGATGATATTGTATGATTTCATGTCCAAAGATAACATTTCACAGAAAATTTTATGTCATCAAAAATCCTACACTGAAAGTTTTTTAGGTTTATTCAACATTTACCTTATGTGCTCCACATTCCAGAGACATTGCTTTATTCGCTCCAGTTTTCTGCTGGTAAGGTGCTAAAACAATAAATAAATGTTTTACAAACACAGGCCAACAGGCTAGACCAAGACGGCCATGAATTGGACCTATATCGCTTACCAGAGTGCACTTATATTTCGGCTGAATAAGACTAATGTGCCAATAAATGATATAGATTTAGTCAAAATCCACTAAGCAGTTCAGGAAAAGATGTTAAGGTTGTTTATTATTTCTGCTATATTTCTGTTTTCAATTTATTCAGTCGAATACAAATATTAAGTTAACATACAAAATCAATATTTATTGAATGATAAAATGTTCTTATGATATAAGAAGAGTAATGTAAAACTCCATTGATGTTAAATGTAGTAAAAAGAGACAAATAAAGTTGTATAAATGTACCTAACTGTCAGCATTATACAGGTGTAACAGTCCAGAACTGCCCCGGTCCAGTTCTTCCCCGGGGAGGTTTTGGACTAGTCCAGTTCTTCCCCGGTGAGGTTTTGGACTAGTCCAGTTCTTCCCCGGGGAAATTCTGGACCGGTCCAGTTCTTCCCCACCCAGTCCGTTTCTTCCCCCCCTAGAAAACAATTTTATTTTCAACTTTTTAACCCTGGAAATTATCTAATTTTTCATGTTAGGGTGGGGAAGTTCTGGACTGGTCCAGTTCTTCCCCCTAGTAAAATATTTTATTTTCAACTTTCAGCTAGTCTATTTCTTCTCCTCTAGTTAAGTACTTTATTTGTGTCGAGGTGGGGAAGTTCTGGACAAGAGTGGTTGTTTTTTTGCACCTTAGGGTGGGGAAGTTCTGGACTAGTCCAGTTCTTCTCCCCATGGATTTTTTTTTCGTCTTAGGGTGGGGAAGTTCTGGACTAGTCCAGTTCTTCTCCCCTAGACAATTATCTTATTTTTCATCTTAGGGCGGGGAAGTTCTGGACAAGTCCAGTTCTTCTCCCCTTGGAAATTATTTTATTTTTTTCGACTTAGGGTGGGGAAGTTCTGGACTAGTCCAGATCTTCTCCCCTAGTAAAATATTGTTGTTTTAGGGCGGGGAAGTTCTGGACTAGTCCAGTTCTTCTCCCCTTCCCTTGGAAATTATTTTATTTTTTTCGTCTTAGGGCGGGGAAGTTCTGGACTAGTCCAGTTCTTCTCCCCTTGGAAACTTCCCCTTCCTAACATTAAAAATTAGATAATTCCAGGGTGAGAAAGTTGAAAATAAAATGATTTCCTAGGGGGGGAAGAACTGGACTAGTCCAGAACTTCCCCACCCCAAGTTGTAAAAAATAACAAAATATCCTAGTGGAGAAGGACTGGATTAGTCCAGAACTTCCCCACCTTAAGAATAAAAAATAAAATAATTTCCTAGGGGGGAAGAACTGGACCGGTCCAGAACTTCCCCATCCTAACATGAAAAATAAGAACATTTTCAAGGTTAAAAAGTTGAAAAAATAAAATAATTTCCTAGGGGGGAAGAACTGGGCCGGTCCAGAACTTCCCCACCCTAACACGAAAAATTAGATAATTTCCAGGGCGTGAAAGTTGAAAATAAAAAAAATTCCTAGGGGGGAAGAACTGGACCGGTCCAGAACTTCCCCGTCCTAACATTAAAAATTAGATAATTCCAGGGTGAGAAAGTTGAAAATAAAATGATTTCCTAGGGGGGGGGAAGAACTGGACTAGTCCAGAACTTCCCCACCCCAAGTTGTAAAAAATAACAAAATATCCTAGTGGAGAAGGACTGGATTAGTCCAGAACTTCCCCACCTTAAGAATAAAAAATAAAATAATTTCCTAGGGGGGAAGAACTGGACCGGTCCAGAACTTCCCCATCCTAACATGAAAAATAAGAACATTTTCAAGGTTAAAAAGTTGAAAAAATAAAATAATTTCCTAGGGGGGAAGAACTGGGCCGGTCCAGAACTTCCCCACCCTAACACGAAAAATTAGATAATTTCCAGGGCGTGAAAGTTGAAAATAAAAAAAATTCCTAGCGGGGAAGAACTGGACCGGTCCAGAACTTCCCCGGGGAAGAAACAGACTGGGTGGGGAAGAACTGGACTAGTCCAAAACCTCCCCGGGGAAGAACTGGACCGGTCCAGTTCTTCCCCGGGGAAGAACTGGACTAGGGGGAAGAACTGGCCTGTTACACCGGTACTTTCATAAAGAATATTTGGATTATTTCCAATTTGATCATCAATTATGAGTTTTCAAAGCGATCTGATCATCCATTATGAAATTTGTCCAATTTTCAATTACTACTATACATATCTCGAAAGTGACCCACCCCCTGGCAGCCATGTTTTATAATGAATCACACAATTTGAACGATCTTGGTAGAGGGACACCAAAGGAGTATTTGCATGAAATTATTTCAAAATTGGGCCAGTCATTTTTGACAAGAAGATTTTTAAAGTTCAAACTGTGCATTGCCATGGCAACCAGCATTTTGTATAGAATGGAATTCTTGAACAATTTGAACAATAAGGAACTTAGTTCTTTGAACTTTGGTAAAAGCAATTTAAACATTAATTTATTTCGGGCCTCAGACAACTGACAGTATAGTACTACAATATATAGCTTTCAGAACAAACAGTCTATTCAAAATTAGTATAGAGGATACTGCTACTGTGTACACTAAATCTATTTGTCAAAATTTTCCAAAACATGTTTTCATTGGCTGAGCACCCTCACAATTTGTTAACAACCATTGCCAGGTAATTATAAAAAAGACCAGCATAAACCAACTGACCAGAGTCAATGTATAATACATAGAGTGATAGACAACAGAGTATCAATTTCACACTACACAAAAAGAGAAATAGTTTACTCATATACATGAATACAAATGTATGTTTATACAGTCAGACCTCGTTCATTTAAATTCCTCGGGTCTGAAATTATATTTTGAATAATACATGGTTTCAAATAGCTCATTTCAATTCAATGTGCATAAGAAGATACATCGGGACTTGATAGTATTCCGATAGAAGGATGTTAGATTAAACAGGTCCGACTGTAATTCACGCTCAATCTAATTCTAATCAGCTCCCCAAGATGCTCTTGGGCATTGAAAGTCTGGTTTAAATCAGACTGGTTTTCCATGTAATAGTGAAGAAGTTACATAATGAAGTGTATACCTCCACCAGTTGCCATTGTATCCAAGCTAAGAACTTCTCTTCATATCATCCAAGATAAAAGCTATGAGTATGACAACTAGCCCATTGTGCGTTCCTTTGAAATAAAAAGTACAAATTATTGAATACTGCAGCCTTTTCGGTTCGAATCCCGGTAGCGCCATTGACAGATTTTGCGTGATCCTCAAAACATGACTTTATTTCAATATTACTACAGCTGGTGTTAAGTGCTGAGTGGCGGATGTAAAAATTCGTCCCATACTACGTCCAAAGTGTAGTTAACTTTAATCAACTTTATATAAGTTATATTTACACGAAAATGATGTTAGGTCGCTGTAATGTAGTGGTTAGCATAACGGACCAGCAATACATAGACCCGGGTTCGAATCTCGGGAGCGCCATTGACCCATTTTTCATGTTCCTCACAACATGACTTTATTATATGGAGTAAGACAAGCCTTCTTGCTGAGTTTCATGTAGAACAAGTAGGTCATGTGGCAGATGGCGATTCCTGTAACATCTTAATCTCTCTACAATTGTACTACTGATGATAGACATCACTGGACATTGAACACAGGGTGATCACAAGTCAAACAGTGACAAAATCATCAAATTATAAGGATTCGAAATAGTATTGGGCTTGAACAGAAATATGTATACAAACACATGAAAATGCTCCAATTGAAATCAACAAGCTTGTGATCATTCGTTTAGTTCAACATTTACTTTCTTCCATCATGAGCAGGGGTGTCAAGGAATTTAGTGTATCCATATACATGTATTGCAACACACCGTCTCATCATAGTGAACATTTATGCCAAGTAATTTGAAATTCCCCCAATAAATATCAGTGTAATATTTCTGACTAGCTGTTTTAGACCCATTTTGCGACTTTGATCTTTGAGTTTCAGACACGAGTATTGCGCACTCCGTCTTATCATGGTGAACATTTATGCCAAATAATTTGAAATCCTCCAATAAATGACACAGTAATGGTCTGGACAAACCAAATCCAGACAGATGGACGGCAGTTCACTAAATGCAATAAAATAAGTGATTTTGTATACACATAGATGTAATCAATCTAAACCAGGTGTGCTGTTTTTCCATAATAGCTAATGAAATTCAGTGAACACAATTGAAGAAAAAAAGTAAACTTATGCTGGGTTTGAACAAACAACCCCTGATGCTGAAGTCATTTTCGTTACCACTGGCAATCAAATAATGCTTAACAGTTGATGTATGTAATGTTGAGTTTTAATGAAGGGATGCAATATAGTATCTTTATAGAGCTGTTAGATTGACCGTGAACTGGTGCATGAACTCTCTGGACCAATCCATCTCAATTTAGGGTTCGCAAATGCACCTGTGTGTAAAACTATAACAGAAGTTTTAATTGCTTGTTATCAAAACATAATTGTGACTTTTTTCCATCAAGCAAGCAGAAAAGCACGAACAACTCTGCACACCCATTTTGACATTTATCAAACCAGGTAAAATATAATTCTTGGATTTGCAGTAAATAAAACAGCACTGTACATACACTGGTTTATACCAATACAGTTGGTAAGAGGTAAATATTCTCAACCAACTCATCACTGTATAAATTGTACAATAATGCCCCCCCCCCCCCCCGAGTGGGATGTGTATAATTAATATTTTGCCCATGGGGAGGGCGGTGGGCAGACCTAGGGGAATTAGACAACTTGTAGTTCAGGGGGGGGGGGGGGTTCTTATTCCCAACCATAGATTAAAACACCAAATCTTGATGCAATGAAAATGATTATTAATATTTATTGGTGTTTCTGAATGACACTTTATGACGGATGTACTATCCATTAAGTCAGGGCTGCAATCTATTGTTGTTATATGTATACAGATATATTAAACCGAATTCATCACGAGTTACAAACTATCTCATTATCAAACATACATGTCCTTGGACTGACCCATTTACCATTATTGTCACGTTATCCAATCCGCACTATGCAGAAAGTAAACAAGCTTATCTACTATCTCCTTTTTACACATCAAACGACAGGGGTGTAGCTGGCCATTTTTCTACGCACGACCTTCTGGGAGGTCCAGGGGCATGCTCCCAGGAAAATTTTGAAATTCTATATCATCACAGCCACATTATTTGATACTTAAAACATATTTTCTCGAAAGATGAAGTACACAGTTTAGCTGTTTTTCGGCGCAGCCGTACTACCATGGCTTTGCTATTCTTTTGTATATCAGTGTTGTGTAAATCAATCAAACCTTACGTTAACTACTAGACCAACTTCTCTTCAACCGAACAACGTTTGTAACCTTGACATGGATTGGTTAACCTTTCGATAAGGGGTACGTTACCTTACTGAAATTACTGAAATCCATTTTGTATGTGGAGTTACAGGTAATCCTAACATAGCAGCAATTGTTTATGCTGAACAACAAATCTTAACCTTCAAATTGCCCCGACCATCATTTTGCAAGATATTTCTTGTTTCACGCTGAAACCTTTAAGGCCTACTCCTAATACCGTCCAAGTTTTGTACCATTTTTGATTGCTAGCTAAGCCCCTGAATGCTGACACAATTATGAAACAGGTATAACTCGAACTCGCTATTTCTTTCATTATCATGTTTACCTATATATAGAATATAGGGAAGTTGTTTACAACCTATTCATCTGTTCATAATTGAAAATATTATTTAAACAACCTGCCCAGTGCCCACCCTATACCCAATATAATGGATAAATCGAGAATGAAAGCCTTATCGAATTGGGTTTATAGTTTATCTATAACACAGATACATTGTACTGTTGAAACATCATGTCCTCACAATCTGTTGTCCCTATATTATGTAAACAACAGAACAGCCTGTGTTTATTTACATTTATAATTTAATCAACACTGCATTATCTTATATTTAGATATATATGCATGCATCAGACCAGACAGGGCCATCAGTATATAAAGTAAGTCAAGGGCAATCAAATCTGCAATATGAAAACAAACAAAAATCAATGGCAAACATGCGTGTAGACCGGTGTAGACTATGTAACATTTTGTATCTAAATAAAAATTATATCAACATTGTGAAGCATATTTTGCATTTTTACCGTGCTGTTTTGTAACATCTAATAGTGTCTTGATTTATTTCAGACTCTGTCATATACGTACATAACAGTGATTTATTGTAAGACAAACCATTTTCTACTATCCCATGACCAAACTGTTAACATGCAGTGGTACAGGACCCGATACCACCCTGGACGTTTACTTACAGTTATAATCATAACAACATTGGGTGATATAACTACCAGGCAACCTCTCAACAGCAACATCCTTTCGAGATGCAATATTTGGCGGTTGTTGAGAAACTGTTTATCACCCCTCAAACTGTTTATGCAATACATAAAACTGGTTATCACCCCTCAAACTGTTTATGCAGTACATAAAACTGGCTATCTATGCAGTGCATAAAACTGGTTATCACCCATCAAACTGTTTATGCAGTACATAAAACAGGCTATCTATGCAGTACATAAAACTGGTTATCACCCCTCAAACTTTTTATGCAGTACATAAAACAGGCTATCTATGCAGTACATAAAACAGGCTATCTATGCAGTACATAAAACAGGCTATCTATGCAGTACATAAAACAGGCTATCTATGCAGTACATAAAACAGGCTATCTATGCAGTACATAAAACAGGCTATCTATGCAGTACATAAAACAGGCTTTACCCTGTCACTTGCTGTAATTTCGACCCGATAACAGGGTGCCATATATGTTTTGCTTTATCTGGTCACTTGGTCACATGACTTTTATCTCGCGTCACATGACCACGTGACTAGCCGGACTTTTTTGGTAAAGTAACGCGATGTTATCTTTTTTCCCGACTAACTAAAACAATGGATTTTTTAATTGAATCCTACCACAAATTTCATCTTTTTTGTATAATGCATACAATAAAATGTTCATTTCCCCAAATTGTTCTGTTGCTTGAAACTTATCCATTACTCAGTCTGCATTTTGACCCGATTTCAAGTACTTACTGGAACATGTAGTCAACAACGTAGTCAAAAAAATTGTGGGCTGTTTACACCATTGGAAAAATTCATGACGGTTGAGTCTGTCTGCGCTTGAACTCATCAGGGATGACCGTGCGGTCGAGTTTCTCACGAAAATAACGTATTGATCAGTAGCATTCACATATAGTAGATTTTACCCTTGTCAGTTCCATCTCTTTAGATATAAATACTTAATAGATATTACTTTTGGGTGGGGTTCAAAATTAGTAAAGTCAAAATTCTGTTTCATCTCATCATAAATTTATGGCTGTTATGTAGAATAGTTGAAATTCTGTTTATTAGATATATGTAAAACTAATGCTTAAAATATTATAGTGCAAAAAAATAAATCATTGAATCCTTATTTGTATAAGTTGTAGTCAATTTAAGTTAGTATGAATACATTATAGATAATACGTCTGTATCCTATGACCAATTAGCCAACACTTCAGACTCATGGTATTGTCCTAACTGTGGAAACCCCAACCACTCTACAATACTTTATGATATACCAAACTCCTTAGCTGATAGTGTCGGAAGCATCTACTCATCAGACAGCGACCATACATGCTCTACTCCCAGCCATAGCTCTGCAACCAGACATAGCGACCTACTCATGGAATCACCTATGTCATCAATTGGCAGCCCCACAGCAGCATCCTCACCAAAGTCCACTACCACTAAAATCCATAAAAACAATAAGAACCTTCGCATTGTTAACATCAATTTCCAGAGTATACGGAAGAAGGGAAAGAACATAGATATACTAGTTGAGACAGTTTCTCCGGACATCATTATTGGTACCGAAACCTGGTTGAGTAGTGACATTAACTCATCAGAATTCTTTAACTTCTCACTTGGTTACAACGTGTACAGAAACGATCGAAAGTCAGATGCCCATGGAGGCGTACTTATAGCAGTGAAGAGCAACTTAGAGTTTACGAACGTGTCTTCTAGTGACAACATAGAATTTATCTCTGGGACAATTCAACTACCCAACAAGAAACAGATGGTCATTGGAGCATATTACAGGCCCCCAGATAGAGCCGACGAACAGTACCTCAACACCACTTATGAGGAGATATCGGCTCTCAGGTCCTCACACAAGAGAGCTGTTTTTGTCATTGCTGGTGATTTCAACGCACCCGATATTGAGTGGACTAGCAACACTATATCTGGCAAGAACTACCCACGCAGAGTCAGTCAACGATTCCTAGACCTATCTCATGACCACTCACTTGAACAGATGGTTGACTTTCCCACCCGGAGTGAAAACACCCTGGACTTAGTCTTTACTTCACACCCAGCATTCATGACACGTTGCAAACCTCTACCACCCATAGGTGTCAAAAGTGACCATGACATAGTGCTCTACGACACATCACATGAAGTTACCCGTTCAAAACCTACCAAACGAAAGATACTCCTATGGAATAAGATAGACCAAGGCAACATCAAGCAAGCTTGCGCAGAACTTTGTAAAAATTTCACAGATTGCCATATTACATCCCTGGATGAAATGTGGGATAGATTTAAAACTGGCATCCAGAACATCATACAGACCCATGTCCCATCAAAGACCAGCTCCACACGTCACACTCACCCCTGGGTGTCAACAATGACCAGACGCCTGAGTCGAAGAAAATGTCGTGCCTACAGCAAGGCCAAGTCAACCAACAATCAGAAGGACTGGGACAAATACAAGGCACTAAAAGCTGAAACCCAGAAGGAAATGCGCCGAGCCCACAGAGACTACATCAAAGCCACAGTCGACCAGGATCTGACAAGCAACTCGAAACGATTCTATTCTTACATTAAGAGCAAAAAGCAGGAACCAGTTGGCATCTCACCTCTACTCAACAAAGATGGGTTCCTTCACAGCAGCAGCAACAGCAAAGCGGAAATTCTGAACCACCAATTTCACTCAGTCTACACTCGAGAAGACCTATCCAACATCCCTGATCTTGGCCCAAGCGACACACCAACTATGAAGCCCATCAACATTACTATACCTGGCGTGACGAAATTATTGCAACAACTTAAACCAAATAAAGCTTCGGGTCCTGATGGTATACCCAACCGAATTCTTATTCTTGCTGCTGAAGAACTAGCGCCAATCCTTACCCAGATCTTCCAAACATCACTTGACTCTGGAACAGTACCAGCAGACTGGAAAGAAGCCCTGATCACTCCAATCTACAAGAAAGGCCCTAGAAACATTGCCTCCAACTACAGACCTGTTTCATTAACATCTGTTGTCAGCAAACTACTTGAACATATCATCTTCAGCGCGACCATCAAACACCTAGACTCTAATGACTTACTTACTACTAATCAACATGGTTTCCGATCAAAACGTTCCTGTGAAACTCAACTCATTTCAACCATCCAAGGCATAGCTCAAAATCTCAAATCAAACAAGGATCAAGTAGATGTTATCCTATTAGACTTTGCAAAAGCTTTTGATAAAGTACCATTTCAACGACTTCTACTCAAACTAAATTTCTACGGCATTCGAAACAGCACCCTCAAGTGGATATCCTCTTTTTTAAACAATAGAACACAACAGGTACTAGTAGATGGAAGCAGATCAGACAAGCTCCCAGTACTATCTGGAGTTCCGCAGGGCACAGTGCTAGGACCCCTGCTGTTTCTTGTATACATCAACGATCTCCCATCAGTCTGTCGATCCTCAAAAGCCAACCTATTTGCTGATGACACCCTTCTTTACAAACACATCAGGAACATCAATGATGCCATCAAACTGCAAGAAGACCTATCAGCACTTGAAGAATGGGAGGCAAAGTGGCAGATGAGTTTTCATCCAGACAAATGCTCTGTGCTGAGGATTACATCAGGGAAGCGCTATTGCCATGAGACTTCATATCACCTTCATGGCCAGACCCTTCGCATTACAGACGGAGCAAAGTATCTGGGTGTTACTCTCAGCGACGACCTTCAATGGGAGAAGCATACACAGGCCACAGCAGCGAAATCATCCCGCACACTTGGATTCCTCCGTCGTAACCTTAGAGACTGCAGCAAAGCGGTTCGGGAAACAACATACAGAACCCTGGTGCGACCTGCAATGGAGTATGCAGCAGCCTCTTGGGACCCATACAAGGTGGAAGACATCAACCGACTCGACAAGGTCCAACGTCGTGCTGCCAGATATGTCACCAACGACTACGTAGACAGGACTCCGGGATGCGTTACAGCCATGGTGCACCGTCTCGGTTGGGAACCACTCCAAGAGAGGCGAAGAATCTTGAGACTCACTATGTTATACAAGACCACACACGGCCTTATGGACATCCCGGAGGCAGCACAGATCGTCAAAGCCAGCGACAGACGAACAAGAGGAGCCAGGAGACTATTCCTCCCATACACCAACGTCATGGTTTATAAACAGTCCTTCTTCCCGAGGACCATACAGGACTGGAACAGGCTACCAACCACCACCACAGACATCACAGACATAGAGGCCTTCAAGACTGCCCTACACTCATCAGCAGCAGCACCGCCTCTGTCGTCAGCGTAATCAGCTAGCTTTCTGCATGTATATAATTTTAATTTGTAAATAAGACGTTTTAACTGGGCTACCTGAGAATGTGACTGTCTTGCTCGCCCCCCGTGGACATTTAACAATCCAACCTAGGATTCCTGTCCTGTATTGGGAAGAAGAAGAAGAAGAATAGTTTATACAGTGCATATCTGTATTCTCGCGGTACTTAATGAATAATGAAGAATAAATAATAAATAGTTAACTTACCATCAAAAATATGCACACTATCATGAATTGCAATCATATCCAAACACCAAACAGCAAAATATTAATGTTAAAATGTCACAAATTCGTCAAAAATGTTAAAAATGTACATGGGGTCACCGCCATATTTAATGGCTGACGTCATCACTATTCTCGCGGTATTTCAATAATGTTCTAAAAATAGATGAAGTATAGGCGTCAGATTACTAAATTGATCTGTATTCTGCACAACTGTCGTTTACAATGTAAATCAAATGTAAATATAAGCTTTAAACAATTTAAGTGATAAACTTGAACACATTTTGTTAAACACTGTCAATATTTTATTATTCTGGACAGTGGACACATCTGAATACACTACCCCTCCTCAACACATTGACGTTAGAGCAGTGTGTTAAGTGGACCCAATGTTCACAAAAATCACATTGACCCCACTTTACAATGGTCAATGACATGCATCCCCTATACTGTGGGTTCAGCACTACAAAGCCTGTTACAATATTTAAAACTTGATTTCAAGTTCTGGAGAAGCTATGAGACTTGACATATTATATATCGAACACTACCGTGCATTATTCTACAATGTCCCTGTTAACGGTGTATACTAGTGACCGGTGTAATCCGAGAAATCCAAATATCTATTACGTCATGTCATTTACATACCGGAAGTTTCCTTTTATAGTGCGATATCCAAATTTTCCGCAATCCGATGAATCAATCAAAGTGACAACAATGCGCTTTTTAATGAAATTATGGCCTTTTCAATACTATAGTCTATTTTATCATTCAAATTTTCTGTCAACAATCATTTTCATTGGGCTATTCCGCAATTCAGCTCAAAAATCTTTAAAAAAAATCTTATCTTCTGCTACTGCTGCAATGACAAAGCGGTGTTAGAGTAATAATCATCCCATCGAATTTAAAGACAATGTTTACAAAAGGACATTTTTCTAGAGGAGATATCGCTCAATGCACCGCTTACTGGTAATAAAATGGCGTCCAACTTTATTTTTGGGTTTTGTACATGTCAAATCGAGTCAAATAGCACATGTTTGATGGAATTTGCAGCTGTTTTGTAGGTTGCGTGATGTGTTTGGAATGAAAATCTATCAAATACAATGAATTAAGCAGTTGAAATATTTTATTTTTAACTTCTTTTTTTTTGATACAGTAAGTACACTAGCTGCTTACACGGTAAAATCGGTCCCAGCTTTTGGATTTTAAGTTGTAAAGTAAATGCATTACAACTGAAGGTTTAAAAACGAAAGTAGAAAAACACTTTTAAAAAGATGGTGGTTTCAAACAATGATATATTCGTTTTAGTTTGATGCAAAACAATTCCTTGAAAATGGTATTACGCTGTTAAAAAGTAATGTGCATTTTACCACAATCGATAATACGAAAACAATTTTTAAAATCGACAGTAGGAAGTTGCTCTCAGTCTAATGTTTATGTTTATGAAATCCACTGTCATTTACTCATTTCGTTATAATCAAAAAAATAATTAAAATTGCAACATATCGGCTTGATAAATAAATACACGAATGTCAGCAAATACCTGTTTGATCGTTTGATCGTTGAACTAGTTTATGCTCTTAACTTATTTATTGATCCGAATTCCCACGGAGTGCTCTCCCTTTTACAATGTACCGTTAGGGGAGATAAGAGAGTGGGACTAAATCCGGGACTTTAAGAAAATCCGGGACTTTGGTGGTGGGAAAAACCGGGATCGATATTTCTCTAGTCGAACTTAGAACTTCAAAAGAAAAGGCATATAATTATACATATGTTGTTGTGTCAATGAACTTTGTGGGTTTTCGTCAATAAACTTTGAACTTGAAAGTGTACACATCGACGTTTGACGTTTGTGTTTTGCGTTGTCTTAAGCATTCATTATGAATAAATGATTGATAAATCGATGCAATTAAAAATTAACTTCTATTTCTTATAATTGAAGTGTGCAAGCTATGAAAATGAAATCGCACTTAAGGGGATTGTAAAAGGCAAATACAATTAATAAATTTTTACTTGTATAACCGGAGCCATCAGCTTATGAAAACATCATTCCAGCGCCTGATTCAAAAATAACGAGAGACCCAGAATTAAATAATGACGATGCAGTAGATACTAAATTTGAGACAAATACAACACCAAAAGGCGAAACGAGCAACAAAAGAAAGTTCAACACACCGAAAAAAGTCGATAAAAAGAAGTTGAAGTTTGAAAGTAATGAAAAAAAAAATTACAACAATTTAAACACTGAAATAAATTGATATCAGAAATTAAAATAGATCATGGGAATCTAAATAACTCTTGTGCAATTTCAACAACGCACACACTTAAAATGCCAAATATTAAAGTAATTACAAATTCATCCATTCTACAAGATTTAGAATCTGACCGTAATAGTGAATCTGAGTCGTTTAGCATTACATGGCTTCCACAATATGGTTGTAATATGTCAGATAAAGACGTTTTAGAAGAAAATAAGTGGCTAAATGACAAACATATCAATGCTGTATTAAAATCCTTTCGAAACAATACACCTTTATCAATGGCCTACAGGACACACAATTAATACCGCATTTTGTTGAAAAGATATGGAGTACAGATAAAAAAGTGTTCATCAAAAAGCACCGAGTGTGCAAAATTCATTTTGTGGTGACAGAGTTCTTCAAATCAATTGAAGACAGCACGTATTCAATTCATGAGAGCAACAAATGATTTGTAGATAGTCCCAATTCTAACAAATCCGTACTTATCCGTAATTGATTTAAAGATAGCTCTAATTCTATAAATGCGCTCTGTAATTCCAGTGTTGAGAGCATTAATTCGGCTGAAACAACACAATAGAACATTGATTTGGAGATATCTCTATTGATGCTATCATTAATTCAATTGGAGCTCTCTTCAATTCAATTGTAGAGCTCTCCAAATAATTGAAGATTTGGCGTTCCATTCTAGTGATTCGTCCGTTTACACTAAATGGGCGTGTCCCAATGTTTGCGCGGGAATCACTATATTGTTTGGCACTATATATATGTACATTTTCAAATTATTCTAATTGGCCAACAAAACAATACATGTATATCGTAATAAATACTCTCATACACACACATGCTTTTCCAATTGGTTACATTTTATTTTGTCATATTTTTTCCAAATAAGTACAATGAAATATACAATAACATTAGAGCTATCTAAATTTGTTATACTTCAGGCGAAATTCTACCGAATGTGTACATGAATCTGTACATGAATACTTTTGTCAAAATTCGCAACTGTCAACAAAGATGAGAGACACATTCTAAAAGCGTTTCAGCGTAGTTGTAAATCATTTAAGAACTTAAATCTACAGAAAATAAATAAGCTGTTTTGTGGAAACTTTAAGCTATGGAGCGGACGATCGACATGTACACAACGGCGACCTCTGGAAAAAAATAATTTTAGTAGTGTTCGTGTGCAGATTTGAGCTTGCAAATCTCATTGCATTTGACACCGTACCCAGTGTAAGGACTCAAGTATTCAATATTAGGACACCACACCCAGAACATTGGACGCGATGATGGGCTGTTGTACTAGATAGGCTACAGGTTACAAGGTACCAGGTACGAGTACATGGGTCGCTGTACTGGGTACATGGTCGTTGCATTGTACGTCGCGTGTTATTCAGTCTTCGGTAAACAAAAGCTAACGCAACGAAAAGTAGTTCCGACAATTTATTTTTTATTTTTCATGGTTTGACAGTTCTAAGAAAGCTCTGTTTGATTAAAATTGGTAACCTATCAAAGTTAGAATCAATTCAAATACATGTAGTTAATATGTATGTAAAATTGCTCTGTTTGGTAATTCACCGACCTACTCGCCGGAACTTTTGTATAATGTTCTACAAAGCCACGTATGAGGCATTCAGATACCACAGCAGGTTGCTATGTTACCAAGTATTTTAAAGATGGAAGTTTTTGCACAGTTGTTCTAAGGTTATGGAATAGTCTACATCTGAGTATGAAACAGTCAGAAGCATTAGATGTGTTTCAAACAAAATCTGAAAACATTATAGTAAAGAGATGTTCATGATTTGTTTTCAGGCATCACAGTTACGTATTGTGCAAATGAAATTAAAATAACCAATACAAACCTAGCCATTGTTCACTGTCTTATGTCAAACATCTTACGCCTTCGCGAGTTAGGTTGCCCACGTGAGATGAGATCCAAATATTGTTCTCCATTTGTCTTAAATTCCACTTGATGAACGCTTAGTCGAGATACCAAAGTTATAACAATTTATTTAATCAGGACGCTGTGCCACCTAACTAGCGTATTCTTTGGATAACTCTCCAGTCTGCTCATCACGGTTGCTACCGTATGCTACGTTTTCTTTCACGTCTCGCGTAGTAAACTTTCTCGTCCTCTCGTAGTGGTAAAGACTCTTACGTTGTCACTTGAAAGTAGGGCTGTCATTGATTCCAACTTTTGGATATCGATGACACTGATATATCGAAGTACAAATATCGAAGATATATCGATTATATTTTTAATTCCTTCAATAGACTGTTAACTCCTATTGTTCTGTAGGTCTATGTGTGTATGTCCTATATATTTAAATGTTTAACTTGTATTTTTATGATAACAATATACCATGTAAGTAATTAATCCATATGTTTAACGTTACAGTATTATATTATATTGCCAACATTTGGAATGCACTATCCACTAGAGTACTATTTAACAATCGGCCGACTACAAAGCGACATTATGCTTTTTTTGGCATACTTGACTGCCCCAATTGTACTGTATTTTCCCGCCATAATATCGATTTATATAAGTGTGTATTAGAATATCCATCGACAGAGAGGTGGCCCTGTGGCACAGTGGTTAACGCTGCTGACTACGAATCCGAAGGTCGTGGGTTCGATCTCTCGTCTCGCCGGATAAAACAGAAATGCTTTTCAGTGTTTCCCACCTAACATAGTACTGGCATGTAACCAGGAAAGTACTGGGTAGATTCCAGGAACGTACTGGTTAGCTGCCAGGAAAATAGTAACTGTACGATGGGTCTCATTGGCACTGTGCAATGACCGTATTTGGCTTTAACAATTGTCTGTTTGACCTATACTGCTCTACTGGCAGGTAAATTTCCCCCTTCGGTTTCAAAAAGTCTATTTATGGTGTGCGGGGGACATACCGGGTCGACCAAAATACCATAAAGTGCATTATAAAATGTGCGCGGCGACGGGCGACCTCATAAACACAGTAATACAAATACAAATCCATCGACAGAAAAATCGTTGATGTATCGATATGGATTGTATCAATGTCAGCGCTATTTGAAAGATATATATTGCATGTCATCGAAGTTTATAATATACCAGACTGGTTATAACAAACAAAATAAAGCAAAAACACCACCTCAGTATACTTTATTAATTATAATTACTACATCTACAATGAAACAAAATTAATGACCACGTCCCGGATTTTGACTTGGGTTATTTCCGTGTCCAGTCGTATCTGAATTATACAATTAAGTGTACATGTAAATAAATATACAGGGTTCTCAAATCACTCATTCGATGTTTTTCGTATTTTTTTCATTATAATAAAAATAATAATAGAAGTAAATGTTTTGGCAATAAAACTGCAAATGTGCGCGAATTCAATGTTACACTTTTTTCATCACACCAACATTTTGTTGCTTTCATAATTCGCGGATAAACTCGGATAAACTCATACATACATACTCCTATAAGGGCATATCAGTTTTGCAAAATGGAGACTTGCCTGATACTGCAACTGTACTAGCTGGTTCCTGTGTTGTTGATGTTGGGGGTGTTGAACCTATAAACAAAAACAAGTTTTAGCGTTCCAAAATTCCTTCTAGGGCATACTTATATATTCAGTGAAAAACAAGGGTATTCATCCATTAGTAAGCGGAAATCAACCGAAAAGTTTGAAGATCAACAACTCTAGCCTTTTCTTCTTAATACCCATTATTACGCTGGAGCGAATGTCTACGAAGTTTGTCGGAGATTGGTGAACATGTAGACACGATTGGGCAGCGTGTCCTGCAGCTTTGTAGAATAGTCGGGCAGGTATTCAGCTAAGCCGGAAACAAACAAATCTAAAATCAAAGATTGCTGCCTTCATAACATCCGGTTACCTTCGGCATGTACCGTTCTTTCTATCAGCGAGAATAATTACTAAATCATGACCGGAACCCGTACCAACAACTACTCCACATGAATCAGCGTCATAACAGTTTATTGTTTGAATCCACAGCAGCGCTCAAATCTTTTTTAGCTCCTGTGACCCACTACTGCAGCATACCGGAACGATTTAAGCAACTTTGAAAGAAACCCACCCAATGATCATTCCTGTAAAGTTTGTACAAAATCCATTTTGTGGTGTAGGAGGGGATGCTGTTTACAGCAAAAAATGACGGACAACGCACGACGTCGGACATCAAACGATCATAAAAGCTCACCATAAGCATTTGGTGCGTGCTCAAATGAGTTAAAATTATTAAACACGCTCGTAAACCAACAATATCCATTACAGGTTACAATTAGTAAACTCAATTCCGGGTAGGTGGCATCTATTTTACTCTACCGCTATTCTCGAGCACACTTGACTGTCTTATATAACATGACTCATTGAAGACTTGCCTGATACTGCAACTGTAGTAGCTGCTTGCTGTGCTGTTGATGGTGGGGGTGTTGGACCTATTAACAAAAACAAGTTTTAGCGTTCTAAAATTCCTTCTAGGACATACCTATATATTCAATGAACAAGCGTGCCAAACTGTCACAAAATATGCCCGTCATAAGTCAGAGCTCAGAGTTAAAACAAGACAAATTTTATGTAATTTCTAAAATCAAAGGGGGAAAACTTCCCGGGTGACATGAGCGATATGACTTGTTATCGAACTTGGCCGAGATATTATGCCTACAAACATTTTCTCCAAGTTAGGTGAACATCAGATAAAAACCCTTTGCCTTCCGACCGAACGCCCATACGCCCATCCGCCCGAACGCCCGCCCGCCACGGGTGTTCCCAAAGACAAGGGCATTCATCCATTAGTAAGGGGAAATCAACCGAAAAGTTTGAAGATCAACAACTCTAGCCTTTTCTTCTTAATACCCATTATTACGCTGGAGCGAATGTCTACGAAGTTTGTCGGAGATTGATGAACATGTAGACACGATTGGGCAGCGTTTCCTGCAGCTTGTTTGCCGTTGTATAATAGTCGGGCAGGTATTAAGCTAAGCCGGAAACAAACAAATCTAAAATCAGGTAACTGGTCAACTCGTACTTTAGTTAATTCGTACCTTGGTCAACACGTACCTGTTTTGGTCAACTCGTACCTTATCTTTGGTCAACACGAACCTACCGAAGTCAACACGTACCTGTTTAGGTCAACTCGTACCTTATCTTTGGTCAACACGAACCTACCGAAGTCAACACGAACCTACCGAAGTCAACACGTATCTGTTTTGGTCAACTCGTACCTCTCAATTTTGTATTACCTTTTTATTACTTTAAGCTGTATACTAATGCATTTGGTATAGTTTTTTCAGATGTCATTTAGGATTGACATCAGTTATTGTGAAATATTTTGTGCATTTTGTATGATTAGAATATGACTTGAATTACGAATGTACGAGTTGACGGACATGCGTTATATGTGTGAAATTTTGACATGTTTACACTGCTGATCATAATTGAGATGGCTGCCTTCATAACATCCGGTTACCTTCGGCATGTACCGTTCTATCTATCAGCGAAAATAATTACTTAATCATGACTGGAACCCGTACCGACAACTATCCCACATGACTCAGAGGTGGAGGACAAATGACCGTAGCCAAATATCACTGAAGGACATGATCTGCCCAGCCCGGAAACGGAACCCGGACCTCTCAGGTGACAACCCAGTGCTCTACGAACTTAACTAACTCGACGGGCCGCAATAATAAATGAAACTACATTGAAGTAACTTACGTCCACACCAGTTACAAAACTTTCGGCAGTTTTTTCTGGACCAAATTGCGTACGTATCACTTGTACATATTTCATTCGGATACGGTGCACAGTCGATTTTATCCTCGCAAGGCAGCACTAGAATAGATAGATATGTAAGAAAATACCGAACATATACAACAAGTTTGTAAAACACGTGTGCAACCAAGGTACATTTTCGGATATACATGTATATTAATTAGTTGTTTTGTCTTGTTTATCTCGATTTATATACAACGGAGTATGTAGAAATTAATTGTTGAATAATTGCCGAGAAATCACTAAATAAAGTCGGACCTCGTTCATTCGAATTCATCGGGTCCGAAATTTCATTTCGAATAATACATCTGGACCTGATATTTATTTCGGATTATACCTAGTATCAGGCTAGAAGATTGTTGAATACACGAGGTCCGTCTGTATCTACTTACCACCACAGAAGCCACATCGTAGACCACAGTGGGATCTTGCCCAGGCTTCATATATACCAAAACATTTTTCGTCAGACAGGGAAAAGCAATTATCAGCCTTATCCACACACGCTGTTGTAGAAAAAAATACATAATGTGTAACTGTTGTTTTCATGAATTGTAACAATTTTAAATCATTGCTTTCATCAGTGTTTTAAATTCATGATATTTTATTAAAACGTAAATGCTCCAATGTGGATTGCATATTAGTTGTATGACATCAACGATTTGGAAACAACCCTCCAATTTGTTGCCTTACTTTATTTCAGTGTAATTGTACATTTATTTGTTGGTTTCAGGTCAATTTCAACGTTTTTTTCCAGTTATACAGGGTCATCTGTTGACCTAACCAGTTTTCCTGAAATTTATGACCAGCCAGTACTAATTTGTCCTTCCGCAAGGGGCCGACAGTTACGCACAGTTACGCCTCCTGAATCAGACGTAAGGGACAGACGACCGTAGCAAAATATTCCAACCCCGCCCAGGAATCGAACCGGATCATCAGCTGACAGCACAGCTCTCAACAAACTGAGCTAACCGGGGGGGGCGTTTTATAATGCGCATCGGGAGATAAATTTGAAATAAAACACTCATCAAATGAACGCTCATTCAATATACAAATATATAAGCTTGTTCCAATTTTTTTCTAAGCCCAAAGTTACTTTATTCCACTTCCTGGGAACGCCAGTACTCGTGTCTCACCTAAAACGTCATAACAGTTTAGTGTTTGAATCCACAGACTTCGGATCAAAAGTTTGACACTACAATCACTACTCTACCACTTACTATCGTTTCCAGCAACTGTCGTGACTTCTGTTGTAGAAAAACTTTCTGTAGCGGTTATTTCTGATACGCTGTTTGGTGGCTGAGTCTCTGTGTTATCTGTAAAAATATAAAATACCATACAAGCAATCTCCGATTGTAGAATCAAAACATATGTGCTCATATATAATCAATCTTTCGTGTCCTAGTTTAAGACAACAATGCTGAGAATTATTCAGTCGTTTTCACCTTTCGCGGTAAGTCAAGACATTGTTTCTTAAGTTGGTCAACAAAATTAATATGACAAGGACAGACTTCACACTTTAAACTTTTTCTGTTGAATTATCTGGGGAAGTTATGAAGCAGAAATAAAAAAAAGACTAGTTGCGAATCAGAAATAAGCGAAATGACTACGTTACGAAGCAGATATAGCGAAATGACTACGTTATGAAGCAGATATAGCGAAATGACTCGGTTACGAAACAGATATAGTGTGCAACACATAAATAACAAATTGAGAAGGCAAACAAGCTTGAGCTTTATGATAAACAGTACTAAGTGTGCATGCCTGTGTCGTTGCCGTGGACTTTGTAAATGAAAAAATAAATAAAATATACTTGATGGAAATTTTATAATAGAGATCATCGTAATATACAACAGTATAAATAGATTTTGCTTCACGAAATAATCCACCATGTTCACAAGGCTAAAACAAGGACAACAACAACAAGGATTTCATAAACAGCAATCACCACATAGAGACACACGCCACTGTACTAATGTTTACATGAGGTGAAGTTGGCAGTAGTAAAAAAGCAGTAGCAGTCATATAAGTTACGTTTACTGCAGCTAACAATACTGACAGTAATACGGTTCTATACAGATAACATCCCATCGGTATTGCTACACAATGCAGGCATAGCCATTTTGCATGATAATGAGAACAATGTTTGTATTGTCTGTCACTTTAACTTTTTGAGAATTTATAAATTTACAGAATCAAACAGCTGAATTTCTTCCATACTGCCTTTTATGTTGTTTCAGTTTCGTTATTCCAGATTTTCGACATTTATCCGTTTACTGCTTGCTTACGGTTGCCCTGTTGTCTTTATGGGGATGCATTGTCTTATGTATGTGTTGTTCCTTCTAACAACTTGATCTTTCTTGTATTAGGTGCTCTTTTTACTCACAGAAGAAGCAATGTTACTTGTGAAAGCACCAACAAGAGGTAAGGTAAGAAGCAGTCAGACTGCTGTTTGTGCTATTATCAAATTCTCCTGCTAACTTGGCATTGATCAATGCACCTCATAACATTAAGGGTCTATTACTGATTTGTCAGTTAACTATGCAGATTCAATTTATTGATGAGTCTAAATCCATCATGCGAAATGAAGATAGGTAATGGTATAGATAGGTAAGAGGAAAATATTACTAAGACAAGTGCGCGAAAATGACTAGACACATTGGGCCCTTTTTATTGAGTAATTATAAATTCGTTACAGGGAATGCCACATACACAAGACAATGCCTCCCCACCACACAGATTCCAAGGAAACATCAACCTACGAAACATACGAGATTGGGGAGATTTAAGGGCAAAAAACTGTGGAAATGTGGTAGTAAGGAATTGCCTGACTGACTATCATAAACAACCATAGAAACTTTAAAGTAACAGCAAGTGGGAAATGGGATGGAATGGATGGATTAAATAGTATACATAGTTCAGACACGATATTCAGGTACATAATATATAAAACATTTTGGTACACATGGATACAGAATCGACATACGAAAGTAAATACGAAGGTAACATGTGAAATAGTGAGGTTTTAATTGTTCATTGGTAAAGTAAGTGTTTGACAATCACCGAGCTACTATTTACGTACATGTACTAGTTTGCTCTTGTCTTGCTGAAAAAAGGAACACATAAGCTGCATTCTGAAATTCATATATACACAAGAGTTCTGTACAGGTCTATGATGCCTGTGCATTTTCTAACAGTTGTTTATCAAACGATAGTAAACTATTGGGCAATTGCTGGAGCCAGGGACGGAAAGTAGCAAGCTCATTGAGTCGATACATAAAACTTATAAATAGAAATAAGCAAGTTCAATGGTTATCTAGTACCGATTCTTTCTCAGAAACTAGCAAGCTCATTGGTAAACAATTGCGCCAGTCATAAATCAAGCAAGCATATAGGTTAAATATTGCGTCAGTCATAAAGACAAGCAAGCTTATTGATTAACTATTACGCCAGTCATAATGACAAGCAAGCACGTTGGTTAACTATTATGCCAGTCATCAAGTCAAGCAAGCTCATTGGTTAACTATGATGTAAGTCATAAATCAAGCAAACTCATTGGTTAACTATGATGTTAGTCATAAATCAAGCAAGCTCATTGGTTAACAACAGCGCCAATTATACAAAATCAAGAAAGATCATTGGTTAACCACTGTAACTGTCACAGAAAGAAACCAAGCTGGTAATTTACTTTTGTTGTCATATTACACTTACTTCCACAAGGTGGGAATCCACAATATGCAAAACAGTTTGTACGCGCCCAAGCAAAGTAGTTAGTAGCTGTACACAAATCTCCACCATCAAATTCTGCACAGTTGTCGACCTTGTTTCCACATTGGAACGGAGTTAAAGTTACTGAAATATTAAGGAATGGTTCAAACATTAATACTGAAATTACGAAAACCGACAAAGTTGTTTAAAGGCCCAATGAGGGTAATTTTCGTCACTCTAAACCGCTATAATTGTACATGTAACATGAACATGTACGAGTAAAAGAGACATTTTACGCTCATTATTAATGAAATCAGGAACATCGGCATACAGCGAGCGTAAACAAAAACGCGAGAAACTAGATTAATTTAACCGGTCGACAAGATAATAAATAACTTCTTTTTGCATCGATATTGAATCTTCTGAAATTTGATGGAACAATATTAACGTGAACAACTAAGTAAGTTTTACGGTAAACATAGATATGAGGATATTTTGGATTATGCACATGTATCGAAAAAATGTATAGGGACTTTAAATACTGCTGTACTGGTTCAAGTGACGTTTGTTTTTTATATTGTGTCAGATGGCTTAGTTCATTTTGTGAAACTCTTAGTATATTGTTTACACTACAATGGGGGTATTCAACACTAAAAGTCATATATAATATAGTTTACCTATTGTACAGAATTCACAGAATGCGCTACAGTGAGCTGTTGCCCAGGGCTTATACAGGTCTGACTTACAAATTTTCGTTCCGTATAATGCACAATTGTCAATGGTATCAGCACATGACACTGAAATTTAAAAAGCAAGAGAAGTGAATTTCAAAAATGAGTGTTTGGAGACTGAAATTCATCGATTTCACAATGTGCTCATGCAATGTAAATATAACGTCACAACATAGGTTTGATCATAACATATTCTAACTTAATTCTATTCACATACGGCAACAATAATGTACTTTCAAAAATTAAACAGTTGACAAAACTCTTCAAATATTTGAACTTGATTACATGAAGGAATGCTTTAAAATTTACCAGTTGTACCAGCTACACCTGGGGTAGTCACGGGAGCCTGTGTAGTTTGTGCTGGCGTTTGCGTTGTCTGAGGAAGCACGGGACCCCCCATTGTTGATGAAGAAGTCTGAGGAGGCGGGGTAGGCGGGGTAGGCGGGGTAGGCTCTTCTGTGGTCTGTGGGGACAGGGAACCCGGCAGTGTGAATGAAGGAGTGGACTGGGTAATAATAGCGGTCTGAGGAGACTCGGGAGCTCCCAATGTGGAAGAAGGTTGGGTAGGCACCTGTGTAGTAACAGCGGCCGTTTGGGTGGTCGCAGGAGGAGCCTGTGTGGTAACAGTGGCTGTTGGAACAGTTTGAGGAGGAGCCTGTGTTGCTGAGGTAGTTAATGGACTGGCAATTGAGGGTGTAATTGTTGCTCCGGAGGTTACTGGCATTTCAGTGTCTGTTACTACATATACAGTGGCTGTTGGAGGTAACTGGGTAGTAGTAGTGCTCGGACTTGTTCCTGCTGGTGGTTCTGCAGTTGTTGTTGTAATGGCATTTGGTGCCTCTGTAGGTGGTTGTGTTGATGCCTCTGTAACTGTGGTAGGAAGTGCAGTTGTAGCAGTTGTTGCTTCAGTAGAACCTTGCGTCGTTTCTTCAGTCACTATATATATAGTACCGGTAGGAGGTAATTCAGTGGTGGATTGTGTTGTCGATACTGTTGTTGCCTCTGTGGTTGTCGTTGTTGGTGCCTTTGTCTTAACTGTGGAGAAGAAAGCACAATTTTATATAGACACCCACGTATTTAAAAACATTGAATATACAATTAATGGATAATGCAGAAGGAGATAAAAATGGAACTGCATTGAATTTTGTGATATTGGTCCAAATATTGAACATACCGTGAGTTCATATAACTGTTGAAAGATTCCTAATCATGTAATACTGTATAAGTGGATAAAAACGCGTGTCCAAAAGTTCGCGAATTGCCGATTCCAGACGTTTCGCGTGCGTAAATGTTTGCGAATCTCCGAAATTACTTTGAACATAATATATACACGTCGTAACAATCGCTATTATCACTGACCCAACATGAAAACTTTACGCTTTATTTTTTTGAATATTTGTTTTGTTAGTATATGTGTTGTTGTAAGTTTTACATGTTTATCACAATTTCTTTACGGATAACGATTATGCAATTGTTTTAAAAATCGCCGGTATATTCATGCGTCCAAACAGGAAATACTTTTCCTTACTTTGCACGTGCGCAGCAACATTGGTTTCACTTACAGGTTTTACACTGACAAGTAATCATTTGCTGCTTAGCACAGATAAAAAATATTGAATTTGTTTTAAAAATCAATTGCATTTAGTGATGCCACGTCTTTCTGAAGATCAGAGGAACCAGACTATTGGTATGCTCCGGGCGGGGTCAATGGTAAATAACGTAGCGCGTCATTTTGGCTGCTCCAGACAGGACAGACTATGCTTAATCTTGCGAACCGGTACATCACTACTGGATCTGTCAGAGATCGTGCAAGACACGGTCGCGTACGTGCTACAACGTTACGTACTGATCGCGTTATCACGTTGACTCACCTACGTAATCGTTTTTTACCAGCAGTAATTACTGCTTGGCGTTACGGGGTTCATGCACAGACGATCGTTAACCGTTTGAGACAGAACCGTGCTCCTTTTCGTGCTTGTCGTCCATATACTGGACAGATTTTGACAGCTGGACACCAAGCTGCCAGACTGTTATGGGCTCGACGTCATTTGCATTTCACGCGCAACCAGTGGCAATCGATACTTTTTAGCGATGAATCACGGTTTACTGTCAGCCATGCAGAATGCAGACTACGCATCTATCGCCGTAGAAATGAAAGACTTGCAGATTGTTGTATATCTGGTCATTATCCAAGGAAATCTCAAGGTTATATCAATGTTTTAAACAATACAATGATACCATTCATGCAAAATAACGGACCTGGCGCTTTCCAGCATGACAATGCAACGCCTCACTAGGCGCGTGTAACTACACAATTCCTTGCTCAAAATAATGTTACGGTCTTGCCTTGGCCCGATGTATCCCCAGACTTGAACACAATATAACACTGGGATGAATTGGGTCGGAGCATCAAATTGATACCATAAATGGCCTCCGAAATGCACTTGTGTTAGAATGGCAAGGTATTCCAAACGCGGTCATATGTGTACAACGTTAGGTAAATTCAATGAGGCGACGTATTCTCCAATGCATTCGTAAAAATGGCGGTCACACTGGTTACTGATGCTTCTTATAAAATCACTCAGTCAGTACTTTGTTTTCTCCAAATGTTGTGTGATAATTTACATTTTTCTGGAATTTTCATTTCGACCCCTCTCCACTTAATTGTTCATAAAACAATATGCATTGTCTGATTTTTTCCCAGTAAATTTCATGAACACATTGACATTGCAGTGAAGCTTCAATGAAGAAAGAAATTAACCCCGAATATACATTTATCAATAAAATATATACTTTTGAAATCGATGTAAAGTTTTCATTTTGGGTCAGTGTATAATCGATTGTAGGACATACAGTGCTTTGGATGGGACTCTATAAGGCACCGTACTCATGTATCGGCTACACATTGCGTAGATAAAGATATACATCGATGAATGTGGAAATTTACGCTGTGGAAAATGTTTCGAATTTTCTGCATTCGCGTAATTCGCAAATTGTTCCACCACGCAAACTTTACCACTAATACAGTACCGTCTATATTAAAATAATAGATATATTATTATAAAAATGACGTATGGCCACCACAAATCACCAGACAATACCTGTTGTTACTGATGGCTTGTTGTCCCATTGCGGGTCTGGCGTAGGATGAGGTCTATATTCACTACCAGGAAAATCTGTGTAACAGAATAATTAGCGTCAATACATTGTTATTATTCGTACAAGAAAATGGTACTGGGCCAACATTGAGAAAAGTATACTATATAATTTCTTGCTAATTAATAAAGCCACCCATGTTTTAATGACTCACTTACTTGTGCACACTACTTGGCGTACACATAATATTAGGAAACCGGTATGCGTTCATTATAAAGCATTCCAGTCTTCATATACCGAATATTATAACGAAGTGCAATGACTTTCAACAAAGAATGTTGTCTATTTGTATATATTATCAAGTCTCGTGCCTTTTAGGTGGTTGTGCCATTTTATTATGGCATTTCCTGCTCGACTTCTTCATTCATTGAGTTAGTCTATGAATGTATGAGCCCGAAAACCTACATGTCGATGAGGAAGAACAATCATCTCTTATACTAATGTCGTTTAAACGACAGTGTTCCTGGTGCTTCTGCGGTGGCTGCATACTTTGTGAGTGGTTGTTCCTGCATTACTTCTTTGTTCATTGTTACGTATCTTTATGGATAATTCAGCGACATAACTAACAAAAAATATCATACTTACTACTTCCATTGATCTCAACTGTATTTGTGGTGCCATCAACTGCAAGAAATGATACAAGTTTTTTCCAAGTACGATAAATGTGAAAGACAGTGTTATAGTGTGTATGAGCATTTAATTTAGTATATCAGGCGAAATGCAACTTTGTCATGATTTCACTGTCTCTTATGTTAGGGAGTTCTCCAACTCTGTTCGTTTCATCTAGGTTATGGTAGGATACGTTTCAGGTTGAACGCACCCTTAAACCAGATTAAAACCCCTTTGGCGTCTTTGCCAATGACCGTTCTAAGGCGATGCTCCTATCGTCACACACCATTTATGTTTGCGTCTAGTATCCACTTTGCCTTGGTAATTGTTGACGTATGTGTATATTTTCATGTCCTTGTGTGTTTTTGGGGAGGCTGTGCACTTCGTAAGATGCATTTATGTTCGACTTCTTCATTCATTTTATAGAAATAAAACATTTTAATCTAGTTCCTGCATAATTCAAGCAATACGTATGACAATCTGTTCTGTACTCGCCGTGCGTAATTATCTCAAACAATATGGAGAGAAATAGTTAAAGGTCGAGAACCAAACATATGAACTGAAATTTCCTTCATAATAATGTAACAAATTACCAATAGGTTGTGCAGTTAGACAAGATGGATCGGTAGATCCACTATCCCAGCATTCAGGGGTTCCACCATGATGGTGACTGGCTTCAAATTCACGTTTTGATTTCTTAGCTACAAGAAAGAATGTCATACAATATTGAACAATATCAAACATGTTAAATTATAGTATGCTTTAAAGTGTAATATAGAATGATATATAATAAACAACTAAGTCCGATATGTACATGAATGTACAAGGAGTAAACCTTGATGGATTAAACATACATCCATGTATACATACATCCCAGACTGGACATATATATGTACATGTCAATAGTTTACATCTTTGCTTGTGTACAAGCCCATTGCAGAAAAGGTGCAGCAAACAATCTTTATTTTAAGCACGGCCTGAAATAATGAACATATTCTTCATAGTTGTTACTTTCTGTGAATACAAATCATGTACTTCTCCCGGCCTGATCAGTGCTGTGGTCTCACAGTGACTTTATTTCATTATGAGCGAGAGTGATTGAATATTGTGTGTGTTTTCATAATTTTCAACGGCAGTGTCTGCAAAATTTACTATGTTGTGTCCTTATAACTTGCTTACCAGATCAGGATTTCCTGCAAAGTAGTAAAACGGGGATTTCCCTGACGCAGAAATATGGAGCCCCCGACTCCTTTTTCTTTCTAAGAACTCCCATTTTCAACTTACTGTGCATTCCTGGGACCCCTAAAGTAAACCTTTGTCAATCAAATATGTTATCATACTTACGTTCGTCCCGTTTCCCTGGTGACGGTGGTGTTGGGGGTTGATATGTAATTACCGGTACTTTGTGACCTGCAATCATGTACAAAGATACCATAATGAGTAAAATATACAATAACTGCGCCCGCAGAAACTTTAAGTGCAAAACCTTTCAACGTATGCCTTTACGGTGTAGGTTCAAATCAACAACAACGCATTAAGTTGTTGTACAAAAGACTTGCTCATTGATAAAGTTTGTGTCGTTTTGTTTTGTTTGGTTAATGATCCAAACAGTTTATGTTCATTCCATTGTAAAATATTGTAGGTTTTAACTTTAAATATCTATTTTGTGATGTTCAATCATGCATCAATTTGACAATGACAATGCATTATATCAGCGGTTACCCGATTAAAGAAACTGTTCTAATTTGATTTCAGCCGTTAATCTTTGAACTGTCGTCCGGTTAACCAACTAACTGGCGAAAAGATCGTTGTCATTATGCCGACTCATGCCATTCCCAATAGAAGTAAATCGTATAACATGATCACATTTGAAAGTTGAAGCTGGTGGCATTTAAATGTTTTGCATTTCGTATATGATCATAATATGTTAATAACACCATTCAGATATTATTCAGAGATTAGCTCATTGGATGCAGATACGAAATGCAAATCTTGCAACTATCTCCAGTTATGAAACCATACATTTATAAATACTTTCTTATTTATCTATTTGTTATCATACTTGTACATCAAAATCAGATATCTTTTAAGATATTCTCAAAATTGTAAGGTCACGCAATATAGTTTCGTTCGTACATTTTATCGTTTGTTTCAAAGTATTTACTAAAAAAAACAATACAAAACATGCACATATCTGATAATCAACATGATAGCAACAAAAACTTGACAAAACAAAAAAACAAAATATGACAAGCACATCGATATCTCGAGCATTTTCTTGATTTCCCGACTGCTCGAGATAACAAAATCGAGATTTACTAACAAAACTATTACAAAGTACATAACATATCTTATAACCAACATGATAGCAATAAAAACTTCCAAATGAAAAACACATTGATATCTCGAGCAATGCCTTGAATTCACGATGACTGCTCGAGATAAAGAGGTCTTACTGTATGAAAATAATGCAGTATTGTTTGTGTCATCGTATTTACAAGGGAGTAACACATTTGGATCCAGTTTAAACTAAACATTTGTTATTTTCAACAGGCAGTTGAATAGTTTATAGTGATTCTCATTAGCGAACATAAACTACCAAAATAGTCTTCAATTAACATTGTGAAAACATTTTAGTGGGTAAAATTAATTAAAAAAGTAATTTAGGCTGAAACAGATCTAGATCAAATCAGGATCAAAATTTCAAAATTGACCTTGACTTATAAATTACCATCTTTTTCTTAGAAAATAAGTTATAACACATTTGCAAAAAGTTCATTCACATTATACACACTATGTATATAAAACAATTTAACCATGTATGGCAAATTTTTTCAATATTTGAAAGAAACTTCATACATGTATGTTTGTATCTTGATCCTTGGATAAAAACTATCTTTTGTGATCACGAGGCGTGAGTGGGGACTGTCTATGTACCAATGGTTCAGCGCAAGACTATCCTGACTCGTATGTATTTATATAGGAGTTAGGTCAGTCTTGCACTGAACCCTCGATACGCTAGATACAACGTGTTATCTAAATTTACTGAATTCTGGTACACAAACACACAAGACAAAATAAGACTTCTTTGGCCTTGAAGTAGAAAATAATAGCTATGACATACACCGTAGGGTTCAATATCTGTATCAAATATGTGGCGATTTCTACTGAGTAAAATAACCAAATACGGTCACGTCGCATAGCAACGGTAAATAGCTTAACAAATTCAAGTGATGTTCAAATCATTTATAAATATAAATGCACAAATTAGTTCTAAACATTCGCTAAACATTTAATAAATGTTTATAATATTTGTCAGGACTTTGTAAGAAAAGTAACACAGACTCCCTTGTTTGGCCCTTATTTTTCTCAATTCCATTTGAAGTATGAAATGCTACAACGTAACGATCCGTTTATGGTATCTTCTGTAGAATCGTAGATATACCGAACTATACTCAACATTCTATATTCTAAACTTATCAAGAGATAAGCGACCATTACCATTCTCAAAACAAGCTAGTATCACGCCAACATAATTGAACTCGTGGCGTTTTGTCGCCTCGGTGTGAAACTACTGTATCTTCACTTTTGAAACGTGTTGAGGGAAAGCAACAGATATCTGCTTATTTGATCTAAGTATAGTAAAACCTCACTTTAAGACCATCTCATTATTAAGACCATCTCAAAATTAACGACACAATTGTCAAGCCCATTTTCACTATTTTGCTCTTTATTCAATCTCGATATTAAGACCACCTCAATAATAAGACCAGTTTTCGAGGATCCCAATGGTGGTCGTACCATTGAGGTTTTACTGTACGTACATGTATACACTAAACAACTGCAATACTGATTCATAGGAAACTTGTTGTTTTAGATTATAATTGAAATGCCTCCGATATTGGATCGACATTAATAAAATAATACCACAAACAACAGTTTTGTACTGAACATTTCTGTTGTTTCTTTAAAATTAACTGATTGCCGAACTTTGTTCAATAAAATGCTGATTTTAATTGAAAATATCAATAAAAAAAGATTGGATGCCACATGGAATAATGGTGCCCCAAAATATGACATGTATCCGCAAAATACACTGCGACACTTTTATGAGTAAACAAATGACTGAACACGTAAACAAGCACATGAAGACGTACTAATGCCGATTATTAAAATATTCCTTCTTATTGAGTATAATCGATTAGCACACATATCTAGAAGATGTAAGAACATAGCAAGTGATAGTCAAGATCATATAATGCATTATGGTTAGCAACAGTACCAGGCATTTAACCAAGGGACACCCTTTTAGCAAAGCGGGTGTTTTTAAGCAATATGCAGTAGATATACTGACAGGCAACATCTAAAGAAAACGCAAAATAACATAAGCATACAAAACATACGGCTGTCAATCTTTTATTTTCAGTCAATGTTTTACATTTTCATGATAAGATGCATAAAATCACCCCACTATGAAGCAGATCACGGTAGGATGCAGCCGGAAACTGGTGATGGTTCTCCATCTATCCACCTACAACATGAGAAAAGTTAGCGTCACATCAAGCAATACCAGTCCAGTTAGCAAGATAAGCAATTATACAGGAAAGTTAAGCAAATATGCAAGCATCGGTGCAAAAAGCGTGTAGTAGGTCATATTGATGCCATACGAGTTCAAAGGCAATTTTTCAATCAGACCACAGAAAGGAATGTTCTACATCGTAGTTATCATCTTTTCGACAAAGTAATAGTGCGTTTTTTAGTTTTGTATGTTAGGAAATAAAGCAAAATGTAGCTTCTATCGTACATCATTAACGACAAAGCATTTCAAAAGTTAGCGAATGATACAAAACTATATGTTGCATCCTCTTTATTCCCCGACCAAGCTCTTCTATATTCTATTGTTTAACTACATGGTAATAACGAATTTGGATAAAGCGTTATTTGGATATAACGTAGTAATTTGTGGGTCCCAAAGGGCATATTTTAACGCAAATGTACTCGGTTATAACGTAATTCACAAATACAATGCATGTTCCGTATCATTACACACACATCTAGTTCAGGTGTATTCAATTCAATAGTAGTGGATGTCGTAACAAAATTTGTTATATCCATACAATTATAACGAAATTTCGCTGTATGGATATAACAAAGTTTGGATATAACGAAGTAAGTCTCCAGGTCCCCAGAAATTCGTTATAAACGTGTTCTTTTGTTTACTATTGAACACGGACTACGTCAGGTAATACAGGTAAACAAAGCTCATTTTGACCACTACATAAGTCTATAATAACAGAATATGTTCTAAATATGCAATTTTCAAACAAATGCTTCTTCTTTATATTGGGATTCAAACACTTGTCTACATACCTGGAACGGGAATACCTGGAACTGGAGGGGCCATCGTTGCTGGTCCAGAGGAACCCGCGCCTGCAATATGAAAATACTGAATAGAAACACTGGATACATAGTGAGGAGAGATATCACTAGTATAATGTTCACACGAAACAACTGCATCAGCATACTGTTAAAACGTATCTCTTATGTCCTACATGTCATGTTTAGGGTTTTGAAAACATATAACTCGTACTACAGAATCTGGTTAGTGCCACAATGAATGTCGTGTTTCGCGCTTGGACCGCGACACATGACATACGAAGCGACACACGACATTCGAACGCGACACTCGATACGACGCGGTCCAAGGGCGACACACGACATTAATTGTGGCAATAACCGGATTTCGTATAACTCACTGGTTACAGAGCAATGTACGAATAATGAGTCGATCACAATGTGACTGATAACACAACCAGCTTGAGATGGGTTAGGTTTGTATAGAGAGGAAGGTGCAAGCTCAGTATTCAAAGACAGGTATGATAATTTAATAATTAAGAATTTTATGAGACAGACAAATACGGGTTCGATTCTGTACAATTCCTCGACACTCTATATTCACAGTTTTCTGGATGAGTTCAATGATTGTCATGTTACACTGTAGATGATTTATTCATTGATTATATGCACATGAAGCCGAATTTTAAGCAAAGCAAACACCGCACACTGAAAGCAATTGTAGTTTTTAGGAGGGTATTTAATCATATCGTACAAACATAATTGTACCGACAGTAGACGATGAATGACAAGTTGCATATTTTTCACTTTGATGTGTAAATAAAATGAATCTTCCCCAGAATTGCAAATGTTGGCTGCTGTAAAAAGCTTGATAATCTAGAGAAGTTGAAATGATAGAAACTATTTTTTATGAGTAAAAAAGATTATGGTGTTGAAGCGAAGGTGCCGTTCAAAAATGGAGGGCTGCATTGGCAATGTTGCAAAGTTAATACTCAAACATATCCATTGTATTTTTGTTTAAATGTCCTGTATATCGCACACCAGAGATGAGGCTTTTCTAGATTTTATGAGCAGTTATTATTAAATGATAAAAGATGAACAAGATACATGTATTAAGACATATCGTTTGACAGTATACAAAGCCAGTGTTTGTATATACTTACAGTGTTATTTTACAGCAATCCTCTTCTGATGAAAATGTTTCTATATAACTTGATATTTAATGGCCAGGATGACAGACAGCCAGGTATTGCCACATAATACCGAGCGTGAAATGACTTATTGTAAGCAAGAAGTACATTATTATCTGACCATTAAAGTTGAAGAAGCTAAGAGCTTGCAGGTCAGTAAAATGTGTAAGCGGATGTTTATAGAAGCTTTTGCGGTTGTCGTCATGAATGCGCATTGGAGCATGATATGCATAAGCCAAATTACCAAATGAGCGCCGCTGTACAATTTCCAATCTCTTCTTTTAAGTGACGTCATTTCCAGTAAACGTGACAAACGAAGTGACCATATGGAGTAAATAGTGTTCCTGCTTGCAAATAGTGACATCGCATGTTGCGTTTTCTTGAAATGACGTCACTTACAGAAGAGGTTGTAAAGCCCATAGCAGTGCTCAAATATTCCTTGAATAACTCAGATTATAAATCATTTGTACGTCATAAGTATATTTGCCACACAAAGATTTGTGTATATAAATCACACATACAAACACTATTATTTCATAACAGCGTTCATGTTGTCATCATTGTTTGAATTATACAGACCAAGATGTTATCCACTATCACTATTGCACCTATCAATATTTTGTCCCAGGGGGGGGGGGGGGGGGGGCGTCGGGCTGATCATGGGGAATTAGACAATTTTGTATTTTTGTAGTATAATGCCCCACCCTTGAGCCAAGCATTTTGTCTAAATTCCCATAGTGGAGAAACTAATTCCCCACTTCCGGGATCAATAAAAAATCTGGTCAATGTCCCGGAATCATTCGGCGTGTCCAAGTCCATCATGTCGGGATTCGTCTTCTGTCAAAATGCCCGTGTATCCCCCGCGGGACAAACATTGGTAAGTGCATATTGGTAAATAAATCACAATCTTGAAACAAAATGGATGAAATAATGCCAAGCCGGAAGTTGTAAACATTATGGTAGGTTTACATATCCAAGGTTCCAGCTTGCAGTTTTCCTTATCTTTCTTACAACGTAACACATTTTTGTCGATATCTCAGGTAACTCCATATGTATCAATAAGGGTGCATACAGACAAAACAAATACACATACTCAATAGAACCCAGAACAAGGTTTGCAATACGGAACTATGTACATGTTGTATACGAAAAACATGCAAGTATACAGACAATAAACATGTTTTATTGTTCCGCATGTAACAATGACATTTCAAACAGTCTGATCAACTGGATGACGGTGTCACAGAGATAACAAACATTTTCAAACACCTGAAAATAAAGCAAGTCAATACATCAAAAAACAAAATGGTACATAAAACGTTGTCTTCAAATGGTTTTAGTTATTCTCTTATATGTATCTGTGTTTCTCTAATACTTGTGAAGTTGGCAGGAGTATCACTAATAGCAGTAGCAGTATTACTGCTCCTATTGCTACAGTACTAGTACCAATTTGCCTGTAACTTCTCAACAGACAGTGTTGGTATTATTGTACTATGCAACCATTTATACGGCGGCATAAAGGTGACATGTGGGTTTATTATTTCGTGTGATCATGCAAACGCTTTTGCGTGAGCAAGCAAACATGAGCTCGCGCGAAAGTGTATCGCTTGCTCACGCTGAATGGTAAAGGTAAATCCCACATATTACCTCTATACTGCTCTTACGGTTATTAGGCCTACTGCTCTTACGGTTTATACTGCACTTACGGTTATTACTGCTCTTACTGTTATTAATGCTCTTACAGTTAATACTGCTCTTACGGTTAATACTGCTCTTATGTTAATACTGCTCGTACGGTTAATACTGTTCTTATGTTAATACTGCTCGTACGGTTAATACTGTTCTTATGTTAATACTGCTCTTACGGTTAATACTGCTCTTATGTTAATACTGCTCTTACGGTTAATACGGCTCTAACGGTTAATACTGCTCTTATGGTTAATACTGCTCTTATGTTAATACAGCTCTTACTGTTAATGTGGCTCTTACGGTTAATACTGCTCTTATGTTAATACTGTTCTTATGTTAATACAGCTCTTACTGTTAATGTGGCTCTTACGGTTAATACTGCTCTTATGTAAATACAGCTCTTACTGTTAATGTGGCTCTTACGGTTAATACTGCTCTTATGTTAATACAGCTCTTACTGTTAATGTGGCTCTTACGGTTAATACTGTTCTTATGTTAATACTGCTCGTACGGTTAATACTGTTCTTATGTTAATACTGCTCTTACGGTTAATACTGTTCTTATGTTAATACTGCTCTAACTGTTAATGCGGCTCTTACGGTTAATACTGCTCTTACTGTTAATGCGGCTCTTATGTTAATACTGCTCTTATGTTAATACGGCTCTTATGGTTAATACGGCTCTTACGGTTAATACTGCTCTTATGTTAATACTGCTCTTATGTTAATACTGCTCTTACTGTTAATGCGGCTCTTACGTTTAATACTGCTCTTATGTTAATACTGCTCTTATGTTAATACTGCTCTTATGGTTAATACGGCTCTTACGGTTAATACTGCTCTTATGTTAATACTGCTCTTATGTTAATACTGCTCTTACTGTTAATGCGGCTCTTACGGTTATTACTGCTCTTATGTTAATACTGCTCTTATGTTAATACTGCTCTTACTGTTAATGCGGCTCTTACGGTTATTACTGCTCTTACTGTTATTACTCTCTTACGGTTAATACTGCTCTTACTGTTAATGCGGCTCTTACTGCTCTTACTGTTATTACTCTCTTACGGTTAATACTGCTCTTACTGTTAATGCGGCTCTTACGGTTAATACTGCTCTTATGTTAATAATGCTCTTATGTTAATACTGCTCTTACTGTTAATGTGGCTCTTACAGTTAATACTGCTCTTAAGTTAATACTGCTCTTAAGTTAATACGGCTCTTACGGTGAATACTGCTCTTACGGTTAATACGGCTCTCATGTTAATACTGCTCTTACTGTTATTACTGCTCTTACTGCTACGCCAGCTAACTTGACAATGACTTAAGTGGAACGATTCTTAAGCTTGATTTTATAATGTTTATAATTTGATAACGAAGTAATTGTATCATAAAGTGCTCACTTGATTCAAAGTGTAGTGACACTTCTATCATACAGGAAAGGGGTTACATCTGTACATTTATCTATTCCACTTCCACGTACAATACGGGATGATGTTGTTGTATTATGTTGCTGTTTGTGTGTACAGAAACGTTCTAGTCCGAACAAACATAATTGGTGGCAAGATTATAAACGTAAGTTAACATGATTAAAACAGCTTTTCGTACATAAAACCATAACTCTTTTTTTTTAATTACATTTTGCTGATAATTTATGTTAACGTTTTCCTTGCTTCTTTTAGTATGACCTATCGCCCAAAAAAGTCTTGTTTTATTATTGCATGTATTTCCAAACTTAAAGCGATATATTCAGTAAACGGAAAATAAATGTGCGGCATTTATTACTTAAGGATTTGCAATCATTCATAAACAATGATTTAAATACACATTTTATCGGGCAATGGGTTGAATTTAATAAAAAATGAAGCATGCAAGTGGGAACGAGAGGGTTTTAGCAGGTCTAATTCCCTCAACCAAAGACGTTGAACTATTGAAACAATAGATTTCAAAGGACAATAACTAATAAAAATTTGTATAATATGGTTGTATTCCCTACATGACCTTAGGCCCTATTTATAGATATACGCCCATTGATTCGAAGAATGAAAATAATGTTCTAAATGAAAGCATGGAACATGTTAAATGCCACAAGTGTATGTGTAATACAACACAAACAATCCTAACCATGGCTAAAGGGCTGTAACTCTCACTATGCTCAATATCCACAGTTATCTTCCTTGATATTCACGTGATGAGGATATTAAAAATTAAATTGCAATTCCTAAATTCAATCGATAATACAACAAAATCAAAACATTCAATGCTTAAGCAACACGAGTAATTGTGTTTTTGAAAACTACGTGGAAATAATTCTGACAATACCGTTTGAAGACGGACGGATCATTAAAATAAACTTCAATGTCGTTTAAATAAGGACATAATTATCATCAAAGATTTAATAAAATCTGATTATAGATACAACTGGTAATGCGAACAAGTAAGTTTGAAAGAAGTTCATCGTACTACGGACAGCAACATATCACTAAACATAGTACATGTAATTGAAAATTCAATTGAGTCATGAAGATTTAAGAAAAAAGTTTCTACACAAAACGATCGCCCGTTTTGTAAATAGTACTTTAAGTTTAATTTTCTAAAGCATTCACAGTAAACACTGTACTATCTAAGGTCAAATTAAGACATATGTCAAGCATTGTGCAAGTCAAATTGAATTATGAAGGTGGAATTTGTACCCACTGTCATGCTACGGAACTATACCAATACTGCTCCCAGGGATCCAAGTAGTGTAGATTATGTTTGATTTACTTACAAAGTCCACAGAACTTCTTGCAGTTATCCAGAACCCAGAGATGAAAATCTGAATTTGTACACGTGTCTGGATTATAGGCCTTACAGTTTGGTATCTTATCTTCACATGTTGGTGGTGGAGTGGGAATTCCTGGAATAGAACATGTATATGTATGTTGTCTCCATGCGAGAGATACAAGAACTTAAATCATGAATATCTAATCCTAATGTTCCAATACTATCAACAATGGATATAAACGAAGCATTATTATTTTTCTCGTGCATTGTATCTGTAAGTACTAGTAGATCTACCTATTCTTCCAGAAATCACTGCACAAACTGATAATGGTTGTGCTTATGCCCATACATGATATTGCATTAACTCTAAAGGATATAAAGAATATGCTCATAAAGTTGAATGTAATCATAAAGGCGATACGCACTGGTTTAAGCGTTAGAACATAGTGAATAATAGTAAGTAAAGTTCATGATGTTTTTTGTCATTTTGCTGTTAATTCATCTATGCATATTTAGATGTTGACATATTCCGTATCATAGCTCCACCCGCAACAGATAAACTCCACCCATTGTAACAATTGCCCCAACCATCAGACACGGTAGACTTATGTAACTCTTCCTACCATTGACCTAGCTCCGCCCCTTGATGTTTCCTAACTTCAAACCCGTTTTCATTTTTTTGCGTTATGGACGAAAGAATGCCGCAGGAAAACTCGTCACATTCTAAATTACGAGTATAGATACATGTAGTGGGGACACCGGGTATGTATACTTGACTACTTATCTAGGGCTCGCAGGTTCGATCCCCGTTCCAGCACTTTCGGATAAGACTTTGAAAAACCGAGGTCCCGTGTACGATGCTTTACATCGGGCACGTAAAAGAACCAAGGGTGCTTCTGAAACTGGGGCATCTTCTGTATCATGCAATATACTCTAAAAATCTAAAATGACTAACATTCTTCCGGTGGCTTCGCCCATATGGGAAACCGGTGGGAAAGCGCAGTATCATTGGCAGGAGCATGACAGAAATGTTTCAAGCATGAAATATAACATTATCATTGTGATTTTAGCTCTTAATGACTAACAAATTGAAGTGTGTTTGAACGCGTTTTCGTTGCTTGTTTGTTTGTTTGTTTTTATTACGGAATTGTATAACGGACATGAACGGGGATTGCCGACTATCGCCGATCGATAAAGTACTGGAAATTCATGACACTTAGGCTTGTGGGTAAATTATTTCTTGTTATCGTTTCACCGATATCAGCCAGATTTCAATCCATGGTTTACATGTCCTTGATTGTATGTTGGCCACAGATTCGGACAGAGCCTGTGAAAGTTATATCGCTGATAATTGCACACCACTGCAGATAACTAGTAGGAACAGAAACTCACCAGTGCAGTATCCACAATAGCTGGGACAGTTGTCCTCGGACCACCCCTTGAATGCGCCTGAACATGCATCGGCTCCATACTGTCGACAATCTACTTTGTCTATGCAATCTACAGTGGGACAGACAGACATGCATGATTAGTTAACAAACGATCAATCATTTCATTACGGGATAAGAACAAAGTTCCCTATTTTACACCCAGAGATTTAATGTCTGATGTTTGTCTAAGTATTGGTCGGGGCTACAAACGCTCGAAATTATCTGACTTTCCCCGGATTTTCTCATGATACCCGGAAATATTGCATGGAATTCTCTTTTGGACGAGACCAAATATGCCTACCAGTATCTGCAAAGATCTGTCTTCACTTACGACTGTCGCTGGGTTCCAAATATTTGAATATGGATGACCAATAATCAAAAGCAGCGTTCATTCAATAGCGCGTAAAATATACTAAATAAGTAAGAGTAATGATTAATATAGAGTACTGTTTAAAGCCAGATTGGAGCAATTGCCCGGTACGAACTGGATTTATCCGGCTTCTTCAGGAATGTTTGGTTAGAATTTATAATTCAAATAGGCTGGTCATCCTGAATTGTCCAGTGACAATGAAAATAATAGTATTTAACAACGCTCCATTGATGTGTTGAACGACAGTCAAAGCAGCGGAATGAGCCATTATAAATAAGCATACATTTTACCTTCTGGTCTTACTGTTGTTGTTATTGAGTCTAATCTGTTCAGCTCACTCTCTGTAATAACAATGTACACATAATTGTAAAACATAGAATAAGGTAAATATCAATATAGAACAAAAAGCCAATGCATGAGCACGTACATTGTTCATTGGAATTAGTTTGGTATACTTATACTCATTCTTATGATATTGCATTTGCTTGAGAACGGTTGTAAACAAACAGTTAGGTGGCCAGCCAATAAAACATGTTTTAGTAAATGTTGACTTATATACATTGAGTACGGTATCATGGTATTCTCAGGTAATTTTGAATCGACAGGACAAGGCTTAAGGATTCAATTGTCATTGGTTGAAATTACTGATAACATTCAGGAAACAAGTCGCATCCACGAGACGGAAGTATAAGAAACGGGAAAAATACGTAGTGACTTGCCCCCTCCCCATTTTTTAATATTAGCTGACCTTTCCCGCTTAAAATGCAATCAATGCAAAAAAGTTAATTTTGTAATATTTTGTAATACTCGACACTGAAACAAAATTGTAGATTTGCAACTTCGGCTATGTATATTGCCTGTGTGTATTTTATTCTGAATAATAACATAGCTGTAAGTAATATACATTAAATTTGAGACAGATAAAGGTAATAGAAATGCTGACCATTTGAAGGAAAGATTTTTGAGTAATGTGCAATCTACAATGCAGTACGAGCCTATTTATATACATGTATAACCTATTAAATATCGAGTTTCGACCATAGAACGAACAATACATCAAATTCTTTAATGTGATTACAGTCAAACCTGTCTGTAAAGACCACCCATGGGAACAGAAAAATGTGGTCTTTGTTTACAGGTGGTCTCTATTAACAGATTAAATATCATTGAAAATGGTCTGATGGGAGATAAAATTGGTGGTCTTTGCAGACAGGTTTTGCAATAGTGGTCTTTGTTTGCAGGTGGTCTTTAACACAGGTTTGACTGTAGTTTGAAACCTAACTCCATCATGTCTCTACAATACAGTAAAACCCTCACTTAAAGACCACCTCAATAAGAAGACAACCTCAAAATTAAGAACACAATTTTCAAGTCCATTTCCACTGTTTTGCTCTTTATTCAGCCTCAATATTAAGACCACCTCAATTAAAAGACCAGTTTTCAAGGGTCCCAAGGGTGGTCTTATTATTGAGATTTTACTGTATAGAGTTTCATTAAGCCAAACATTTGACCATTTAAAGACTGAAGTTCACGCATGCGCACTGGTTTCATAACATTGTTATTTTACTCACGTGGACACATTCTGCAGTAGTATCTACAATTATCTCCCGCCCAACTCGTATAGTCAGGATTTGAACAAACTGCTTTCTCGTAAGTTTCACAATTTGGTAGTTTATCTACACAAGGTGGTGCCGGAGTTGTCGGTCCTGAAAACAGAGTATCGAAACATTTAAACATTGTTCTCAAAACTGGTTGGTTGGCATAGCCCTATCCGACACAAGTTTGTGTAAGTGTGGAAGTATTTTTATATATTTCTATTCAAATTTCAACAATTTTAAAATACGCATCCCGAACAAACTTGCCCAACTCTGACATTTCGAAAATTTATAAGACTTCATTTACTGACATAAGTTCCCTAGCGGTAAACTTCAGAGAGCACACGACTGACGGCCTGTGTAAAATTGCTCAGTTTTGCCATGCATTTCTTCATATATTTGCGTGTTAGTACCATGTTAAATAAAAGCATGATTTTATACAAGGCCAGATATGAAAGTTATAGAAACAGCAATCCCGAAATGAAGAAGCAAGTTCAAAGGTAAATAAATAATTCTAAAGAAAAAAAATGCCAAAAATATATATCCAAAAAAAGAGTCTGACCATATTACACAGAAGCTATTTGCAGGAGAAGGTAGGGATATGACAAACAAACAGTTTTAAGAATGACCTAAAGCATACGAATCACACTTTCTGAGACATACAATGTGTCATTACCCATATTTGGGTTCCATGTGTTCACAAAGAAGACTTCAATGTGAACTGTACAGCAGTAATTTGAAAATATTTGTGAGTTGATTTACACGTATTATATCATTCGGGCGAAACATGCACGGTGTGCTACACTCAGGCGTGGATTCAGAGAGGGGACGGGCAGTCCGGACCACCTGATAGTTTTGCAAATAGGGTTGTCAATATCTAATTCTATATCAAGAGGTGGTCGTACAGAGTGCAAATGTATCCCAAAAGCTCAAGGAAACATGACAATATATACATACAAATACACCATTACAAAGGCAAAATCAAACATTAATGGTTGGTGAAGAGTACCACGTTGAAATGGTCAGACCTTATATCAACAAATCACATTCAGATATTGCATTGTTGGTTACACACAAACTGTCTGGTTGTACTTTTGATCATAAATTATGTAAATGAACAAGCACACAACTGAACCATTTATGTGCAAGAGCTAAACCCAACAAGTTCGAGACGCATGGAGCAGTATGGGAACGCATGCGTGTTGAAGGTGTAAACTAGTGTTGGTGGTGCTGACCAATTTGGGGCTTCATGTTCGTCTCTTGTTTTTAAGAAATCGCCATCCATTGGCGTTTTAATGAGGACAAGCATATATGCATGTACTTGAATAATCAATGTGTTTACTGAGAGACAATGGCGTTGTTTTTGTCCTCTGAAATTGGTCAGGTCAGAAGTTATCGTTAGGAGATAAATACGCGCCTACTATTACGTAAAAACACGTCTATTAGCGATAGTAAAATCGTAGTATGGACATGCTCCGTAAATAGCCACGACGTCTTGATTCAAGTACGCTTAAATTAGTGCAATTACAATAAACTTGAGAATTTGCACGCATGTAAATGATAAGTAGGGTTGGTAATCAAAGTACGACGAAAAATATCGAATACAAACGTGAAGTTTGCAACGTGAGCACTGCGCTTGGAATAGTTTAGGATAATGTCAAATTGTAAACAGACCCACAGACTGGGGGAGGTATTGCACATATTGATATATGTAGCCAAAAGCCTGTCGAATGTCACACGTTTATCGCAGTTCTTGCAGAGAAAATCACGCCCGCTCATTGGATATACATCAAGGGTTTGACGCAAGGTGTTGTCATTGAGTTACACCAGCTGTGTGCCAATAATCCATGTTGTATGCACGTTTACAGTAGATCTGTGTGACCATGACGCTGCCCCATGCTTACTCGATAGACCGAATACAATGTATATAGATATATAGATTTATTGCCAAATGCAATATTGCCTATGAGCATTCATGCAAATATTAACATTATAATTTAATAAAACTTTCGATTAATGTACATTCGTTAATATAATATAATATTAAGCATACATAATGCCAAAGAAACAAAATGTTGCAATATTTTTTGTTCACTATATGAGTACTAGTGAAGAGAAGATAAATGAGATTGGTTACACAGGAAGATGTGGAGAAAATTGTTCTGTTGTATTCTAATCTAGGTTACTTTTAAAATGTATAAAAACAATTTAAATATGTTTTCATCTGGACATGTCAGGATGTTTGTGAAGCTCTTAATAGGTTAAAATCTTTATTCATTTTGATCACTAAGTGTACCAACAAACAGTTGGCATTCTATGGGAACTAACTGCGTACCTCTTATAGCCGACTTATTCTTATTCTGTGATAAAAGAGACTGTATGTTATCCTTATCCATATATACTGACGCTTTCAATAATACAGAACATTTCGTTATAAGATGATATTTTGAATATTGATAATGAACATTTTCCATCCAGCTATGAATATTCATTCAACTTTTGAAAGCCAACACATTGGACACACATGCTACAGCGCTTTTATTCCACTACCGTTACTACGTGATTACGAAGGTGTCGGAATAAGCGCCCGGTGCAAAAGGAGAGCACGTTTATGGACTTAGATATTTCCATACTAAACTCTGGTATTCCGAAATCTTCCGCATATGGCACGTATCTATCTAAACTTATATAGTTTCTACGAGACAATAGTAACATTGACGACTTTAATAAGTGTAACCTTCTCCTTACAGGAAAACTCATTAAGGTAAGAGGTTATTTAAAGATGTTTCATATATGTTGTAAATCAATGACCATATAGAGATAAAGTGTGAGGTTAGCTAGCTGTTAAATCGATTTAAATTCCCAGTTCCAAGGCGTACATCGCTGTATGGTTATTATTTCTATTTATGTTAAAAAGGTATGTTAAGTTCATCTTTCCCCATTGTGCAGTTCTTTCACTTGATATAATAGCCATGTCCCCACCCCTTCGACCTATAATTGCTGACCTATTTATCTCTGATCAGTTAAGTTGGTGACTTGTGTCACATCCGTCTGTGTTTGTTCGCTTTGAAATAAATTATGTTTATACATGTATACTAAATTTCCTCAGCTGCGTCCTTTGTATATGTTACCTTCACTCAAACCACGGGAGATTTCATGAGTTCATTCATTAGGGTTAACGTGAGATTTGATTGGTGTACACACTACTGGTATGCAAATAGCAAAGCCATGTTAGTACGGCTGCGCCGAATGATCTCCTATGAGTTCTCCATATAATATTGTAGCACTATATATACACAATCTCAAGTGTTAAAAGCTCTTCGCGGAGATAGTTGTCTACTGTTGAACAGGACTCACTGATAAGATCATGAGATACAACTTACGAACAATCCTCAACTACAAGGTGACCTGATTGTAATGAGTTCATAGTGGAACGAATTTGACAGATAATCAATCGTGGCATATGTCGTACTACGATGCCATGTGTAAACTAGTGCAATTGATAAGATAGGGAAATGTAATATTCAGCGCTTGATGACGTCACTTTAAAGGGACAGAAACCTGATGACTTGCAAAATACACTGAACATACCTCTTGTGTAGAAAATTATCACTAGATCAACCTAAATTGTGGCCCGTTACTTAATACATGCCGTTCCTATGTATTGTTTCTATATGGGAATTACAACAATGACGGTTAAGCCTATAATGATTTGAATAAAAGATTACTTCTAGACTGGAAATTTAAGACATGACTAATACACGTGTATACCGTGAGTCTCTTCACGCAAATAGTGCTGGGTTGTGAGCTTATAGAGAAAGCAATGTAAAACATCCTTTGAATTGTAAAGCTTTGATTTTTAAAGTTGTTGTCAAAAACTATTTTTATTGTAAAATCCAACCTGTGCGCGGATGTTTGACAGGTCTCGATCACTGCTCAGTTACTAATTACCATCAGGGGTGTGACTGCTGTGAGGAAGTCGGACCGGAACGAGACAGGCCAATTTTTTTCAAATTGAATTGAACAGCATGCATTGTATACATGATACAAATGCGGTAAATAAAAGAGCAAACTTGTTACTTATTGATTAGAAAAATTCATAGACTATTTTCAGAAAGTTTTAGGATAATTTATTGCACGTTTAGTATTTCTTGTTAAGGTTTACTAGGAAAGACGCAGATATAAATTACAGCGGTATGTTGTCTACCTTGCTTTTTAAACATGATTTAGTTACAATTCAATACATGACAGTTTAAGACAATGAATATTCGCAGCAATGAATGAGATGTTCTGGGTATAGATACATGTACACACAAAACAGTCATATTCAGGTACGGTATATGAGCATACTCGCCGCTACCATCAATAAATATATGGATAAGACCACAGGAGATGTTCTCTCCATTTACATATACTATAAAAAGGGATAAAGGGAGAGAACTCTAGAACGGACAAAGAGAGAGAACTCGTGACAATCTCTTTTGGAAAAGATATGGATTGACTAAACAAGTTAACAGATTGGACAAGCTACAGACGAGACAAGGTTTACGGTACCATACATAGAGCAAACATACAGGCAACAACATCGATGTTTATCGTGGTCAACAAGTTCCAAGATAACGCAAGTTGAATGCAACACAAGCTATGAAGCTGGCCAAATTTAAGACATAAAGTTGGAATCCCAGCTCACAAAAACGTGCCACATTTCTAACAAGATGATATCATATTAAATCCACATACCAATACAGAATCCACATCTGTTCGCACAGTTCTGTTGTGCCCAAGCCTCGTAAGGTGCCCGGCAATTAGCTTCTGGCATATTCCAACAAGAGTCGATGGCATCTTTACATTCTGAAATAATCCAAAACGAGTTTTATTTATTTTGCCACTTACCGTTCAATGGCGGGACTCCTATCTTCGTCCATCATTTTAAATGCTGGCATGAATGTACGTATATTTTTTCATGAGTTTTTTCGTGATTTCGGGATGGAACTTTATTTTACCCAAAAATATGAATATGCGCTTTTTCACATTTATGGCGGCCATCTTGGTGGCCATCTTGGATTTCTAAAATCGTACCATGTTGCATTTCCTGCTCGACTGCTTCATTCCTGTTGAGTTTGTTGTAACAAAATAAAGTCATATTGATTCAATAATCTTACCAGTCATAATATTAATATAAATGTAAATGATAGTATTTAAACGAAGATTGCTAATGATTGCGGGTAAATTGCATATCATATATTGTTCATTATGTACGGAAATCTTATTCAATCTATTATTGCTCTTTGATAGTTGATATCAAACTAAATAATCTAATAATAAATATTCTTTAGAAACAAATTATAACTGTAAAAGTTCAATAAATGCTTAAACAACATATTCAGGAGTTCAACTACGACAAACCATTATGAATACACGTATCAGACCATTAGAGGTTGCAAATTTGAAGAAAAAAAACACCAAATATGCACTTTACAGTATAAAACATGTTATGAAACATATTGTAAATATCTTACTGGCATCAAACACTTTCGGTAGCGCTGGTGTCTGTGCTCCTAGGGAAAGAATAAATCCTTGTGCACATGCTAGTGCAATGAACGGTACCAACATATTCACAATCATTGTTTATTTTTTATATAAAAAGAAATAAAAACTCTGTTTCAACTTGATCTAACTAATGATTAGATAACTATCGACAGGAATGATTAAGTAGTTGTACAGTCCTGACTTTTGGGAAGAATGGCATATGTTTGTATGATAAGACAATCTTAGGTCAGAATATGGCAAATAACATGAACTTATAACAACACTACTCTACTTATTCTAACTCGAAGACTGAAATAGTTTTAGATTTTAGTAATTGTCTCTACAGACGTGTATATTATTTTATGTATAATTTACTACAGTACACTTGTCTTTTATACATATATTTCTGATCAATTGTTCATCATTCTTTTTCAAAAGGTGACAGACTGATATTTGCGATGTAGCGTGCACCCTTAATCGATGTTTAAACATCAAAGTGTTTTGTCACTGACAGTGCCAACGCGCTGCTCCTGTCTTCATCATCATTTGTGTTCCCGTCTTGTGTCAATGTGCATTGTAAGTGTTTATGTATGTGTATTACCATGTCTACTTTTGCTTTGTTCAACAACAGATCGGCACGAGTTCTCTCCCTTCATCTGTTCCAGAGTTCTCACTCTTTATCCCTTCTATAGTATATGTATATAGGGAGATAACTCTAGCATGGGGTAAAGGTAGAGCACTCTTGACAATCTTCTGTGTTTCGTACTTTGTATGTGGCATTTAATTCCAGCTTGTCGACACGCACCTGCTAGAAATATAACAGTGTTTTACATAGTAAATTTACTGTGTGATCTTGGATCCAATCTATAGATCAAGTCATTGAGTACATGCACCCATTGTACACCATACAGTGTGCTTATTAATTTGACCCAAATAGTTATGGTATCAACAAGCGTGCACGCTTTTAACTTTGACATGAACTTACAAATTAATTCACTTGTTGTCTGGGTTGCACTGTTTAGTGTTTACGCGTTTGTTCTATCAGTCTTGACATATTTTGTTTTTAAAACGTAGGTCTTTGGCAATTTTTAGGTGATTGTGAGGTTGGCATATGTCGTCAAACAGGTTTAAGCCCCCTCCCCCTTGTAGTTACACTGATAAGTCCAAGGTTGTGAGAACTTCGTGTTGCTAAGTGTTAAATTGTTGTGCAGTATGTGATGGTCCTCTTTCGTTCCCTTTGGTTTTATCATATACACTAAACTCAACAAAAACGAAAACTTTAAATCCTGTTGACCCGTTTGGTTGCATTACATTTTATTGCTGTTAAATAATGTCATTTTAATTACATGTATTGATCTTTCGGTAGACTTGATGTTAGCGGAGTTCTCACTCAGATCCACCATGCACGTGCTGCACATCGTGTCATTTCCGGTTTTACGCGCTCTACACGTTTGCAAGTATAGATATCTTTTCGAATTTTAGGGGAATATCTGGGGATTTTTCCTATGTTTTTCTTTAATTTTTCCCAGGAAGTTAGCTGAAATTGCATGTAAATTGAATACATTATAAGTGTGTCATTTAATGAATAAATTTATCGCACTTGGCAAATCATATAGAGCTACAAAAAAGACATTTATTTTACCCCAAAAATATGAATATCATTTTTTTCACCTTTTTGGCGGTCATCTTGGATTTCTTAAATCGTACCATGATGCGACAACTGCATCCAAAATGTTCTTACAGCTGAGATGTTCCCCTACACATTGATGTAAAAATGAGATCTGGACATTGTTTGCACACGGAATACCCAGGGACTGGAGTAGACGTCATTAGCAAGACGTAGAATGGTATATAGCGTAATTCTTACATCCGTCAGAAAAAGGACAGACACATACCGTCGCATATTTCCAGAATCACATAACTTGATTTTCGTCTTTTTGAGAAAAAAACTTTAAAGTTTTACCCTCCTGTAGAGAATAGTTACATTCGGGGTTATGGAATTGCATTTTATTTAAGTTATGTGCATTCCAGAACAATATAGGTAGTACAGAAAGAAAGAGCTTGGAAGGCCGGTTTTAACGATACCATATACATGTACTCAAAACTGCCAAAAATTGAGTTGCGGGGTTCTGGAAATAAGGCGATGATACGCTACCGACTAATTCCCGTCAATTAATTCAAAGTTGTTCAATAATTTGAAAGACAATAAAGCTACATTTTGTTCTCTATGTCGTTTTGTGAAATTTTATAATTGACCCCATGTCATAAATCATTCTTGAAATTGTCGATTATACAGTAAACTCACCATTGGAACCCTTGAAAACTGGTCTTAATATTGATATGGTCTTATTATTGAGGTTGAATAAAGAGCACAACAGTGAAAATGGGCTTGAAAATTGTGTTCTTAATTTTGAGGTAGTCTCAATATTGAAGTGGTGTTAAAGTGAGGTTTTATTGTACATCGATATTACAAAAAAGCTACGTAAGACCGTTTGTAGCTCCAATATATAGATATTTGGTAGCTCACTAAGCTATCATTCAAATAAAATACGCAAACAAGTTATCTTTTTGTTTAGTATATGTCTTATCCCTAATGTCTTTGGCTTAATACCAGCTGCCCGTTCTGAGTGTCATTTCCGGTACGCCAGAGGTCTTGTTCCGTTAATATAGGCTATCTCACTTTATTCCGGGCACTGACCGAAGTTTAACGAGAGTGTGGTGCCTTAATCAAGATATCGAGGTCAAAATGTTCACACCGTTTATATAAATACACAAAAGTTCACAGTACTTAACAAAGTTAAGATGTCATGAAGTAAATTATAAGAACGTAGTCACGTATTGACCAAATTGTTATGTCATGTGCAGACTATAGTTTATGATAACTTTACGCCCTTACTGCACTAGTAAACCAAGTGTCTAGAACTCTAAAAATAATGTAGGTCTTGTCTTACTCATTTACTCTTTGTTGTCGCCGTATTCTAACTACAGTAAAACCTCACTTATAATATGACAACCTCAATAAGACCAAACATTTCAAGTCCATTTTCAGTGTTTTGCTTGTAATTCAACCTCGATATTAAGACCACCTAAATAAGGAGACCTGTTTAAGAACACAATGTTCAAGTCCATGTTCAGATTTAATCAAGTTGAACATTGCTGTGATATAGACAATAGAGCTCTAACTAGTGATTTGTGTATTGTATATTTAGGTATCGGACTGCATTTTTTACAAAAAAAGACACGTAGATGTAACTTGAGAAGAAACCCTGACTGTGTCGTCTGAAAACCACGGGGCAACTGTTACCAGTGTACGATCATTAGACTCTGAGGCAAACTACACTGCGAGAAAACATTTTGGCAAAGACTTAAATACCATTGTATTTAGGTATTTGCCTTTGGTGAACAAGTTTATACACACTTGACACGTATTAGGCCTACATTAATTGAGTGAGAGCTGGAGTTGTATATATTTTCGATGGTATTTATGTAAACAATGGTTTATATTTTATACGGTATAAAATATAAACCATTGTGTTAACATAAACAGTTATCAAAATCATTAAAACGCTACATCAACGTGAACCTTTTTTATTTCAATAGAGCTTGTCTTTCAGAAAGGCTACCATCCGTCATTTTCTCCCTCCGGGCTTTTATACTGAATGTAACGTGACGACAACCATGTGGGTTTTTAGCATATCCAAATACACACATGACTTCAAAATGGCGGCCATTGAGGCACCAAGACGAACTGCACAAAAAAAACTAGATTATTTGCACGAGTTGAATAATTTTGTTGAACGTGCATCAGATTGTTTGCTACTGAAAGACTTTGATGGTTGTGAAGCAACGTGTAAACATGGAATAATTCGTGCCAAGTCATTTTTAGAGGAGGAAAAGTATGCCAACCCTGATTGTATCATTTGACGGTCTAATTTCTGACCCAATATTTCAATTAATAAGTTAATTAAGTTATACTATATAGGATTATGGTGTATTTATAACCAGAGACTGAGTCAATCAAATTTTAAGGTCTGGTTTGCTCACTAATTTTTTTTTCCGAATCTGATTTTTTCTGATGACATAAATTTACCAGTAATATAATGTGAAGGGTGATTTTTTATCTAGACATTACCACGGACATATTAACCATGGATTCGAAACAGGCTGATATCAGTGAAACTATAAAAAATAATTTACCCACGATCCTTTGCATGCAATTTACCCACAATCCTTAATGTGTGCTCGGTAAGTTAAAGTATTGTGGATATGAATCGGAATTAAACGACGCTCTTTCAGTCTTACAACTCAGTATTGAACCAAAAAATGGCGGATGTTGCCAATTTTTTACCGTTAATTGGAACACCTCACTCATTATTATGGATCATTTTTGTAGAATTGTACGTGGTGTTCTTATCATTAGATCTCGGAAGAAAATCTTGCTGCTACCGAGAGTTCAAAAAAGGTCTGTTTCAAATCAATGGTTTTTATGTCGGAAGTGACTACGGGTACGGGTCCGTACCTCTAGAATTTGATTCTAGGGGTACGTGAGTCCCATACTCGTAGATATTATACCAAGGATAGGCTACGGGTACGGGATAAATATAACACATACTCGGATCAAATAAGTGAAAGATATTAAAAACAAATATCAGTATTTACGCTATATAAATGTTTATATATACTAAAACAAGTGTGTTGCGGAAAATCATTGTCGTCGTATTAAACAATTATTTGCAATCATTAATCCCAGGGCTCTCACTAGGGGGCGACTTGAGCGAAGTGGTCGCCTAAAATGGTGAGACTTCGCCCATTCGCTAGATCAAAGCGAAATTAACTTACCATCGCTGTCAATCATCGAGTGGTAGGCGGAGCGTTCCCACAGTCAAAACAATACAATTAGCCAGAAAAGTTTGTCTTCAAAACGTAAAATAAACCAACATGATTCGGAATATAAACAAACTTTACATTGAGGGATTTGATCAGTGCGATGTTCATCGCCAGCATAAATAAGTTGAATAACCATAGGACTCACTCAAAAAGTTCTGACAGAGGGGCATTCGACGCTGTTTCAAACATGGAATTTACCGTTTTCGATCCCTTAGAATCTGTCTTTCTTATTTTGACGCAGTATTATTTACTACTTGCGACATTTTTGTGATGGTGTTCAATCAAGATAAACGTTTATAAAACGAAAGTCGGCGATCATCACATGTTATATATTAATACACGATGAAATCCGAGAATTCCTGAATGCATTGTTTTGATGTTTATTTCGCGACTCGCCGGTAATTATATGCGACCCCGATAGAGATTTTTCGTAGTTACTTCCGATTGGGAAAAAAAGCTATATTTTGCTTGGGGAATTGGTCCGATAGTCGGACCTGTGGGACCTATTAGAAAACATTCATTTTTGTTGCAATCAGAAAGTGTATCCAAACAAACTGGTAACGATGCACATATTGATGTTCCAAAAATGATCACTTCTCCTTAAGTCTCCCCACTTCTCCCTAATTTGACTGGAGGGAGAAGTCACTTCTCCCAAAAATTTCAGCCTAGTGAGAGCCCTGTAATCCAACACAGACATTAATTTAATTTGCAATGGCAAACTGATAAAATGCACTTTAATGCACGTGTTTGTAATATGTCAAGACTTGTTTTAATATCAACCAAAATGGCAGTTTCGTCGTATAATTAACGACAAACAAAATATAAACATTTATATAGCGTATATACTGATATTTGTTTTAATATCTTTAACTTATTTGATCCGAGTATGTGTATTTATAAAACTCCTGTAGTCTATTCTATGAAGGATATCTACGAGTACGGGACTCCCGTACCCCTAGAATCCGGTTCAAGAGGTCCGTACCCGTAGCCACTGCATTATATGTCCATGACATTATCAGTATTTGAAACATGATGTTTTATGTACGTTGTTATAAATTAGATCAACAAGCTTAATATGTTAATTGTACAATTTATCCAGCTTTAAATAAAGATGCTTTTTATCTTGATTCAATCATCATGTTACATTGTTTCAGGGCATGTCAGTGTATGGAGAGTTTATGTATTCTGTGTATTCAAGCAATGGCAGAATTGAACAGATGGCAGGATGTGTTACCGTTCATTCAAGATGTGTTCTCTAGTATCGAATTATGTCCACCAATGGTTATACAAATATGGTATACATAATTACATTTTTATTCATGTATAATCTTTCCAACAATGAGTAAGTCTTATCTTTAGTGTCCACGTAATAGTTTTACATTGTTTACAAAACAAGTTATTACAAGTTTTATTAGAATCAATGTCGATGACTGCTTTCTGAGTTACCAATTGAGCGTTGCTGTACGATTTCCAACCTCTTCTTTTAGTGACGTAATTTCCAAAAAAACTTCATATGAGACGTCACCATGTACTTGCAGTAAGCAACATTTGCCTCTTATGGCAATATGATTATGAAAACAAAGTGACCGTATGGAGTAAATAGTGTTTCCTGCTTGCAAATAGTGACATCACATGTTGCGTTTTCTTGCAATGAAGTCACTTACAGAAGAAGATGTTAATCCCACAGCAGCACTCATGTAGTGATTATGAAAAGAGTGCTGTTTAACAGTCAATTTCGCTCCAAGACAGCCATCAAACTTAATACCTTTATATGAGGAGTCATGCGTTCTATCCCTCGACCACCTCGCCTCCCCCTCACATCTGTATTCATTCATACTTTGGTTATTTTGTAGCAATGAAGTTACATGGCCTTTTCTTTAATATTACCAATATTTGGTTTAACCAAATTATTAAATGAATATTATTGTTAATATACAATAACTCCATGGTATATTTGTGTTAGGATCCATAACACATTTTGTCTTATGTAAAGTGTCGGTAGTTTTTAGTACATCTTTATTTTCGGCTTGACTATCTTTCACTATATTATACTGTATACAGCATTGCTCTTTTTACCTGATTCCTGAATACAGAGCTTGCCTAGTGTGTGTGTGACTGCCTGGCCTTTTTTGGTAAAAAATTGTTCTAATGAAGAAATCAAGATATAGTGGAACAAAGGCTAACAACAGATGTGTTGATCTATAAAGTTATTATTTTAGCGTTCTGACCATTCACCTCGTCTTCATCAGAGATTTAATTCATTCTGTTTGATAGACAAACTGGATATTTTACATAATCAAAGATCTATGGCAAATTTGTTTAGGCCTAGTTCTTCTTCACAAGCTTGAGCAGAATGATCTATTGTTGACTTAAATGACATTTATTTTTCAGTTTGTTGTTACATGCAAAAGTGAAGGAGTACACACAATGTCATGCACTAGCAAGTTTATGGCTGAGATGTGAGGATAACTCCTACAAACCCGGATATGATAGAGTTGCCTGCCTTTATATTGCTCATGTCATGATACCAAAAGGACAGTTAGTGCTTGTTCCACAGTTCTTAAATTCTTGTACATATTTACCGGAACAAGTGAAAAAAAATATATGTTTTAAAAGTGAAGAATTTGTGGAGAATAACAGTCATCAAAATGAGAGTAAAATGAATAAAATAGATTTAAGTGATACTGAGACATCGATGCTTCCAGGTGAGGAAAGATTTTCCCATGATGATGACAAAGAAACTGGTGAGTATTGAGTTGTAAGATCGAAGGAGGTTTTGATGACTTTGAATCAGAATGTAATGGTTAAACATGGGTTTAGATTTTGCATGTTCTGCAAGGAGAACCACTGGGACGACAATATTCAAACGGAAATTGTCACATCTGTGTATATGTCAACACATGTCAAGTACTTGGGCTCCAATCTATATACATAGGTGGATTTCAGGGGGCAGATCCAGTCTCGCTCCCTCCCCCTAAAATCTTGTTTAGCATTATGTACCAGAAGCAAATAAACACATTTTCCTACTCTATTGACACATATAAATATAGATATATTTATATATTAATATATAAAAATTAACTTTATTGCGCATTAAAGAAGTGACGATTACTGTAAAATAGTTGTGAAGCCTCATAATTTGTTGTTCCTAGCGTCTGCGACATCAGGTATGATATAATTTAAATGAATGATGTACATGTATTTCAGAATCAGATAGCAGTCTTTCTATGACCAAGTATATGAAGAGTATATGTTGTATGTTAGCCAGCAAACTGACATACCCAACATTGGATACATTATGGAAACTTGCTGCGGGTGTGGTGGGGTTGTTTATCCTTGCAAAATTATCAATTGATGGTATGTATATAGCTATCATTAATTTATCATAACCAAGTTACCTTCATATTTACTTTATACGTTTAAAGTTTCAGTTAATATGTATGTATTTTACATTGATTGTAAAATTTTACACGTGTTATCTCTCTCAATGACTGCTTCCTGGGTTACTAACCAGGACATGGGCTTCGTTCTGGGATTGAGAGAGGTGTTGGCACTTTGGATTGGAATTTGGTGAGCCCAGGTCCCTTGTAAAGATAGGTTTTGATCACAAACTTCACAGTTGGAAGTTTTATTTTCAAAAAGAAAGTAAAATGTTGATTTTCCTCCTCGTGTGGAGAAGTTGCCGGCTCCTTGTGGAAAGGTAAGTTAGTACTGGTTAGATTTCAGTCCAGGAAAAACTGGTTAGGTGAACCGGCCGCCGTATATAACTGAAATATCTTTGAGAAACGGCGTTAAACCCGATGAAACAAACAATCAAAAAGAAAGTAACTGTAAATGACGAAAGTTGATTTTTTCTAGTTAGTTGTGAATCACATGAAAATCTTACTATTTGCATGTTGATTTTGTTTTAACAATGAGATAAGAGAAACATCATACTCTTCATACAGCTTAATGACGACTCGGATACCAGCTAAATAACAGTTTTCCGAATGATATATTAACACTGACATAAACAGAAATTGAATTAAAGTGAAATAATCCTAAGTCTATATTTTGTGATAATAATTTGGGATTCCATTTGACCCTGGAATTTCCAGAAGCCACATTTTGACACTAAGAATCTAGCTGTAGGGTCAATTTGTTTAAATTATAGGTTTTTTGACTATCACATGCTTAACTGTGGTAAAAAATTATCAAAATGACCCTTTAGATTCAGTACCTACTGGAACGCTTGGTATACACACATGTTTGATACAGTTTGTTGCAAATTTCAGGAGATTTAATGAACGAACTTGGTAGAGCTAGCGTCATTTGGCAAAGTGTTCTCAAGATGTTGAAAGCAATATTTTCTCCATATCGACCAGGAAGATAAATTTACAGTCGCAAAATGGAAAAAAGTGTTACCATAGCAACTTATTAACATGTTATGACCTTGTATCCATTGCTGGTCAGTGGAAATCATTCTATCACATTCTGCGATTATGTTTGAAGCTTGGACATTTTCACAATTCTGTCGCGGATTCAGTGTACGATGACCAAGGTGGTAAATATTAGACGAGAACTTTTGATAATTTATCAGCATTTTTCATTTGCCTTTTAGTGGATAATTACACATACTGTATATAATATAGTCATTTATATGTCAGTATTTAAAATGCCAGTTACAGCTGATGTGTTATCACTCGTAACAAAGAATGGCTTAATCTTACGGTGAGTCTGTTCACATGTAATTTAAAAAAAATTGTTATTGATTGAAGCATATGTATGTGAATTTTATAGATTCAAAGATGGAGCATTTTTTATGGAAAACGTGATGACAGAAAAATTAGGGGCAACATATTGGGCCACTCTTGCATTGTGTTTCTTGCACTTTGACGTCCACTTATGTCTATGCCATAATTGACACGACTTGCTTATTTCAGCCAAACAAGTACTGTTGAGAAAGTTGCTTTCACTTTCATCTGAGAAGCAGACAGGTATATAGAATGAAAGTTTCTCTTTGTACAGACTGACTGGTGTTGGACCCATTGACTTCTCAAATGCTTTCAAATATGCAGTTAAATTTTCGGTACCTTCCATTGTAATGCTGAAATTTGGTGCCTCGGCATGCTACGAATAGCTCTGACAATTGACCAACTGTTGACCATATAGGATGATGAAGGGCTATGGATATAGAATGAATACCATTTGTCCCAGACTAGTGTACATGTATGTTAATTTTGACTTGTCTGACATGAGAGGCTAGTTGTATGAGTATAGAATAGGGTATGGATTAACAGTTAAGTAGGCGTACATAACAGACTTGTCCTGGACTTAATTGTTGTTAGCCCGAATCAGCAATTAGATTTGTCCGGTACGTCAGGCTAGTGGCTATCTAGAGCCCTGGAAGTTATTACAGTTTTCTGAAAACTAAAAATGAGCCTATGGTGATTGTTTTATGGTTGTGTTTGTTCATAAATTATAAATGTGCATGAGCCACAATGCGAGAAAATGTCCTTAGGACATATTTTACTCAATTTTGGATTTTTAGTGAAACTTGGAAGCATAGATCTTGGCTTTCTTAAAAATAATTTTCCCTCATTTAGATATGTTACATACTTGTCAAATACATGTTTTGATAGCATAATTCAACATTTATTTTGACGTCGTAAACCTGGTTTCTTACGGTTTGACGCTTCGTAAGGACCCTTTTCTCCTGTTGCGGCTTACATTTGATCTGTAAAAATTCGCTTTCTAGTCTACAATAGCCACATTCATTACAGTAGCCATTATGATAAGGCAAAATATCACTAGTGAATTACTGAAAAATTATACATGGGAGTCATTGAATGTCTGCCATGTCATCTATGTCATTTTATGTATTTATAATTTGTTGAAAGTTTGATTTTGTACAATGTATATACTTCTGTGATTATGTGCAATCAAGTTGTTAATAAAAGTTTAAAGGTTGAACGACTTTCATCTTTATTCGAGGCTTGTGAAGGTCAGACTCCTGTATTACCATCAGTTATCAGGGGTTCCATTTGAAGCTGGAGTTAACCCTTTGGAATTTTCAATAAGCCACATTTTTACCCTAAGGATTCTGGCTGAAGGGTCAATTTTCTCTAAATTAGGGGTAACTTTTGCTATGGAATGGTAAAATTGGGTCAAGAATTATCTGATTCAGCACCTAGTGGAACCCCTGGTTACATTGGGATGACGATTTGTTTTCTAATAATTCACAAGTTGATTTATTGGAGGTTTATAACCTGACAGAGCATTAGGTTACAATAATAATATATAACGGACTGAGGTATCATATGGAAGGGCCATTAGGATGGTTCACAATTGTTAATTCTTTAATAAAATTTGACCAGTGAATTTTGTCTTGACCAACTGGCTCCTTTCAGTCAGTCCAATACTGGTGAACCTTATGCATTAGCTAAGAGCATTATCCACCTTGTGAGTTCCAGTGTGTTTCATTGCAACCATCTGTATCAATCGTTCAGAGATGATACAAGTAAAGGGCAGACTGTTTAAACTTTAACACATTTATGTATGTGGTGAAACTCGTGCTCATCAAGCAGACTTCTCAACGCCAATACACTCAAAGCTTTGTTGAATAAGGTGGTTAAGACTTCAAGAACACGAGTACCATCTACAACCTATACACTATCAGATGATACACTGATTGGCTTATCGATACCCTTTAACAAATCTTCTAACGCAGCATTAGTTATTTTGCGTATGTTGTGAAATGCTCAATACTATAGTCCGTTTTTATCATTTACTTGAGAACAGTTGTAAACAATCTGAGGACGTCAGCCAATGAAATTATGTTTTGTGAGATAATGATCTATAGAGATAGTGAACACATTAACTGTAAGCTCAGGTAAGTTTGTTTTGACAGTACATGATAGCAGATTTCAATGATGTTGAAATTTTTATATAGTCTTCAACATATTTTTGTAATAGTATGTTAAAAAAACAATGCAAAATAACATGTCCCATGTTAGGTCTAATTTCGTTTAAGTGTATACAACTTGAAAAATAATCAACAAGAGAACAAAGAGTTGAGAATTTATATTTTTATTGGACACAGCATTGTACAAAGGCTTACTATAAGCTTGAAACACATATGGTTCGAAGAGAATACATGAAAAAAAACTCATTGAAATATACAACAGTAGAATAAGCCATATCTAGTTTCCAATCTCAACATAGAACAAATATTTGAGTCTAACAAAATGATGTTTCAAGCTTTCCTAGATTATACGCTAAGTAAAATAAAGCACTCAGGATGTATGTCTCCTATATAAAAGTAAACTAAATTGAAAAGTTGGAATTTTTTGAGTGACAATATTAGTTCTGTGTGATGTTGCCGAGGTGCGTTACATTCGCAGATACCAGTACACACATACATGTTGATATTTACCAGGTGAAAATGTCGTATTGATGTTATATATGCCAAGACAACTTTCTTGTTTCACGACAGACAAATCATGTGAGTGTATTTTACATAGCATCAGAACTTTAAATTATCCTGGTGTGATGAACTCCTGGCAAGCACTCAGAAAATGATGGGGCAAGACATATCCAAAAATGTCAAATATAAGCTCTGTATAACGCAGGTCTAGACTGGTTGACTGTGTTTCTATGGTAACGGGTTGCCATGCGGACATGACTCCCGAAAATGTAATTGCAGCGGTATGACCATTTTCGGTCAAAATTGGTAAGAAACTTGTCAGAATACAGAAATAAAACTGTAGGTTATTAGATAACTGTGTAACAAATTGCTGTGGTCTAAATGATTGATATAAATGAGTTTGCTATCATAAATACATGCTAAATTGTCCATATCTAAATGACCGAGAAAAAAAAACAAGTTTACACATATAAGGACATACACTGGTACATAATAACATGATACATGTAAACATAGATAAAACATACAAATTTCAAGCAGTGATTGTGTATATTGAATGACTATCTTGAGACGTTAACTGTTTGTGCTCTGAAGAGATTATATACGCACTTGAAATAATTGGAGTAACATAGATATAGAATGTACATATATGACTACAAATAATTTTGCACATACTCCGCCTGTCCGGGACATAAAAAAAATCACAGCCATATTTGGCCATGATGTGATAAGGATGACATATTTTTAACAAGATTAAGAAATAAGGACTGTGAAATCATTGTATGTTAAATGTTTTGTATCAAATACAAGGAGCCTAACTGAATCAAACAGACCGGTGATGTTTGAGCAATGCCTTTGGAGGTAAAATATATCTAGTCAGACAAACCAAAGGCACTATAAGCAAGACGTTTCTCCTACACAAACAACTAACACTATCACCTGTTTACTGTTTTTCCCCCCATTGCGTGACTGAAGATAAACATTCATAACTTTCTATAGCTACATCAACGTATCTAAATACTTGTCTTAGATTCTTTCACGGAAAATATACTCGGTACATTTAAAAACGCAAATTTTTGTACCTGCGATACATATCTTTTAAATGTCATTTTATTGTTTTTAAACTCGTCTTGATATGAAAAAACTCTTTGATGGAGAGAAAATTTAGCATTCATCCTTGCATAAAATTAAATAATATCACGTTATGATCTTATCTTGTATCCCTAGGTAAGTTCATGAAATTTGAAAATCTTGCATTTTCAAATGTACCGAGTATACTAACAATGAAGTAGAAGTAGCTATAGTGACAGGTTCTAATCAGTTATCATTTCAGTTGACACCATGAAAATGAAAACTAAGTATGAATTTACACAGATATTTCAAGTTCTTCCATTTTGTCTATATTTTGTGCAGGATAATCGAGTCTAAATCAAGATACAGGCCAAAACATTGGATCAAACAGAAACTTGCCCCTTCAGGATTGAACTAAGTTCAGTGCATACAAAACACGAGCAAGCAATCTAGTCATTGACAAAAAATTAACAATATGTCAGTTTTCAGAAAACCCTGTGACACAATAAAAAAACTTCACACACAGAAATAAAACATGACTAAAATGGTTTATGATATAATCACAGCCTTAGTAGCATTCATATTGAAGCATTAAAAGAAATTCCTAAAACACAAAACTTGAATAACTGTATACATAATCCTTTGAAATTACCAAAAAAATCTATAAGCCTCTGACAGTGTTGTTCTACCATTAAATCATAACTCTAATAAAATCTTTTTTTTTCCTCAATTGCTTGAAACAAAATTTGTCAAGAACTTTGATAGTGTTGTTCTTACATTGAGACATAGTTTTGTTAATAAATTGAATGCCCGGGTATCACACCCATATGCTGACTGAGGTTCTCATCTTCAGTAATAGAACATTACACAACCATTGATATTATAAACAAATATGTTATAATGAAAGCAGATCTTTACAGCTTTTTACATACGGTACATTTTTATAGTAATAACTTTAAATGATCTTACTATACATTGTGTCAGACACTCGTGTAATATACTCTATATACTGTGTACAGTTTGGTAAATACATATATGTATGACTCAAATAATCTGATAATAAAATAAAATAAAAAAGAATAATTGATTTATAGAAACATCTTCATATATTCTGTTCTAAAATATGGTTAACAATTATAAAATAGGGACAGTTTATGACCTACTTAGAAATTGTCCCTAGAAAGATCCACTATAGTATATTTGTACATGTTTAGCAATTTTATCGAGAACAAAAAAATAAATCAGGCACTAAAATGAATGCAAAGTCAGCAATATTCATTCAAACACATTTAACATTCAACAATTATGCCTCAACAACAGTTAGTTTTTACTTGGTAATAAAAACATGATAAAAAATAGACACTACATTAATTACAATATCTACATAGATACGTTTATAATTATGAATCCTATCCATGCAAAAATGTGACGAAAAGCTTAAAATTACAGATTTTTGCACATATTGGACCATAAACATTATAAGTTTAACAAATAAATGGCAGGCAAAGTTCTACACCAATATATAGAGTGTTACAAAATAATATAAAATACAATTGTTGTAATTTTATTATAAGCAAGACTACTGGTAAATAATGTAAAATTCTTGCGGATACCATAAATTTTCTTTCTTGCTAAATTAGTTTACATTATATAATAAACTGTAACTCAATATGTAATGTGTGTACATTAATCATACGAACATGTCTTGTATAAATGAAGCAAGCGTCTGACATTACAATTAATGATTTATCCAATCAAAGCAGTATAATACACGAAATGTTTCAAGTATAATCAAATATATAAACGGGTCACCATACGGACACGTCACAAAAATCCGACTAAAACAATGTAAATATATGTCTTATCTGTTTCCTACTTCCTCCGACCCAATGGTGCTCTCCTTACGTTTGTATACAATGGTACAAATATATGGATAAAAGCAAGAATAACCATAGCAACAGTATGGACTTGATCATGTATTCCTAAGCAGTAAAAACTCCCTTATCCTTTAAAGCATAAATGCAAACAATTGCATCAATCTAGCATACATATATCAGACACTCGGCACCTGGAAGATCAGTTATACAACGAGAGAACAGTAGAACCTCTCACACATACAGCATTATGTAACCGAGACAAACATTGTATTGTGTCAGAAGTTGTCTGTTGTTTAATGAGGATGAATTTACATAATGAGTTTAATGGCAAATTAAAAAAAATGAACAATTCGGGCAAGCAAAAATAAAAACAAGGATATACCAAAGGGGGTTCAGGGTGGCCGATTCTTGCTATTGCATGCTATAGTCCAAAATCCCAAAGTATAATAATCATAATGATAAAACATAACAAGCCACAATGCAATGTCAAAGTCATTAAAAGTCAGCTTTTTCCCATCTTACTGAATAATAGTTATACATTAAATGCTAGTTACATACATGATAAGTTATAAATACTTAAATAGTCCAGGCACAACAATTTGAACTGAAAAGTCTTGAATCACATATTGAACTAGCAGCATTATGGAACAATCTACGCTTCATTACAGTCTATGCAAACAAATTGGACAAATCATAATGTGTTTGCATAAAAAAGCATTTCAGCTTGTAAAACTTAGTTGATCACACCTTTCAATTTCTGAATTTATTCCATCCTTCCAGTGTTCAGTTATGGCCCCTGTGTGGCAAATCAACAAGTTCTTTCCGCTTTTTATACATTTCTGGGCCTGAAGCAGCTGACCAATCATCGTGGAAAGCATTGGCCTTTGACCTTTAGTGACTGTCAAATCATATAAGAGATACACAACATAAACGTTTTTCCTATCACGACTGTTAAAATAGTCAGCATTATGCAAATAAAAGTCTAAACTCAAATTGAACTTTCCTTGCCCTCTTTACTTTTTTTAGTTTTTGAGAATGATGGCATTCTAAATTTCTTCTTCTTCTTCTTCTCCTTTGTGGGCGACGCATGTTCCTTAGTTGGTGAACCCTGAAATGAAACAATAAAATGATATCAAGTTTTTACTCACATATTACAAGATACAAAATATAGTCTCAGAACAACATGAGCTCACATGTTGCCTGGAACTGTTATTTCTCACGGGATGAAACCAAAATAAGTCTACATGTATCTTACACCAAAATAATGAAGCAAATGGATTTGTTTTGGTTTCTACCCTCTATTTATACAAGCAATCAAACATTGCCAAATGAAGCCAATGGTTACAGAACTGTCTATTTATTAAGATTGAAGCAATACAACAACTGTTATACAGACACCAATAAGAAAGTTAGATATTAATTATACAACACTGTTTCAACTGTTCATAATATTTCATCCGATTCTTGGTGAATGATATGCTGTCCAGTGGTACATAGCAAACATATTACAACAAAAATTCAGTCAATATTGGTTCTATTGTTTCCATTTTACATACAAATACATGTCTAAATAAGGTGCGAGATCCTGGGCCCTTATTCACAAACACTTTAAGACTGAAACTCAGATTTCTGGACCGAAATTGGTGCTAACAGCGATATTATAGATATTCTGACTCACGGTTACAAAATACCCTTTTTGGAATATCCAAAACCTTAATTTTCGGGTAATAATAAATCAGCCAGGGATAATATTGAATTTGTTTCTACGGCGGTGCAGGAACTTTTAGAAAATAATTGCATTATTGAGGCACCGTTTAAGCCTACACTAGTAAATCCTCTAAGTGTGGCTATAAATGAATCTGACAAAAAACGTTTATGTATGGAAAGAGAAAATGTTGTTTGAGGACTGGAAATTCGGTTTAGATTATTTTGCTAAGGGAAATATTAAAAGTTCATTTTGCTCCTTCGTTTTTATTACAGAATAGATCTTAATAAAAGTTGGCAAAAATGTAGAATGGGTAACATTAATTATTCTGACAAAATTACATCCATTCAGATTGAACGAAACGAAATGTCGGTAACTATAACTTTGGCAAATTTAAAGTCTAAGTCTGAGTTTCAGTCTTGAAGTGTTTGATCATTTTAGTTATGATACAAAGCTGAATGCTCGGTACTTATCCATCCTACAATCCTCATACAGTAACAATGCACAATTATTCAATTTAACTTAAGAAGACAAAGTTAAACAGACAAACATTAACGGCAAGCAATAGCAAGGACTTAGATATGACAGTAACAAAAATATCATGGGATCTTCATCAAATCCTTTGAGTCCTTAGGGAGTTTCGCAACAATTTGTCACAACACAACAGCAAATAAGGAGCAACATAAATTGTGAGAATCAGCAAAGCAGCAACAAGGCGTCACTTTAGTATCTTTGTGTATTTTATAATTATATTATATCTCATACATTATATGATTTAATTGTTCTTAAAATGGATCCTGTAAATCTCTAGGTTACAACAATTAGCCAAATAAAACTATATATCCTTCCTGCCCCTCATAACAACTTAACCTACCCACAAGCCCCTCATAACAACTTATCCTACCCATCAGCCCCTCATAACAACTTAACCTACACCAAGCCCCTCATAACAACCTATCCTACCCATCAGCCCCTCATAACAACTTATCCTACCCATCAGCCCCTCATAACAACTTATCCTACCCATCAGCCTCTCATAACAACTTAACCCACAAGCCCCTAATAACAACTTATCCTACCCATCAGCACCTCATAACTTATCCTACCCATCAGCCCCTCATAACAACTTATCCTACCCATCAGCCCCTCATACCAACTTATCCTACCCATCAGCCCCTCATACCAACTTATCCTACCCATCAGCCCCTCATAACAACTTATCCTACCCATCAGCCCCTCATAACAACTTATCCTACCCATCTGCCCCTCATACCAACTTATCCTACCCATCAGCCCCTCATACCAACTTATCCTACCCATCAGCCCCTCATACCAACTTATCCTACCCATCAGCCCCTCATACCAACTTATCCTACCCATCTGCCCCTCATAACAACTTAACCTACCCATCAGCCCCTCATACCAACTTATCCTACCCATCAGCCCCTCATAACAACTTAACCTACCCACAAACCCCTAATAGCAACTTATCCTACCCATCAGCCCCTCATAACAACTTATCCTACCCATCAGCCCCTCATAACAACTTAACCTACCCACAAACCCCTAATAGCAACTTATCCTACCCATCAGCCCCTCATAACAACTTAACCTACCAAACAGTCACTCATAACAACTTAACCTACCAAACAGTCACTCATAACAACTTAACCTACCAAACAGTCACTCATAACAACTTAACCTACCAAACAGTCACTCATAACAACTTAACCTACCAAACAGTCACTCATAACAACTTAACCTACCAAACAGTCACTCATAACAACTTAACCTACCAAACAGTCACTCATAACAACTTAACCTACCAAACAGTCACTCATAACAACTTAACCTACCAAACAGTCACTCATAACAACTTAACCTACCAAACAGTCACTCATAACAACTTAACCTAGCCCACCACCCTCTTCTCATTAACATACTACCTACATGCCTATTTCCATTCTGTACACTTCATGTAAATATTTAAAATGAACACCTACATTAAACTGATACATTCTTTTCCCCAACAAATAGCAGATTGTTAAAAAAGATTCACAGACACAAAAATAAAATGGAAACCAAACTAACACCCATTGAAGCATCATGCTGTGTGTGTGTCTGAATCAAGTCATAACATGGTGGTTGACATGGTAACCACATCTCCATGGTTACAACACCAACATGGTTGCCAGGAAACAAGTATCAAACTAAGCTAGCAATGAACTTAAGGAAGCAACATTTATGAAGTACAATACACAAAAACATTTCTACACATCGGTAGCTTATACTGCAAACTTTTTCTGTTCTCAAAATTAACAAAACTCCATTGATGAGCAAAAAGATCAAAATTTCTGGCGTAAAACAAAAAGTAGCAGTGTTCATAAATGTACCTCGGCAATTTGTTCTCTGGAAAAATATAAAGTAAAGTAGATCCTGTCAGATGTTTATAAACACTACATTTATATGAATGGACAAATGATGGTATATTGTCTGTAGAGGTAACATATGAACAGAATCATATAAATGAAACTTCCTATGTATGCACTTAAGGACAACATAAAAAGCTCAATTTGAAGCAACTAAGAACAAATGAAAGTTTCATCCAATAAATGAATACAGCTGTCATACTGTGTAACTATTGCTATGTAATTGTTGTACACATTCAAAATAAACGTTCTGTTCTAGAAAACAAGTTGCATTTTCTATGTCAAAGAAGGATGAAATGAAGACACAGATTCGATGTGATTTAAATAATGCTATCTTGCAGAGAACATCTTGAATGCAAGTGCTTTAACTATACATTCAGTTTAACTTTGTGTTACTGTGTCCAAATAGGTATGAATAGTTCTTACACATCGAATACAGCTAGGTCGGTGTGGACGCTAGAAATTTAAGTATGCTTAAAACATAATGAAAATTTGATAAATTGTTTAGTTAATGATTATTATTTCTAAAAAAAAAATTAAATAAAACACACAAAACTTGTACAACAAATGTTATATCATAATGTTGTAATACAGGTAACTAATGACAACTGAAAATGAACTCATCAAAAAATGAATCTATAAAATCGAGACGAGTATCTGACAACATACATCCAATGCATGTAAATAAAACAACTAACAATATTAGTTTTAGTTCAGCTTTATCATCTCATACAGCCATACTAGGAGAAATTGTAATGTATTTTAGAATTAATTAACATAATGTTTTAAGGTATGAGCTGTTCCACGACAAAACCTGTATTAGTGACCATAAATCCAATTGCAGGCTTTTGTATTTTCCAAAAGAAATATTTTCCAGTTTCTTTTAATACCAAAAGTATTAAAAGTAGACTTCCACTTTTCTTTTTAGGTAGGAACAAAGTGCAAAAGTCAACTACATAATGACGTCGCTTCAGAAAAGCTTTAATCAAATGTACATCAACGCTTAAAAATTCTTCTGTTTTCCAAATGATAAAAAAACAAATTACACAACATATATAAACATATTCACTTTCATTTAATTCTATAAATCAAAATTAAGCATCTAAAGACACTTCAGAGTAAGCTCATAGTTTGTAAGGTAAACTTTCATTGGGAAATACTCGACGTCATAACTAACCGTCACTAATACAAGTTCGTGGAAGCGTCCATATGTTTTGTTGAAAACTGAAGTCATTCTGGTGGTAAACCATTGTCTGTCATTTTCTACTCTCGACGATTCAAGAGGATTGAAAAACATTTTACTGACACGTTAGAGACTCACTGTACGCCTAAACACAATGGTGAATGTATCGTGCTTCCATTGTGAGCGGAACAACACCTTAAATCAGTTCTAAAGCAATACCTGAAGATTCATGATACAAGTTAGTATACATCTCAAAATTTCAAACAAACAATGAAGAGCTGTTACCTCTTTACTGCTACGTTCTTCCAATGTTTCTCCACCGCTAGCACTATCTGTGGATCTCAGTGTATCAGATTTAGCTGGTGACCTCATCTGTTCATCGTCACCATTCATCGCTTTCTCTGGAAGTAAATACGTTATAATGTATACACTTTGTGTGACAAAACAATAACCTGTCATATATTCACCAACAACAAAAGTACAACATGAAAATTATATGTATATGTCTTTGTACATTCATGATATCATACATCAATTAATTATCAATCAAATCCCTCAAAGTGTTCGGCATGATTAACTAACTGAACATTTACAACAACAATAGTAATATAATTGTCAAATAGAGAAAAGAATCACAATACTAACAACACTTAAACACTCAATTTTCAAACTTTATCATTTACCAGAAGAAGAATTCAGCTTATTTTATTAAGTTCGTGAAAATTTTGTACATTTTTTAACTTTATGAAGGTTAATAATTTACTTATATATATTATTATTATTGATTACAAATTATAGTAATATTAATTAAAATGGAACCTGAAAAAAATTAACTGAATACCAGTATGTTATAACATTTTAATGTTTTACACAAAATACTTGTTCCATGGTTAGCTGTTTATCTGTAGAACTATAAAATGTTTCCATCACTGTGATACCTACAGTGTTTGTATTCAATCACCCACTATCATACATTGTGTTAGTGTTCTTAGCCAATATTACATGTGTTAATATACAATTCAAACTTTCATAGTGTTAGTGTAAGTGTAAGTAATTTATTATTCCACTATATGAATATATTGTTATATTAGTAAAGGGATTATATACTGGACAATTGTCTTTCAACTACACAATTCACTACATAATTTGCAGCACCTCGTGCTTACATCATGCTTAGAAGTTGCAACATTAATAAATTTGCATGGAAATGCTGAAAACATTCAATTTGCATTTTATCAACATGCCAGGGCAATTTATACCATGCTTAAAATATCAAATCATTCGTATCCGAGATCTAGCGTACTAGTACTATACCATGCATGTATGAATTGTTCAATCAGAAATATTATTTGCTTCAATCAGAAATTATATTTACTTCAGCACAAATGGAGTGCACATAATTCAGTACTTTGTCCAAGTATTTCATTGTTTATTTTATGTAGTGAACAGATTGTGCCATCACTGAAGACAAAAAGTGCATTCCATTGACACTAATTCTTATAAGCTAGTTTTGTTCTACCAATCCATGTGAGTTCTGTGTTCAGTGCCAAATCATCAACATAGATAAGCATTGTGTTTTTTCAAGCTTAAAACCCTACTTAAAACTTAATCAATCTGATAGTAACATTCAATTTCAAAACTAGACAGCTATATTTGTAAGACAAACCAGCCACTAATCATCATTAATCTTAAATTCTAATTAATAGCTAGTCAACAAAATGAAGTGAGACTTGGCAATCGCTAAATTTGTAGTCCTTTCTATTTTCTACTTTGTGCTTCTCTGACTTGTGAACACTAACTATTTCACCCAGCACCAAGCCCGTTGTCATGACAACTTCACATAGACATATCATACACCTAGTACTATGTTTGTCACCATGACAACGTCACACTGTTCAGCGTTCTGCCTACCTTTCTTATTTTTAGCTTTTCTTTCTGACTTTGACCTGTCAAAGCTCTTCGCTTTCAATTCATCTATAACTGAGGAAATGCAAGAAAAATAAACAAAACATGCCACAAAATGCACAGCAAAACAACAATATCAAACAACAACTAGTCAATATATTCACTATACAGATCATAGAGACAGATAAACTAGCTTGTAAAAAACACTATCTGCTACTTGAATGAGATTTATTCAGTCAGATTTCTCAAAGTCACAATACAGATTTACACTTTGGTACAAAAAATAAAATTTCCAAAAAAAACATTTCGTATAAATACTATCAGCAAACATACAATTAAACACTAAAAACAGAAGGAAATTTTAAATTTAAGCTTATTAAGCCGATTCTCAATAATAGTATTATACAACAGTCCTTGCTCAATGAAAAGAAATGTCAAATATAACATTGGTTTCCAATTTTTTATTGCCGAAGTTCAAATGTTGTCAATCGTTCATGAAAACAACGCCTCTCTAGCCTATACTTTACTATAAGTACATGTTAAATATAACTTACGTTCAGGACTTTTGGGAGGATACCTGGCAGATTCAGACCTCTGGAAGGTAGGTTGAGTCGGACTTGAGGCTTCTGTTATCATGCAAACACAACAAACATGCTAGATATTACAATCACCCCATCAAACAACAGGTCAGTAGACAACATCCCATGTACAATATATTCATACATACGTACCAAGTTAATACAGTAATAAATTTGTTGGTTTGAAATTTAAAATCAGAAACTTACAATGTAGATGAAGAAGACAGAGCACCTGTTCTGCTTAAATTGTAATATTCAGTAGAGCTACATCACAAAGAGAAAGTATTGTGCTCTTTCTCAATCTGTGTATCTTTATGATAAAATTGACATAATAAAAAAGATTACAATGAAAGATGAACATTAATACATAATAATGAATCAAAGTTTACTCAGAGAAGATAAAATGTTAGGGAGTTTTGGCAAGAGAAAAATCTACGCAGAAAGACTCGAGATGGAGATTTGTATTTGAAAGACACAAAAGGCAATCAGAACACAAGTTGGTAGTATTGGTATATTTGAATGAGTTGTTCTAACTTGGTACATTTGTATAATATCCTTATATGGATAAAAAATAATGCAGGAAAACAAAATGCACAAAATTCAGTTAATATTATATCAATCAACATATACAATGTATTACACAAAATACGTCTACCAGGCAATATTCAGTTACATTATGATAACACTAACATTATACACCAGTAATTCTGTCATAGTGTATCTATGTATCGATGGAATACACGGGTAACTGTGTATTATACAGACACAAGCCAGAACTAAATGTTTATAGCACTGTACCCACAATCATTAAGAGCGGTAAGTTCCAATCATTACACCAGATATAACCGAGCTACAGTGACACATTCCCCATCTTCAATGTTTTCATGCTATTCATATATTTAATACCCCCTGCATCTCAATTAAAAAATAATATAGAACTTGTATATTAACTGAGATGTCATATCAACGCAGTACCAAGTGCACACTGCTCAATGTACAATTATGATAAAACATCTTGTTTACATTCACATCTAATCAATCAAAATTAAGTACTTAGATTTGATTACATATATTTATATGCATGCACATAGTACATTAATATGCTAATTAAAGAATCAATACACTCATCCATAAACTAAATGCTGAAAAGAAAATCTGCAAAAAACACCTGAAAACAGGAATCTCAGAATATAACTTCTATACTAACAATGTCTGTGTATATTTAGGTATCGATCTTTCTCTTTTTTACTGGAATATGATCACTGATATTGAGAGATGTATGTATACTACAGGTAAGGATCTGTACCCCCCTGGTAATCCCATATCAACCTCCACAATATTGCAAGACAACTTGATCAATACATCTCATAACGTAGTCACAATATTGACAGTGATCCCTTTCAATTAATGGTGTGTCAGATTGAGACAATAATAGAATCATAAAGTCCAACTTTATAGTTAAGTGAACAGTTAAGTCAATAGAATTGATTCTGTGATCCAATTAACTATGCCAACTTATTGTCATTATTGTCATCTAGACCGGAGTCAGTGCAAGGTAATCAAACAATATGAAAACCTCAAACTGGAAAAGTTGATTTTTAGTGAGAAATTATGAAAAAAGGAAAAAATTGTTGAAACTAGTGTTTGGTAAATAAACCAGAGATGACAGTGTGATGACAGTGTGTTAACAAGACTGTAAGTTATCTATATACTCGGGAGACACAGACAGGGGAGTCAGTCAGACAAGATGTAAAACACTTTTGTATAAGGCCATCCTTAAAAAATCGTTTGTTTGCAGTTACACGACCGACACATGAAAATGCTGTGACTCAATTTGTTTTTTCAGGTTCATCGGACTACCTACCCACTGTATAATTCTAGGGCGCGTAACAGCAATCAAACAAATTGTAAGGACGGCTTATCATCCGAGTGTTCTATACGATGATTTCAAATAAATATAATCAAAACCATTACACAACTAGCATTCCTCTTTATTAATTTATACATCATGTCTTATCAATCATTGGGCAGTCACAATAAATGCTCGTGATAATATGTACAGCGTACCATTTGGTATTACATGTAAATTCCGTCACCAACAAGAACTACAATCACTATCACACATTTTTTATTGTAGCAAAATCATTTAATTAAAAACCATTAATGTTTAGCAGCAAAGCTTTCAAACATTGTCACTTCCAAATTAATGGTTATAAGATATAGAGCATCACTGGTGTCTGCATATGTCAAAGTTTGTAAAAGATCAGAATAATAGAATGTATACGTAAATCTTGGGACGTTAATACATGTACCGGTCATAAAAATACAGGCCTCAATGCAAATAAAGGTTTTTATAAAGGTTGCAAAATTTAGCAAAATACAGGTTTTTTCAGGCAATTTCTATAAAAAAGGCTAATTTTGACCAACTAATTTGACGGATCGATGCGGCCGACATGGGCCATCAGTGCACCCAAGGTTGTGTGGACAACATGATCCTGCTTGGACAGACAGTCAGACACATTATAGCAGATTATTCAGACAAAATAGGGGTTCTACTTTACCCTGGAGTTGACCCTTTGACCCCTGGAATTTCCAAAACGCCACATTATGACCCTAAAAATTCTGGCTGAAGTGTCTATTGTTTTCTAAATTATAGGCATATTGCCTATAAAAACGGTGGGTAAAAAATTATCAAAATGACCCTTGAGATTCAGCCCCTAGTGGAGACCCAGATATTAATTCAGATAGATGAAATAATGAATCACACAAAAACAGAAAACTTGTCCCAAGATTTAGGTATGGAGATTTCTGTAGGATTGTCAGTTTGTTCAAGTGAAGGAAATTCTGTCTATGTAGATTGACGTGTATTAGATAAAACATCACACCAAGAGATAAACTAGCACTGCATCAAGGGAGATAACTCCTACCAACCAGTTGATATACGAGACCGTAGTGTCAAGTCATCTATACTATCCACACTAGAAATTTGAGATTTACGACGTTCGGGTATTATATCTTCTATGTTTGTATCACCGGACAGATCATGTTCGGCGATTATATCATCGATACAGCTTTCCCGGGATTTCCGGAGATCTGGTTTCATGTCCAAATGAGGAAGAATATCGTCAATATTTGTTTCTCTAGAATTTCTGTTTGGCCTGTTTTGAGTAGGACGCTTGACTCTCCGTACCACTGACAGAAACAACAACAACAATGAAGGAACATCATACATCTCACAGCTTTGTATAAAAAGCCTCCTATCTTAAGGAGATTTAACAGCAACTAAATCTTATAAAGCCTTTAACATGCAAAGAATACAGAAGCATATATGCAGCAAGAATCAATCTATACTTGCAAGATATGATTACTAATATATTTTAACCTATAAAGAAAGCGAGAAAATATAAGCTATTTCTACAGACGTGCAGACAGCAGAATGATGCCAGTGCGAGGTTTGAGGCTGCATTCTGAGGAAATGCCTTGTGCAAAATGTACAGAATAATTTATGTCCTACAATATTTCACACCATAATTCGTACATGTATGAAGAAAGTATATTTCAATAATTCATAGCAAATAAAATAAAAAATAGCATTCAAACAGACTATCATGACAAGAAGCCGCTATACGTAATATATCCAGTACGTCCACATAATTTTTGGTGATTTACGAGAGAAAATAGTAACAGAACATCAGCCAATTTCAAAATTTCATGAACCAAGAATAAACCTCAAAGATTCACTAAGACACAAGTTTGCTAATTGTACCAAGAATATGAGAAAATGGAGCGGAGTTGTTGATATTTTGGTAGAAATATACAATATCATACAAGCAACAGGAATTGATTGATATTTAAGTTTCTTGGTTATGCATGATATGGTTGTGTACAAACCTTGGGCAGTCGGCGACGCAGGTATGGGAGGTGGGGATGCAGCTGATGCACTATCGTTAGCATCGCTGTTAGACGTCACTGACGATCGTGTGTTACGTTTACTTCCCTCTTAAAACAAAATCATGCATAATATAAGGTGAATCACATGCTACTTATGGGGTTACTACAGATCTACGACAACATCAAATTGAAAAACATTTCTGATACCAATTATCAAATATTCTTCTCATCACTTTGGGCAATAACGGCAAGAAATATTTCACTTTTGTAGGAAGACATCATTCTATATTAAAAAATTACTTTGCATTTCGATATTTCAGCGCATTCCATTTATCAACACTTAGTTTCCATGGTAACTTGATATTTTGTTAGGAAACCAAAGAACAATGAAAAATTGATTTCAGAAATATTTCAAAACTAGTTCAATACAGAATGCATATAAACACTAATACTAGACAACATACATCAAGTTAGTGCACAAAAATCACATATAAAAATACATAACCAAGATCACAAAACCACTAAGTGCATTCTATCAGCAATCTGATCAAAACAATATCTCAGAATTTCAAAAATTCAACAAATCCTTCATTACAACAATAAAGAGGAGGGGTCGACACCAATAGTAGTACGCCAGTCCTGCGCCACTCTAAAAGAAGTTGAACAGTTAAATTTTGAGACATACAAAATGAAATATTGGAATTTATATATTAAAACGTTAGAAAAAAACCAGTTTCACACCCATAAGTATCCTTTTTTACATTTTATACTTCATTCCAATTTTCATGAAAACGCCCCCTTATTTCAGTACCAGTCACTATCCCAGTATTGTCAGGACCAGCTTATTTACTGGAGGAGAACTTGATTTTGAAATTCACTAGACCTTCGGACTACCAGGTTGGAGAGGTTAGTGTCACACCCTGAAGAGGTAACACTATCTCACAGCTTTAAATCAACAATACATGATAAAAAAATATTTAAAAATAAAATACATGTAAACATGTAACAGAACGATAAACAAACACGGACACACACAGAGAATAGACAGACACAACCGGTACATATGATTGATATACTGTATTAAATCTCCCTCAGGCCCAGCTAAGTACTTATTGCAGAGCTGAATAACTCCAATACTTGCCACACTATCCATGAATACTGTCATTTGATTAATGAGTAGGACCCCGTTTTACTAATTAAGGCCAAAAATGACACAAAATAGAATCAAATATTTAAAATGAGTTCTTTTTTTATATATGTTATATCAAAACCTTTTTTTTTTTTTTTCAGACCAAAAAATCAAAAACCATCCATCCCTATCCAAACCAAGAAACCAGATACACTATGCCCACAGTGTTAATATCCCGATATGTATGATTTATTATATAAATGATAACAAAGTTAGTATTTATACCATGTTATAATGAATTCTAATGTATATATTCACAATAAATGATTTCTAGAACATGAGCTAACTACTACAATGTCAGTGGGTGGGGTATGAAATGAACATGCAGTAAAGTTGTACACATAGTATGAGCGACTCACTTGCATTCACTTTGTATCCTTCCCCTCGGCCTGAAATATGGTTTCGTCACAAATGATAGAAACAAACACGAAACAAAAACATCGGGGAACGTGAAATATATTGCTTTGATTATAAAAACATTTAATATGAAGAGGTAATGTTAGTGCATTAAGTCAGAAGCTGATAAGTAAAGCAATATATACAGTGTTTGCATGATATATATAAATATATAAGCAATATATGTGTCCATTAGCCAAGATGTTCCATGCCCTTCCATTTAGCCAAGACACCCAATTAAGCCAAGACACCCAATTTAGCCAAGACATGATGCCCCTTAATCTCCCATTTCCCCAAGACAGGATGCCCGGTAACCTCCCATTTCCCCAAGACAGGATGCCCGGTAACCTCCCATTTCCCCAAGACAGGATGCCCGGTAACCTCCCATTTTCCCAGAGACATTTGCCCGTCACATCCCATTAAGCCAAGTTAATAATTCAGCCAGAAACCTCAGCTGTACACTCTGGGACATGAGTCAGTACAATAAATCTTAAGTTCAAGATGATTTATCCAGAAAAGTTGCCAAGCTTAGATTGGTAAACTAAGACAGAGCCAAAGAGACATTGATTATAGGAGACCAAGAAGCACATTCAGATACGAAGCTTACATGCCATACATAGATCTGAATAATGCTTAATATTTTGGTGGTATGAAATAGTTGCTATGAAATATCAAAAGCAAGAAGCTTAAACTGGACAAAACACAATGAATTGTGATTAATTAGTACATGGTGACATCACAAAACCAGATATCCATTTCCTAAGGAGAAGTCTCGAATGAACACATATATACAGCACGTGAGATGATTATGTAACAGTAAGCTGCAGATGATGTACAATGTCTATATTAGACAGTGACAGATGATTGTAAAACTATAGTTCAACAACTGTTAACTCTCTCTTAGTCACACACAATTATGCAACAACATCAATGCAGGGAGATGGACACACTATGCGGACTGTAGGACTGAAACCGCCACTTTTCTCCACAAACTTTCACTTTACAACACTAAGTATGGCTAGGTTTAATCAAGCTTAACACTCCTGTAAGTCCAAGCAATTCAAAAAACATTGAAAAGACAAAAATAACTATAAATTTCATGAAACAGGGGAGCTAATTTCATGAAACAGGGGAGCTAATAAAATCAAGCCAGAAATGTAAGGAGAGGTAATCACATACCATCTTCACTGACTTCTACAGTAGGAACAGAGTCATCTTCCCTTTGTTGCTGTTGTACTTGCTGTAGTCTCTCCTCAGTGGAGATAAGTTTCCCCTCTGGACCTGGCTCAAGCTGCTCTTCTAGATAATACAACAACAACACCAAATTGTAACCATGGTGAGGAAATAAAAAAGTGATTCATGAATCAAAACTCCTTGGCAACATGATTGTATGGTTTTATTTTGTAAAAACAATACTCATAATTCTTGGTCAGTCAGCCGGTGAGAGTGGGTATGTATGTGCATGTGACGATGCACATGCATGATTTATGTGTATGAAAAGCTACTGAGCAGTATTTTACCGTCAATATATTGCAAAGCATAATGAACACAATCTGATTAAAGCATGTGTATATATTTTCTTTTGTGAAACTCTAATGACAAAGTGCTCATTCCAATAGTCTGAAGTATGTGTTTAATGCAAAATCTACCAGATCCATTTTTATACACAAGTTCTTTTTCTAATAACAGCAACTTACCACTTCCAAATGTTGGACTAAAATGACTAGTTTGAATGTTCATTATCAGTGCATACCATAATATAACCAATAAACAGGAATACAGTGATGTATTTGTAATGAAAGAAAGATGAATCAACATATAGTGCTTGTATGATCAGAATACCTTGTACTGTAGCTAACCCGTCCTGTCCTTTATGTTCAACTTCCCATTTATATCTCTCGATCTCATCTTCTGACATTGTCTCGAATGGATTAGCTGCATATTGTGACTTATATACCTGCAACAATATCATCAATATTTACATACATGTACCTGCCCAATCATATAAACATACAATGGTTGGTTCTCGTTTGACAACATCTACAGTGCAACCTCTCCACAGCAACACCACTTGGGAGTCAATAATTCTGCCTGTTGTAAAGGGGTTGTTCTCCAAACAGGTTAAGTTGGTAGCAAAGTTTTATAGCGGGAAAATACCGAAATATTCCCTAAAAAATGTCCTTCTCCTAATTAATGCCCCCCCCCCCCTCCTTTAGTTTAGAAGATATTCTAGGCTAACGAGTGCAAATCTCGACTCAAAAGGTTAGAGAACAGCTAGTTGGTACCGTACTTGTTCTGCATATGAGACTTAAAAAGTGATTTTGAGCGACTTTTTCACCTTTATTAAATGCCCCCTTACTCTTCTCAAAATGTAACACTCCCGGGGGCATTTATTAGGGAATATTCGGTAGATAATGTTGTTGACAACAGGCTATTGCTCAAAAGAGGGCCACTCTGGACAGGTTGTAAGGTATTTAAACACAAACAAACAGATAACTTATGCTGTCCTCTCATTATCCAGTTTCTATCACTCGATATATCAAATGATCAAATTGAAACATAACCGCTTAGTATTGTCTAAGAGACAATTGTTGATAACTGTCAGTTCTTTTGAACAACAGTATTTATTGAGCGCAATGTTCAAAGAATCTATATACTTTTGACTTGATACCAATCATCAAGTAACCTACAAACTTCCACTGAAGGACATAGATGCAAGCACATGAACAGATATTTGTGAAATCCGATACTAAAATCTTACTATGCACAGTCTACTGCAATACAAGAATTATCCGTAGACAACAGAAAGCTAGATGAATTCTCAGTCGGACCTCATTCATTCAAATTCATCGGGTATGAAATTTAATTTCGAATAATGCATGGTTTTCTATTTCAATTTGATGTGCATAAAAAGATACATCGGAACCTGATATTCATAGCGGATGACGCCAAGTGTTCAGATAGATAGTCAAGTAAACAAGGTCAGACTGTATTATATTACCTGTACATTATGTTGCTGGTCTCTCTGTATAATTCCCTTGGATGCAGCTCCAATCACTATAACACTGTCACCTGTTGCACTTAGACTTCCATCCTGTAACCATGGTAACATATACATTATAATATATAATATTACAGTGATAAAATACAACATCAATATTCCTCTATGACCACAGCATGCAGTGATGTATGCCACAACCCCACTGTCAAAAACCTGTCCATTCTATGAAACAAAACAAAATATTGAACATTAACTGATTGCAAACAAATTAAACTTAAAATACTACAACAAGTTGTCTCCCTTGTAACTAAAACATAGAGGCAGCATAAAACTATAATCCCATTAACAAAATGTTTAAAACTTAGTAATTGAAAGCATCTCTTCTTGTATTGTCAAGAATTATTATTGTTGATATGATAGCGCTCTAACACAATTGTGTCAATGTGTGAAACTGTTGAAAATTTTCTGTATTTCTGAATATAATACAAATCTGATAACATGAAATTCCCAATAAAAGGATTAACTGATTGATTAATCCATCTATGAAGACATACAATAATACATACACCCCACACCGTGTTATATACATGTATATATAATAACTATGTAATTATACAATGGTTATATTAGTAACACAATTAATACATGAATATTGTTATTCAGTAATATGATATAATGTAGACTCACAATTTTATCAGAAGTATTCATGCAATTATTTATAAGTTTGTTTTCAAAATACAATAAACAAACCTAGGCTGATCCAAATGGATCGATATACAGTCGACTTTAGTTATGTCAAATTTTTCGGGAAACGTAGAAAATAGTTTGTCTTAACGAAAGTTCGACATACGATCCGAGTACATGATAAACAATAGATTTAAGGTGCGAATTTGTTAAGCCGGACTTCGAAACAACGACATAATGGAAAACTTCGAGACAAAAATTTGTCTTAGCAGACAGAATTTGATATAGACAAAGAAGGATTAAATCGGGACTTTCAAGGTAACCGAAAATTCGACATAACGCGAGTTGACTGTATTTTATTCTGTTAGCTTTAAAATATTTTGAGCATAAACTGTTAGGCTTTTGTTAAATAATACACACAGCATTCACACAGTTATCATGAACTGAGAACAAAACAAAAGACTAAAATTTATTTCAACTTCTCATTTTTTACAATGTTTACAACAGTTTATACCAATGTTGCAGTACAAAGCCTCTGTTATGATTTAGTAAATAATCTTAGCACCAATACAGTGGAGAGAAATGGTAGCAAAACATCATCTGAACATATCTGTGTAGGCAAAGAGGAAGATATTAAGTGACATTTCAGATAAAGTTAACAGAAAACTGCGGCTTGATTCACAAACAATTTAAGACAGAAACTCATACATAGACTTTAAAATCTTAAATAGTCTTTTTTCTCCTGCATTGTATAGAATTTGTTATAAAAGGTGTGGAGTAATTAACAACAATTATTCATACAAAATTTCATTTGTTTAGATTTAATGATAACAAAGGGGTGGTCAATATAACTTTTGCAAATTTAAAGTCTAAGTCTGAGTTACAGTCTTTAAATGTTTGTGAATTAAGGTCCCTGTTCCCCATTTCAATAACAATGTTCCAGCTTGGTAAGTTAAGAATAAAAATGGCTTGAAAACTACTTAATTAAGTTGAAGCAGAAGTTTATATTATAAACAATTTCAACTGAAAAACCATGGTCAAGATATATGAGTCGAAATCATAATGTTCAAATCACTTTATATGACATCAAATCATTAAGAAATCACACAGATTAAGTACGGACACAGCCCAGGGGTGAAAACATCAAAAATCAGAGGAGATCCCAAAACCCACAGACAAAATTTACCATTTTTGTAAATACATGTATCTGACCAAATCAGACACCTTATATTTTATTTTTGTGTCCAAACCAGAGGACATCAACTGCCAAGAATAAGATTCTGAACACAGGTGTCTAAGTTTGATTTTGTTCTCAATTCAAGATCTGTTTCTATACACAAACAACAAATGATACATAAAGCAAACACATGAAATATATAATAGCAACTTACATGACCATTTGACTCAGCAAGCTGAAAGACATGGCAAAAAATATCGCTACATTACATCACAAATACTACAATGCACGACTTGGCATCATGAATTTATTCTACACAAGCATAAAAATGTAGGCACTGCATGGATATATTTACGGTACACATCATCATGCACTGCAACCCTGTCCTCGTACCAGTAAAAGCTGTCAACCATTATATGTTCCCCAGATACTATGTTAGTTACATTATACTTATGCATGTTCCTAACCATATCATCCTATTGTGAATATTTGTGTTTGAAATTAAATTATAAGTGAATATTTCAGGCATTCATTGATCTCTGCTAAATCTCTTCAGACATTCAACATTCTCATCAAGTGGGCAATGAAATCTTTATAATTTGCCAATAATCAACGCGAGTGCCAACTGTAACATTCTTATTATAGCTCGTAAGAATTGACCTCTACACCTCTATAAGCATAATTTCACAGTTGACTACTTGTCTAAATTTATCTTAGGCTTTCTATTTGTTTAAGATAATGAATTACGCATATTGTATACTACAAACAACGCAATGGACCATTACTGCACGATCTGCTCACAGACATACGTATATTCTGCATAATAGCTGTGTAATACATTCACTCATCGAGATCTGGATCAGGCAAATTTTTACAAGCTATACAGTACTTAATAACCAAAAATCATTTTAACAACAATTCTATAATGATTTATTTAGAATTAACGCCGACATACAACCAAAACTATACTAAAAATAATAGTCTACATGGTGATTTTAACCCCAGGTACATGTCAGTAATGAAAATGTCCGTATTGAAATACTGTCCACAAATCAGTGCCAGCATTTTTCACAAACAAAATAAAACAATGTCTTGTCAAAACAACAATGTCAACATAAAAACTCAAATCCTAGAAAAATCACACATATAAACACAAACACAAAATTCAAATATAAAAGAAACAGCAAATATAAACGAGACACACTTCACTGCCATTCACATAATACAGCAACAGTGCTAGCTAACACACAGCCTGTGAAACTTGACTCTATAGCTTAATATTGGTAATAATATTCCAAGTAAATCCCCACAGAATAGATAGTTCCCACATCTACAATATTTACCTCCCTTGTTCTTAATCACCAGCCATTATGATAGGCTAAACTGATAAGCGCTTATAGGAGTAATTCCCAAATATGCGATAATTGAGAAAATATCAAGAGAATTTGCATGTGACAACCACTTTTTCTTTAACTTTCGGAGCAATCTGCCCACATGAACAGAATGAATAAGTTATTTTTATATATCTGATTTTATAAACTTTAAGGAAATTTGCCTATCCATATGGCCACCAATTCAGAACAAGGGAGGTAAATATTGTAAATGTGGAAACTGTCTATACAGAATAAGAGCAATATGTTCTTAAAACTGCATTTTGTGACCAGTCTCAGAATACAGCCTTGTTATTGGTCAATTTAAATACCGAAATCAAAATCAACCAATCAGAAGGTGGAATTTTCAGACTAGTCTCCAAACTCGGATTTATGGCCTCAGACTCAGAACTTAAGTCTAAATACTCAAAATCTCCAAACATTTATTTTCAATTTATATTCCCGGAAGTTTCACACACTGTCAACATGCCTACACAAGCTCTGTTTAGGTAAATGGTGAATGATATTGATGATTGTGTGGAGGTAACTAGTAAACCAATACATACTGACAATATTATATTTAACATGAGGATCGACGTTGTTACATATAGTGTATTGATGGAAATATGAAGTGATGATAAAGTATTGTTTCATGAGGAAAAACAATGACTGAATAAATTGATACAATATTGGATAAATGATGGAAGTGAGAAATGTACATCAAATTGTGACATCAAATGAATAGTACAGTTGGTACAGTGTAACATATAACCATGTTTTTGACATTAGTGAAGAGCAGACAAATTGTAATAGATTAGGAAACTTAAATCTGGGTAATACAGACATATAAACTAGCATCAACAAGAATATTACTCATTTCAAGCAAGCAATCTATTCTGACTAAGACTAACTGACTCAAGACTAAAATCTGCAGAATCATTTTTCATTGAAAAACTTTCAAACCTTAACAGCCATTATCTGCATATGAGAACAAGATAAAAGATAACTATACGACATGGTTATATGTCGGCACACCTTGGAACTGGCCATACCAACGTACTGATACATTACTTGGGGATATATAACTCACCTTCATTTTTTCAGCTTCTTCCCAAGTCATGCCTTCAAGTATCTTAGACTGTGGTCCTGCACTTATTCTCTCTTCATAGTAATCTTTCTTTATCTACAGTTAAAAGTAATGAATTTGTCAACTAAACAACATGTAAACTACATTTTTTGTAATTTACTGAATCAACGCTCCAGCTAACACATTCATCAGGTTAACAACAACAAACAAAAACAACAGAAGTGACATTAGGCTTGAAACGTTACGCCAAAAAAGTGGTATAATATACAGTTGTAGTTAGGTAGATGTAAGTGATTGTAATTTGTTTTATCTACAGTTACACATACAATGATGTAGTATTGTATATCATGGACAGAAAATCAATGAGATAAAACTGACATAAAAATTCGCCTTATCTCATTTTTCTAAATGCAGCTAAAATAAATAACATTAAAAGAATATTTGTTTAGATGGTAATTCGAAGCATTCTTACTCTTAAAGGCAGAGAAAGACAATCTTCACTTAAAATACTAGAATATCAGCAAGCCGCTTATATAAACCATGAACCTTTTGTGTACTACATTGGGGTTGAACCAAAGACCCCTTCAAAATAACAACAGCGGTCTATAGAGATGGAGGTAACCAAGCAGCCTGTCTTGTCCCTAAACATGCCCAGCGTTCAGTTACGTCTAACAATAGCAAACGTTACAAACTGTTTTTTGTATCCCTGACCCACCGTATCACATTCACTGCACACAGGAACCAAATTGCAAACGTTACGAAACGTCAGCCGCAAACACCTTTACTAAATGCAGGGCAGATCCTAAGATATGACTAAATCTTAAGTTTCCGCCAAAGTCTTACACGGATAAACAATTTTTCATCGTGCGTAACTTACTTGTTTCTGCTTCTGTTTGAATTCTTTCGGATCGACACCTTGTGGTGCGAACTGATTTGGGTGGTCTACCTTTATTGGTGTACCTGTACTCGTTCTCTTGGGTGATCCTTCCTCGCCATCTTCCTTCACCCACTGCAATATATAACATTATATACATCATATATCACCATAGATACAATATGTGTTGCTTAGCAACAAGGGGTATTATACTTAACAACACAACACATGCGTGAATTATATGCGAGTAAACTAATGATGACATACGTTTATGAAAAGTTGAAGCAACAACACAATGTCAACAGCTGACTTTCTTTTGGATGGTCAGAAAATAGTTCAAGCACTCATGTACCAGATTTATATGTAACTCACAGTGCGTTAGCAACAACATACAAGATAATTTACTTAGTTTCCTCTTCCGGTGTTAATACTTGAAAATGATATAAAGTAAATGTAACATATACACGTATGAAAACAAGAGAGAGAATTAGGAAACAATTAACGGAGACAATTAGGAAACAATTCACAGATACAATGTTAAAAACACTAATTAAAAGCTACTATCACTAAAGTACAAAGCCATTAAAATCACATGTTAAATAAACAGCCTGAATAAAATGTACCATGAATGTCACACAAGGATGTTGTCAAATATTTAATCACAGATGTATAACCAGAGCTCAAAACCATCTTGCAAACAACTGTCATGTAAATGGTGTCATTTATATCAAAATTTCAATTTATATGGGCCATTGGCGTATCAATTGTTTCTAAATCTCAAGAAATATCAAAGATACAGCAATTTGTAATGAGGACATATATTATGAAGCATCCTGTATAAGACCTCAACCAGGTCCACACAGCAGCACTGACACTTAGAATTTTAAAGAAAAGACTTTCAGATCAAGTAATGAACATAGTTTTATAATGGTAAAACTGATCCAATTAATAAAATATAGATGTAGCATTTAGATAACCAGTTACGTTTGTGTTCAAGCCAAGCAATGGTCTCCTAAAGCCTAGAAATATCTAACCATGAATAATGTTGTTATACTTGTAGCAAATACATTGTGTATAAGTATGTATGCATGTATGTATCAGGGGCCTCAATAAGAGTAGGGAGCTGGTAAAATTACTCAGTAGCTTAAGCATCATCATCCGCCTACTTTTCTTGTTTGAATGATCATAATTAAGGAGAGGTGCCACTCAGACTCCCAACTCCTTTTCATGTTTCCCTGCTTCTTCAAGAATTAGTGACACCCCTTATGTATGAATGTCGGTGTACAACCACTGGTCTAAAACACCAGTTAGAACATTTATGGAAGCAACAAATTGTTCCAGCAAATAACACAAAACCAATGAAACAGGAAAAAAGTGAAATTAGTATACAAACTTTCTGCAATGTGCATTATTACCCAATGGGTGTCGTCATATAGTGATGAAACCCCTTTGTAACCAACAATCACCAAACAGTTTTCATTGAATTGTAATACATACAATAACCGAATAGTAATCATGGAATCACAATGCTTACAATCACTAAATAAGCGCAGCTGTACGATTTTCAACCTCTTCTTTAAAAGTGATGTCATTTCCAGAAAATGTCACATGTGACGTCACCATGTACTGCATTTAGCAATATTTGCCCCACATGGCAATATGAAAACGAAGTGACTATATGGAGTAAATATTGTTTCCTGCTTGCATATAGTGATATCACATGTTGTGCTTTCTTGAAATGACATCACTTACAGAAGAGGTTGTAAATCCCATAGCAGCGCTCACATACTAATCATTGAATCACAATGCATACAATCACCAAATAGTATGTATACATTGTCTGTTTATAATTTATAGGACTTACAAACTTGAATATTATAATAACATAACATTATCATTTTATCCCATAACTTCCAACTATTACGATACAGTTTCATCATGGTTCTACTAGCAAACTATAAGATGTATAACTTCAACAGTATTCCGACACCAATACGTGCATTATTACAAAATTCTCTCAAATACATGTTTTAATATTCTTTCATTTATAATTCATAACAGCAAAATCGAAATTTAACTTCTCTGAGATCTGCTGTCTAACATGAGGACAATACTAAGTAGCATTTTGATGAATTGAAATGGTGCATATAATATTAAGACTACATGTAGTAACCTAACAAATTAGCCCCAATCTCTACCGATTATTTCAACCATTGGTATAGCCTTCTGTATGAATGGAAATTTTGAAACAAAAGACTGTTGAAATAAAAATCCACTCCTAAATTAGAAAACATTTATCTATTCCCCTCTCACTTATGGAGCCAAATGTTTAAACAGCGCAAACTAGGAAAAATCTATCCTAAAATTAAGGTAAGTGAATGAAACTAGCAATGTTAGAGTATTTAACAACAAAATAATTAGAACGAGTTAAAACAGCAGCTGTCTACCAATAACCGGAGTGAGGTTTACCTTTGTGCAAGCCATCTGTAAATGTAATACATATATATATACCATAAACCTTATTATAATGTTCAACTATCTCGGATAGGAGTTATCTCCCTTTGATAGTCCTAAGCCTGTATTATATTGTATTGTAAATCTATCACTACAGTGGGACGCTTCACCTGTATATCTGTATTCAGTGCTATGACTATTTTAGTTTTACAGATGGTTAGTAAGGCACAAGAAATATACAGACAAAGTAAATGGTTTCCATCTGACTAGACAAACAATACAGTTATCCAACAAACCCTGGCTGGTGAATGAAAAATAACAAACTTACTTATTTTACATCAATTGTGAAACAAGTTCTGACAACTTGTACCAAAAACTCATGACAACTGCCCCCTGGGTTACTGACCAGTACAATCAGGGACTATGAAGTATGAAGTTGGTCATCACACTCCACTCAACACCGGACTCAAACACATGACCTTTTGAATCAGAAGTCAGGCAACCTAATGCTCAACAATAACCCCCCCACCACGAAAACAATTCCCACAGACCAATTACAGTCAACTAGCAAAGCTTAGCTGGCGACTTCAATCCATTAGTGGAGATATAAAGGGTTGAAACATTAGTTGATCAAGATAACAGTACAGATAGAAATAAAGGGTCAAGTAATAACAACAAGTGCAGATTGAATAGTACTTTGTGTTTCCTTATATAGTTACATCAATAAATTACTGTTATTGAGATGCCATAGATTACACATTGGTAACACAGTAAACAGAATGTTTACTTTCAACAAAAACTAATTACAAATCATATTTCAACTAAACGTCCGGTGACAGTTTAACATACATGGAAATTGTGTTTTATACATAAATTAGCAGAGAAAGATTGATCTAGTGTTAGATTTTATTGTTTGACTTTATGATAATTCTACACCATACAACAGAAGATATCAAGTTTTGAATTCAATACAAGCACAAAACAAGCTCACTACCAAGACAGAAGATATATAACAATACTGACCTAAACACAGAGTGAACAGGTTATACATAAACGGTCAATGTGACAATAGCACATCACAAGAACACCAGGGTCTATAACCATAGTTTGATGTACACAATACTTAAACCAACAACTTAAGAAAGATTTCAAGTCTACAAAAATGGAGTAGAGAAATTATGTGAATGTATTTTTTCACCCAACTATCTGCTCTCACCTTTGTAATTTTCTTGGGGTGTTGAGTTCCTATCTCATCAACATCCTGTCTCACATATGTATTGGGAGAATTTAACCAGCCCACTTTGTGTTGTTGTTTCTGTCTCTCCATTGCTGCCTTGATAGGTGATCTGTGTAAAATAACGGTAAAAACTCAACACCTTCAACAATATGTAATATAGAAATGGGCCGCAATGCGAGAAAGGGTCCTTACAACAAATGTTTCACTCAACTTTAGATTTTTAGTGAAACTTGAAGCATAGATCTCTCTAGCTTCCTAAAAACACTTTACCTCATTAAGATATGTTAAATACTTGTGGAACTTTTGTGTTTTAAAAAACCGAAAGCGTAATTTATATTGACGTCATAAAACCTGTTTGCTTACGTTCCTGACGTGACATTGTAAGGGCCCTTTGCAACAGTGCAACCTCTTCAGAGCAATATGCCTCGAGAGACAAGGTTTGACTGTTGTTGGGAGGTTGTTAAGATAGATAGGTTAAATTGATAATGAACTACTACAGGGTAAATCAGTAATGTTGTAGAAAAGAAGTTGACGCTCAAGTCACAAGAGAGGACCACTCTGGAGAGGTTTCATTGTAAACTTTAAATATCTATGGACATTGGGTGTTACATCATAACATGATCATCAGAGAAAATCAATACATTTGGTAGATGCTGTTCTATTAACACTCCAATCACACCGATGCACTTTGTTAATGCTAGTCACTGACATCAGGTTCCGACGTCTACAGTAAATTGTCACCATGAGATATTTGAATGTTGCTGTTCTACTAATGAAGCATGCCACAGTAATGCACTTAGTTCATGCTAGTTACTGACAGCAGATTCATATATCTACATTACACTGGCATTCTCAGCACTAAATAAGAACAATGTTTGAATGATACGAAGAGACACTGCTTGGAAATACCCTGACGGATGAAATCAGATAAATAGTCAGATACAAGCTTAAACAGAGACAATATTACGGACTTCACTTACACATATTTTGAATGTTCAACATCACCATCAAACACATAGGTAAATGAACTAGATGATGGCGGCACTTCTACCTCCGAGTTAGATTTCTCTCTCCTTGTTTCACGCTTAAGGTTTGGTTGCTTGTACGTATAGCCAGTTCTGTAACCCTGTATAAATATAGCATTGAAGCATATGATATACTTGGGGATGAGAATTGCAAAGAATGAAAAAATCGGAAAGGCCGGGTTTCTATTATACTTACGATGGAATACGCTGTCTAAAAATAGCACTAGTACTAAACCGAATTTGAAAGATTGATCAAATTGATAACATCTCTTATGTTTACCAAATACTAGTTACCGGAAGTTAATTGTGTAATTGAACCCTCAGTGCTAAGAACATTTGTGCATGTATTAGTCATAACAGTTGCCTATAAAAACAAAATGGCAGTGCACCTTTTGCTTAGAGGGGCACCAACAAACGATGTTCAGCAGAATTTTGGTTTTAAAACAGTGTTTGTGTAATATCACTGGAATAAACACCAGTTAAGATCATAAAAATCTTAATTTTCTACTATTATACAAAAAAAGATAGATCATTATATCGTTAATATATCTGAATTGATACAGATGTATATCAATACAGATGAGGCCATCAATGAAATGCCTAACAGCAAGATAAGAGGTATTCTGTATTCGAATATGAATAATTTATTACAGCATGAAGTTTTCATTGCAAGGTTTAATGCATGTACATACAAGAATATACGTTGGTACAAAAATGTCCATAATGAGCGATTTTACACAAAATATTGCATATGATACGTATACATCACACAATATTCAAGTCTTAATATATCAGTTGATGCATTCCATGGTTACATCTAGTTGACACTACCGACCATTACGTGTCTACATTAACAATTATTGTACCATAATTTCATTCTCAATAAACAAAATCCAATGCACTTAAAAGGAACACTCTCATTGTTAACGACAGATAAATAATGTCAACAAGTGGATCTTTTTATTGTCAATGCTCAAAGGGTACAATATTATACAGACTGGGAGTGTTTATAAAATAGCAACAATATACCACAAAGCTTGAGTGAGACAGTCATACTGTCAAACTTCCGAGATAATACAACTTCAGCTGCACCTTGTCAGACAGTATTATCCCCTCGTTGCCAAAAATTACACTCATCACGTACATTTTTCTAATACACATTCATGGTATTTCTGTTGACCTGATATGTCTCCCACACACCATGAAGGGACTTTTGGGAGCCGAAGGGGGAAATTTACCTGCCATTAGAGCAGTATAGACCAAACGGACAATATTGAACCCTAAGACGGTCACTGCACAGTGCCAATGACTGAATGAGTCTCATTGTACAATTACCATTTTCCTGGCATCTAACCAGTACTTTCCTGAAGTCAAACTAGTACTTTCCTGGTTAAGTACCAGTACTATGTTAGGTGGGAAACACTGACCACAGGTTGACAATTTTTACTGTCCCATGTAAATACATCTTTTATCCAGTACAACCTCTCTTGAGCAACCCACCTAAGTGATGCAATTTTCCGCTGCTGTTGAGAGGCTGCTGTTGAGAGGCTGTTGCTCTAGAGAGGTTAAATTGATAAGTCAACTCTTACAACAGTAAAAACTGATACTACTGTTGGAGAGAGGTTCTTGCTCAAGATCCAGTCGCTATTGAGAGGTTGCACTGTATATTATAAAACAGTTTTCCACAGTTTTTGATGTCTGAGCAATCATTGACAGAGATGTAATACTTACAGCATTATCCAGAAGTCGCATCTGGGCTTCAAACTCTAGTTCACCAACTTTCCATTTCTTGCCGGATGTGTCTACACCACCGCCTCCCTGGTTTGCTATGTTAAATGTTTTCTGCTTTATTTCTTGACTAACAAGGACTAAATTATCCATACCAGCTGGGGTAGCTTGAATCTGTCAATGGAACAATGTCAGTGTGATACTTGAACTCAACCTATCGTTACAGTACCATAGTTACAATCAATATGCAAGGTTCTCAGTAACTCCTTGACTCCCTACTTTTGTAATAGTCGTAACAAATATATATATTTTCACAAAAATTAACAAAAATGTACAATGGGTAACGACAATTATTTAGACAAACTTGCATCTGTTTAGACCTAATGAAAACAAAACGCAGGTAAATATAACTTTTGCAAACTGTAAGTCTAAGCCCGAGATTAAGTATGTTTAAGTCTTAAAATATATGTGATTAAGGCCCCAGTAGATTGCTATAATACATCTTGATATCCTTATTGTCGAATAAATGAGGTCTGTCTGTATTTCTTTGACTGGTTTAGATTCAATGGGCATTCATCCGGAAGGACAAAACAGTTATAATAATAAGCACCATTATCATCAACACAGTAAGCCGTGTGAATCATAAATAATTTAATGTTTGATGTTATGACTAACGCCGACAACGTTATGCAGTATAAACTGGGACATAATGAACCATGATTTACCAACAGCTGCATACAGTCAGAATCATATCATCTCATTTATATCCGTGACATTTTAGAACTCAACTATTTTCTCCGTAAATTTGTTTCATAGAATTATGCCGCACATTCTGGTATTGATTTCACATAGAGAGGAAGAAAAATTATTGATGTGCAGATAATGAACAGAAATACGAGCCAAATAACCGTTTTATATGCAACAATACATTGCAGTAAACAGATGAACTCATGAATGAACGCCTCAAGGTATAATACATACACTCAGAATAAACAGCCTGAACATTAAATACAGTAAAACCTCACTACCTCAAATTAAGAACACACTTTTTCAAGTCCTTTTTCACTGTTCTGTACGTTTATTCAACCTCAATATTAAGACAACCTTAATGAGAATACCAGTGTTCAAGGGTCCCGAAGGTGGTCTTATTATTGAGGTTTCACTATACAACAAGAATTCAGAGGCATTATTCACAAACACCTTAAGTCTGAAACTCAAGACTTAAGACTTTAAATTTGCAAAATTTATATTGACCAGCATTTAGTTTTCATTAAATATAAACAAATGATATTCTGTCTGAATAATAGTATACGTCTGTACAGTTTTGCCATAATGTTACCACTAAATAGGAGCAAAAAAGAACATATAATATTTTCCGAGTAACGGACTAATAATGTTTAGGAATTAGGCTCCAGGAAGAGGAGGAACAAATTAAACTATCTGGAAGTAGACAGTGACATAGTTTTATAGCGTCAAATCACACAAATTAACTCTAACTTACAGGAAATTAAGTATTACACTATCAAGAAGCTTACAAGACCTGAATGTTTGAGGCACGGAGAAGCTAATCACACGTTACAATGACAGGTAAGAACAAGAGAAATGCTTAAAAAAGTTTACCTGTGAATTACATGCATTGACTACATTGAAAGCATAGTGATATGCTTCCTCTATTGAAGATCCACATGCTACTATTCCATGATTGCGCAATATCATCACCTGTAAACAGAAAAACAGAACAATAGTAACATCAGAGTTTCAATCAATTTGCTTGTTTTCAGTGATTTTGCATTCTTACTTATATGCATGATGGTATTACATAAAGCCATCCTAAAAAAATTGTTGGTTTGCAGTTTCACGACCCACTCATGAAAATTACCCAAGTCAGGTTGCATAACAGCAAACAAAAATATTTTTAAGGATGTCCTAATACTGGTGAGTCATCATATGTGATTGTTCCACGCAATTATGGGTGGGGGAGGGAAACCGTACCAACAGTTGTCATCTACAATGAACTGTCATATGCCCGGCATTGACGCGCAACAAACTTTTCAGTCATGGCCATCAATTTGAGCTATTAATCTACAGCAATCATAAAATAACTATTTCATGGGTGTAAGAATCATTCCCCTTGGTAGGTGGGATGACAATTCCAAAGTTGTGCAGCCTACCTTGTGACAATATTTTCGACAATTCCCCTCACACCCATGAAATGATTTGATGCTATAAAATACTTACATAAAAATAAATTTACACTGCATGCAAGCAACAGCTGAACATAAATGTTCATGTACAAATTGTGTATGCCTCAAGTATGAGATATTAGCTTTGTGGTAATCAAATATAGTAACCATAACATCTACAAGTATTACGTTGTATATGTTTATCGATACCATTTACTCAAGGACATAACAATATTTATATATCCGAACAAAACCTTGAGCATTATTTGAAGTGAGGATAATATATCATAAACCACTGTTTTATGTCAGTTTTATCTTTTACATACAGACACATTTCAAAAGCAGCAATAAGGTACAGTCATACAATGATGAACAATGCAATAATTGTTGAGATCCAACTGTACAAGATTGCATATTCATTATCCTTTATTTATTACCACAAGAACAAAAGCTTTATATTAACAAGATATAAACATCAAGAAATTCACTGCAACAATAAATAATTCAGAGATAAGCCAGAAGGTTAAGCGACGATCAACTGATAACTAAAAGCCTGCCATGTATGACACATAAATTCTTATTTCCTTCATCGTAACTGAATTCAATTTGTAATGGGGCTCTTAGTCACATTTACGGGCAAGGTCGTGTAGCGATTTTCAAGCTATTATGGTGGTGCAACACCCAATCATCCCATCCAGCATTATTTGGGGCATAGAACAGTCCATGGGTTTAACCACCTATCTTCCTCAACATTCTCACTTACAAATATTAAATCCCAGGTGGGATTCGAGCCTGCAGTGGTGAGGGGCAAGTGATTTGAATAGAATTCAATGTTAAACTAATTAGATAAAATTGGTCCATCAAAACTACATAATTCAATACAAAATAAATGTAACACAAGGTTACTACAAACACCAACAATCAAAGTATAGTAATAAGACTGCGTTTGACAAGTTTACGATGTAATCTCTTCCGTTTATATCACTATGAGGTCAAGTACTAGTTGACAGCAAAACTGTCCTGTCATGCTATCAAACCCTTATAGTCAAAATGTTTCTTTTTACATACAAACATAACTACTATTACTCCATGTTTGTGTAAAAAATTAAAATGTGTATGTATGTGAATGTTGGGTGAGATCAGAGTGTACATACTTTGTTAATTGGTCCTAGATTTCTCTGCAGAGCTTCCCTTTCTGTTGCATCTATTAAGATACCATTGTAGTCATGGTAACTGACCTCCCCACAGATCAAGGCCTCTTGTGACAGTGGCAAAAATCCACATTTCATACCAGATATCTACAATAAAACAACACAGATGTATCTTTACTCTTTGTTTCTCCACACAAAAAGATATACTAATACATGTTCCTCTATATACGGTCACTGACTCGGCTACTGAAATCAATTGACTGTTTATATTGTGAGGAGACCGGGACTAGGCCCTTAGTGATGTAACAAAACTAAGAAGTCCTGTACATCTTAACTGTAACAGTAACACGTGAAACATACCAGTTACCTTAACATAATTCTTTGATACGAATAAATGTGTAACATAATTTATTAATATGAACATAAACTTAAAAGATTACCTAATCATAATCTGGTACTTATCCCATAACAAACAACTTTACGTCAGTTAAAGGTACATAGTCTTGAATTTTGTCAAAAAATGCTTAGTTTAAAATATGACTATGGCGGTAAATGACTTCATACAGATGTACACTGCATTGTCATTTTGCTTACATGTTTCCCAAACCCACAAATACAAGAGTATGAAACAGGTATTTATCTATCCTAACCTATGGACCAAGTTAGCACCAGCATTTGGAAATACCCATACTGGACTAGTGTTCTGCAAGTCCAGTAACCTCTTAAGAAAAGTTACAATGCAATGTTTTAGAGTATGTCTGTATGAAGGCATTAACAAGCTGTTTTCTCAAAACTATAACTAGGAGCATTTTGATAAAGAATAAGACTATCTATCTTTAAATTAAAATCACAAAACCATCTTAATCTGGCAAAGACACAAATAGCAACAACAAATCAGCAAAGTTATCAACTAATAAAAAACATAAGCAGGAAAACAATTCAGTACTTCATTTTTGTTTTCATGATAAGCTATCAATGCAACATGTGACTTGAAGTATATGACAGCCGATAAGAAATAAAAGCATTACACTGGAAAAGATACCAGTCTAAAATATGCAAAATACACAAATAACATTAGTCATATCCAATCCAGATTTAATTCTAACATACTGCATTGCCTAAGAAATAATGTTTCATATTTGCTTGTTGTATTTGAAAAGTATTTGCATGCAGGTATAAGATAGACATTTCATCAATTGATCTTTTTCTACAGATATTTCATTGAAAGAATAGGTAATACTTCAACTATCAATCTCGCTTACATATATATATCTATTATAACAGATGTTTGTATTTGTTTCATGATGATATCTTGGTGTATTTTGTTGATGTGTATGCACTATGTAAATGCTGTTTTTTGTTTGTATTTTAAGAGGCTCGCAAGGAAGACTGTATTACCTATATAAATAAAGTCTTTATTATTTTTATTATCAGGCATGAGAATGCAAAATTTCAAAATCAGCTGAAAATTCGGCAAGGGGTCCAGGAGGCCACTGAAGCTCCTGGCTTTAAAGCATCTAAGATGGCTTAAATTGTCTCAAACACAGCCCTTGTGAGCGTCAATCCAAGGAAAATTCTCAGTCCTGTATTATCATATATCATAAAGGAATGATCTCCAGTGGCTATAGAATTACCAAGAAGAATTCCATGACCTGAACAATTCATACTTACAGCAACTACAGAAGGAGTGTGAAGATGAATGATGCATTTTATGTCAGGGCGAAACTGATGTATTGCCGAATGAAGAGTGAATCCCGCCTGGTTGAAGCCCAGAGTTGTTGCCCCTGGATCAATTACTTCCCCTCGTATGTCAATTTTCACCAACGAAGATGCTGTTATTTCTGAGTAGTTCATACCAAAAGGGTTAATAAGAAAATGTTCTTGGTCTTGGCTAATTCTGGCCTGAAATAATAACATAGAACTGTTACCATGGCAACATAAAAGTGTCTCTGACGAGAACAATCAAATTTCTGTTTCTGTAGAACAGTATTGCCTTTATAGTCATAAGTGTACCATCAAGTGGAGAAAACCTAATAAACGCAAGAAATATTTAATTTACATTTTCTCATATTTGAACAACATAGTTTTTCATTATACATTCATACAATTTGTTCCAAGCGATAAATCAGCATCTCAATGAAGGGGTGAATAATACATTTATTCAAATCTATACGAAACAATCAAGTTCTTGTATACAATTAAACGTCACTCCTGGTAAGATGCATAGATTCACACACAATTCTAGAATACCATATCTCTCTGGACAGAGACACAACATCATTGCAAGATGTTGGTTGTCAACAATACCATATATCAGAAATATAAGACAGCCACTTGACATATATACATAACCATGAATCTAACTTCAAAGACCTATTATCCTTTGCTGACACTTACCCCATGTAAGTTAATTGTCAGACTGCCTTGTCATAAAGGCCTGTTATCAAACACTTCATACAGAATAAATGATATTTTTTATACTGTGGATAAGTATCAGTTCAAAAGGCCTCGATTACATGTGACACTTGATGACGAAACGCAGCTAAGCTGAAATTGATGTGAAGGCCTAGTTTTACGGGTCCTGGAGGAGGGGGGCATGGTCCCCTGGAAACTGTTTTGAAGCTAAATCGTCAGAGATGGGTTTTCATGTATATTTCATTCCTTTAAATATGCTTACAAAAACATACATTAAATATTTTATTTCAGTTTGGTCATATTAGCCTACACATCCCACTAGATGACACAGTGCAACATCTCCAAAGCGGCCATTTCTTAAGCAACATCCTCTCTTGAACATCATATCTTTTTTTAAAAAGATAAAACAATCAATTTTACCTCTCTAGAACAACAACCTCTCAACAACAGGCAAAACTGATGTCTCCCAACAGGTGTCACACTGGAGAGGTTGAACTGTATACAAATCTACAGTATAATGGATACACTTACTGTGATGTGATTATATATGCTATGTGACCATCCACTATTATCGACAAGTCTATAACATGCAGCTAGTTTACAGCGTAGAGCTTTCTCTTGCTTTGTGTATCCCATTGCTTCTGTACCCTTAATGTCTGATACTGGAATTACAGGGCTACCTGAAATACACAAAATATACATATAGTACAGCATGGAACAACAAGCAGGATCATCCAACATGTCAAATAAATTTCAAAGAGGTCTGGTAGTTTTTTGGAAGATCCCAAACAAAATGTCCAGCAAGTTAACAAACATATTGCACGGTCCCACTCCAAACGTTCGGCAAGTTAACAAGCATATTGCATGGTCCCTCTCCAAACGTTCGGCAAGTTAACAAGCATATTGCACGGTCCCTCTCCAAATTTCGGCAAGTTAACAAGCATATTGCATGGTCCCTCTCCAAACGCTCGGCAAGTTAACAAGCATATTGCGCAGTCACTTTCTGAAGTCCAGCAATTTAACAAACATATTGCACAGTCCCTCTCCAAACGTTCGGCAAGTTAACAAGCATATTGCATGGTCCCTCTCCAAACGCTCGGCAAGTTAACAAGCATATTGCGCAGTCACTTTCTGAAGTCCAGCAATTTAACAAACATATTGCACGGTCCCTCTCCAAACGTTCGGCAAGTTAACAAGCATATTGCATGGTCCCTCTCCAAAAGTTCGGCAAGTTAACAAGCATATTGCACGGTCCCTCTCCAAACGTTTGGCAAGTTAACAAGCATATTGTGCAGTCACTTTCTGAATGTCCAGCAATTTAACAAGCATATTGCACAGTCACTTTCTGAATGTCCAGCAATTTAACAAGCTACCATGCATTTTAAACCAGTAACTGTCAGACAAAATTTATTTAGGTCAGACAATGATTGTATGTTTTCTCTGACCCGCGTCAGGCAATTTGTGAAGCAATATTTGAAAGTCTGGAGAGGTTACTACAAATTAAGTGAAATGTCCTTGGATGTCGTGACCTGATTCTTTCACACAACAAACACATTATGCTTAACATTAGTGTGAAGTTTCATAGAGATTGATTGAATCTTTTTAACAGTTATACTGAGACACAAAATGTTACCAAAGGACGGATGATCTACTCACTTCTCACTACTTAAATTTCACATTGTATATATTATTTTCAACAAGCAACATCACACAAAATTATAATTTAAAGGTTATAGGTAGGATGTCTAACACAGATGATTATGCACTATCAACCAATTATAATCATAAGTGAGAAATGAAGACTTGTATAGCTTAGAAATTGGTAATTTATTATCAAAAGGTTTCGGAAATAGCTTTCTGTGTAAAATAATGGCTCCGAGCTTCTGACATTTACAAAATGTCCTTGAATTGCCAAGTTGGACAAGAAACAAGGCAGAGGGCCAATTGTGAGTGCAGTAAGCCATGTACACAATATTTACAGACTGGGTCATCAATTTTATACTCCTGGAGGGCCTCCAGAGATTACTTAACCAGTCTATAGTCTGACTGGTCAAAAACATCACCTCGGTACAAACAAAGCAAGGTATATCTTATCAATTATATGCTGACTAATTTAACAGTAACGGCAAGATAAGCTGTACTATGGGCAAATGTGAGGCACACAAGTCATACATCATACTGAAAGTAATCAATAACTCAGTCTGGATAGTTAGGTGGATAATTCCGATGTACACAAGGGATTAATATTTATTTAACCTACACATACCATTGATCATCTCCGCATATTGTTTTCAAATTCCCAAACCTACATATGATATCCATAATAAATATGTTTCTGTAGGAACTAATCAAGAGTTTATCAGCCAAGAAATGAAATATTTGTCACGCTACATTATCATTGTTGTACATCGCCATTGATTAAGTACCATTCTATGTCTTCTGTTATAATACAGTGATTTATAATGATCTCAATAATTCTCTCATACAATCTGTACACTACAAAATAGGTTCTTAACCCCTCTTCCTACATTGGTCAAAGTGATGGCTTCCCGTACAGATAAAAATATCTGGCATGAGGGTTACTGTTTTGGCGGGATATTGCCATCTGCACACAAAGCCAGGGAAATATTCTTTTTCTCGCATACCTTTTTCAAGAAGTAAAGGACGAGATTGAATAAAACGATTAAAAGTTTTGAGGGATCTTTGCTTATAGTAACGTATTATTTTACAAATTCATATTCAATGTTATGTGACATCATTATGTGACGGGGAGGGGGGGGGGGGAGTTTTCCAGCACCACTGGAAACGTGGGAAATCCCGGACTGGTATGCAAGAAAAGGCATTTCCTGCATGACTTTATGGTCATTTATATTTCAAATTGCATGACTTTATGGTCATTTATATTTCAAATTATCTTTTATGTTCCATTCTCTATGAAACAAAACCAACAGAAATGTCAGATTCAGTGAATGCTTTACAACAACTGTGTTCAGTATTCGCGCCAAACAGACCGTACAAATCATGTGACCTTGGTATAAACACAGACATATGTTTATGAGTGCAATTTAATGTAAACAGCCCCAGCGTTTAAAATGTACATAATTTCATACAAAGTGCTGTAACAAATCACAGGAAAGCAGTATGTTATCATTCACTGATAAAATCTCTTAAATTATATCATCATATGTACAAGTCAGATTTTTTCTGAGAGATTGGTATAACCACATACCGACTTCTCCCCCATTACAGACAGCGAACTGACGTGTGACGAGAGACTTAAATGTCAGATAACACACCGAGCAATGTGTCATCATCATTTTGTAAAATTTTACATAAAAACAGTTTGAACCTAAAACATCATGTATTCACTTGAAACATAATAATGTAACTAACATATCACTTGAAAACATGACATGATAATATGAAACTTGAAGTCATCATGGTTTAATATATCACACACCGAGATTTGCACCTAACACAGGAATAGAGCAAAAAAATTAACCATGAATCATACTTAAAGAACAAATCCTGGACTATTTGAACCAGAAAAAATAACAGTTTTACTTTCATATCATTTTTTTCCGGTTATTCCGGTTGATATCACTAACTGAACTGTGAAAAGTCAAGATAACAAAAACATGAACTGTACAAACTGTTATCATAAATGAACTGTTTCTTAAAATCAAGTTGATAACAGCCGCTGTCAAACAATGAACAAGTGTAGTTATAAATTGGTCCAGCTATATCTGGGATCAACATTCTACATTAAATCGAGTCATGTTAAGGAAATATAAGGTTCGATAAAGACTAGAAGGTAAACAATAATTAAAGTATAAAACACACAGAAAATGTACTCGAAAAACAATCAGTTATATGATAGTATGCAGACATTCTCTGTTTGCGTAGGTGTTTTATCTTTCAACGTGGACACGATAAAACTTGACAGCAAACAAAACACTACTATTACAATACAGAGTGAACATCAAACAGCACTTTGTAGCCAGACTGGACCAGGGCAGCACTTTTACATCAAATCATGACAGAAATTTGGGTATATCCACCCATAAAATGTACAAGTATTGTATACAATATTGATAAAATAAAGCCATAAAATAGCTGAAGTACATAAATATTTATTTGTTTTTACCTCAGGAAAGGTAATGTATATAAACATTAACATGAATATGAGGAAACAACAGAATAACAGATCAGTTTGGTAAAGTATACAACTCATTTATTTCACACAATTTGAATCCTGTATATTCAGGGTCTTTCAAATCAGGATTTTTCAAATGGGGGTCTTGGGACTCCAACATTTGCAAATTTGGGAGTCCCTGATACATTTTGGGGGTCCCAGGAGTTAATTCAGCCAGCATGATCATGTATAACTGAGGTGCTTGCAATGCACAAGCACTGAAACGATATTGGGGGAAAGAAGTTACCACAAAGGTGATGACGTAACGAAAAGAGCCAATCTGCCAAAATGGGCTAATCGGACAAGGGCTCTAGAGATCCACTAGCCTGACGTCCAAGACAAGTCTAATTGCCAATTCGGGTTACCAACAGTTGAGTTGGACTTAGTCTGGGACAAGTCTGTTATGCACGCCTACTTAACTGTTAATCCATACCATATTCTATGCTTGTACAACTAGCCTCCTACGTCCGACAAGTCAAAATGAACATGTACACTAGTCTAGGACAACAGTACTGTACTTAAAGAAAATTTCTAGAGCCCTGTGGTCACTGCATGCCTGTTCATAAATGCAGGTCCTCCATATGAAAATTGTGTCAGCGATGTAGAAAACACACGTCCAGGAAACCCCTGCATATCATTATATCGCTAACATAATTCAGGACTAGTATTTCATTGTCATTATTGTTTCAATTGCAAATAATCTATAGTACCATTTTTTTTAGTTTAATACAGTATTCATTTGGAATAAGAAATATCTCCTTCATTTTAATATTGTCAATATTTGCTATATACTAACATTGATAAATGTGTGTAATACACAAAGTAGACAGATAATGTATGTTCGATATTTCAACATGAATTTATGCAAATCATTCAAATTTTCCATAACAAAATCAACCACAAAAATAGATAAAACATGAAAGAACATTTGAATCAATTAGTGCCTCATAAATAAAATAATACTGGATGTTTGTAAACTTTTCTCCCAAAGGTAAATGACCCTAAGAGAGATTTCATGGCTCACCACCAAACCAACATAAAAATAAATGTCAGTTCATGGCAGAACACGTTTATTTGTAACTTTTACACAGCAATGTTACAGTTCAATGACCATCATTAAAGTAAGAGAAATAGATTGTTGTCAATATTGATCTTACATCTCACATTATAACAATGTTACATGTATTACATGGATGGGAATACATAATTGACAATTGAACCAATTAGAGCAGACATGATCAATTACCCTAAGTGGGGGTAAAGTGTTAATTGGATTTTAATTGCAGACAAAAAGGAATAGAATCATCCATTTAGTTCAAATGTTCACTTTGAACGTTGTTAGTATACATAGCTATATACAGTATGGTCATTCCAGGATCAGTGGTTGATATTGATCAGTTCAATGCTCAGCTAATCACGCCCGTTTGATTTCAAATTTATTCGCGCTCAGTTGATTTCAAATTGTTGGAAAGTTATACCATAGAAATTGGCAATGATATGTTTTGGGATGAATCATCATATTGAGGGTTCAGTGCAAGACCACTGCAACTTAAATACATAGGAGTTAGGATAGTCTTGCATTTAACCCTTGATTATTATATTCAACACCAATTAATATAGTTCCCCTTTGACCTTTGGGTCCATAGGCACTCATTTACTTAATAGGTACATTATGGTATTCTTTTTATGTAAACATTAAATACATATCGTGTAAGACTGACAAGTAACTAACATCCCAGACATATAAATCAAACCATAGGCTTCAAACTTGGACAAATTTAATAAGTAAAATCTGTCATCAGTGACTACAGTAAAACCTCAATAATTAGAGCACCTTCAGGACCCTTGAAAACTGGTCTCCTTATTGAGGTTGAATAAAGAGCAAAACAGTGAATATGGACTTGAAAAATTTGGTATTAATTTTAAGGACATCTTTAAGTGAGGTTGACTGTATAAGTTTCTAACCTGGACAAATTAAGTTAGATCTGTTTTGGTCACTGATATTGAATGCTGATAATTAATTCCACTTTACAAGACTTTATAGAGAACTGTACATACCTCCCACTCCTATAGCACCCTGAGAGAACTTATGGTTAGGCAGTAACAGGTTTGAGATCTGTTGAAGAGCCAGCAGACTTGCCGGGGCGTTTCCTTGACGTAACTGTTCATCAACAATCTCTTCCAACTCACGACGAAATGCCTCGCTGTTAAGTATCAGCGAGACTCGACTTCTGTCCGACATCTGTTTGATGTCTTCTTTCACTTCTGCGGGACGACGTAAATTCTTCTGGTACTCTTCACCTTCTGGATCTGAAGGAAAAAAATTAAATATAATGTATTACTTTTGTAACAATATAGACCCAAAAATGATACAGCAAAATGCATTACAAGAAAGCAACACTGGATTTCAGTTAATATATCCATACGCAGGTATCAAGTAAAATATGTGGTTTACCCACAGTTGTTCACGACCTTATAAGGACAGTTAATGGAAAACACTCAAAATTTCATGCCTAAATGTGTTTTTGAAAGATATTCATCATACAGAAATATTAGAGAGATTGTATGGAAGAAATGATTATACCCTTTCAACATGATGCTGAATGAAAAACATGGACCTCATTTCAGAATCCATAAATATGTTCCAGGGGAGAGCATTCTCATCAACAAAAAAAATAAATCCTGAAGTCAGACAGTACCCCAAAGATCCCTAACAAAATGACCCATTTCCAGGTATCTGACCATATGGGACAGCTGTTACTTTACAAATGTATGTCCAAAAAATTGATAACCAAATAAAAAGTGGAAGATTGTTCCCAAGGTTCTTATATAACAGAGATTGGATGACTTCAGTCCATGTAGTTACTGTAATCATCACATTTCAGTGGTTTGAGTAATCTGGGACATTATGTCTGATCATAAAACTTGTATTTCATGAAATGTGCATGAAATAACCACAATATTATAATGTAGGGTGGGTGAATCATCACAATTTATCATCAAGATAAATGTCTATACATCTCATTCCCTCTCCTGCAAACTAGATTATGAAAACATTGAAGTGTATAACATGTAACAACACCGGACTGGAAACAGATTCTAAAGAAAGGAACCATTAATGCTGAAGTAACTACTGGTACTGGCACATAGTGTGCATTCAAATAATATGCTTCAAGATCACATACTATAAACCTGTATAGTTACTTTTCATTACTGGACAAAATTGATCCATACACAATTTACGCTCTATACTAATTGCAAACACAAAACAACATGAACCCAGTCAAACACTAACCAACGCAAACAAACCACAAGCAATAATGCTCCAAAATAAATATTTTCAAAATAATGACCTTGACTTTCACTGAAGGTCATTGAAGAAGCTGGTATTTCAGCGAGACATAAAATGTGTGTGTAATTCTCACAATGTGCACTTCAGTCAATTATGGTTCAATTAACCCTATGCAGCAAAACCGCAAGCAATTCCAATTAGCTTAATTATAGCTGCATTCTGAGACATCGCCTCATGAATAATTCATCAACAACCAAACATTAACCATGATCAACTTCCATACACAAGGTAATGTAGCTGTGAATTTATGACTAGAGAAGATAACCATTTCATCAAGTGTTCAACACCACATCAATATAATACAGTTTCAGATGTAAAATAGCATATATGACCCTAAATGTGCACTTCAGTACATCAGTGGGTGCATTAGTAAGTGAGGCTCCGCTAGGTGCTGAATCTCCAGGGTAATTTTGATATTTTTTGACAGTTTTTTGCCCTTTTATTGCCAAATTACAAATAATTTAGAGAAATATTGACCCTTCAGGCTAGAATTCTGAGGACCAAAATGTGGCTTTTTGGAAATTCTGGGGATCAACGGGTCAACTCCAGAATCAAATGAAACCCCTGAGTAACCTACTGTTTTGCTATGGTAACTGTAGGTAATATGTTCTATCCCTTTAGTTGGGTCATGTCTATACAATAGTGACCTTGTAACTAAGACCGCAAAAGGACATTATACTTGAATCACTACAGCACACAGCCTGTCAATGAGAACTTTGAGCGGTAAAATCGAAGCAATTCTACATGCTTCTCTTATTAATATACAGACAGACAGTTTCGCAGTTTCGTCCATTGACATGCAGTAAAACCTCAATAATACAACCACCCTTGGGACCCTTGATAACTGGTCCTAATATTGAGGTGGTCTTTATATCAAGGTTGAATAAAGAGCAAAACAGGGAACATGGACTAGAAAAATGTGTTCTTAATTTTGATGTGGTCTTATTATTGAGGTGGTCTTTAAGTGAGGTTTTACTGTAATAATAATCAAAGACACATACTGAAAGTATACTTATTTTAATTTGGTGTTTAAAACAGAAATAGACAGTACACTAGACTTGAGAATATACATATATATACAGACAGCTGAAGCATTGTCAAGATGGCTTATGCATTATGATATCAAGGAAATGTTAAAGCTATTGAGACAGCAGGTGTAATTAAAATTTCAAGTTAAATGCCATCTTCAACAAAGAACTAATGAACATAATAATCAAATATACAAACAATTATCTATGAATGACTGCTACACAATGAACATTTTGATATCAATAGTAGATTGGGAGAATGAACCAATAAATCTGTTCATTGGGAAAATTCATAGAATTCACTTTATCAGGGAAATGTATTTATATCTACATTTCTTCACTTGGCAGGTAAACCATGAACTCAAGCCAACAAATGTATGAAAACAAACAAATCATCTACAATACAGGCCAGGTCTGACACACACATATATATATCTACGATACAAGCCAGGTCTGATATATATATCTACGATACAGGCTGGGTCTGACACACATATATCTACAATACAGGCCGGGTCTGACACATGTATTTCTACAATACAAGCCAGGTCTGACACACATATATCTACAATACAAGCCAGGTCTGACACACATATATCTACAATACAAGCCAGGACTGACACACACATATCTACAATACAAGCCAGGTCTGACACACATATATCTACAATACAAGCCAGGTCTGACACACTTATATCTACAATACAGGCCAGGTCAGACACACATGTATCTACAATACAGGCCAGGACTGACACACTTATATCTACAATACAGGCCAGGACTGACACACTTATATCTACAATACAGGCCAGGACTGACACACATATATCTACAATACAAGCCAGGTCTGACACACTTATATCTACAATACAGGCCAGGACTGACACACATATATCTACAATACAAGCCAGATCTGACACACTTATATCTACAATACAGGCCAGGACTGACACACTTATATCTACATACAAGCCAGGACTGACACACATATCTACAATACAAGCCAGGTCTGACACACTTATATCTACAATACAGGCCAGGACTGACACACTTATATCTACAATACAAGCCAGGACTGACACACATATATCTACAATACAAGCCAGGACTGACATACTTATATCTACAATACAAGCCAGGTCTGACACACTTATATCTACAATACAAGCCAGATCTGACACACTTATATCTACAATACAGGCCAGGACTGACACACTTATATCTACAATACAAGCCAGGACTGACACACATATATCTACAATACAAGCCAGGACTGACACACTTATATCTACAATACAAGCCAGGTCTGACACACTTATATCTACAATACAAGCCAGGTCTGACACACATATATCTACAATACAAGCCAGGTCTGACACACATATATCTACAATACAAGCCAGGTCAGACACACATGTATCTACAATACAAGCCAAATCTGACACACTTATATCTACAATACAGGCCAGGTCTGACACATGATGACATCATAATACATAAATACAGCGACAGAAACAGCTAGATCAGCAAAAAACATGCAGATATTCACCCCCATATAGTCATATAAACATTCAACCTCCATGCCAGAAAATATCCTCAATATAAAGATAATACATAAAACATGAAGCTTCAGACATATTTGACAGACCGTTGTGGTATTACTAATACATTCATGTAATGAGTGTAATACAGAAAAGTGTCAAATCATTAATATACCAATAAACAGAGCTACTCTGGTTATACTATAGTAAAGTTCTTATTGATTATTTCCCAGAATATTAAATGTGAACAATTGCTCACCCAGATACATCCTGATGATATATAGACCTGCTAACAACAATCATAGTAATTGTTAATTTGTAACATATATATATTGATCACATACATCATGAACAACGCTGAAATCTACCAACCAAGAGACTACACTAAACTGAAACAGCACTGCAATGAACGGCACTGCACTCAACAGCACTGCAATGAACGGCACTGAACGCCACTACAATGAACGCCACTGCACTGAACAGCACTGAACGCCACTGCACTGACCGCCACTGCACTAACCGCTACTGCACTGAACGCCACTGCACTGAATGACACTGCACTGAACAGCACTAAACGCCACAGCACTGAACGCCACTGCACTGAACAGCACTGAACGCCACTGCACTGAACAGCACTACACACAACACTGAACGCCACTGCACTGAACAGCACTGCACTGAACAGCACTGCACTGCACTGGGTTAAGGCTTCCTAACCAACAGTTTTGAGACAGGACTGTCAGGTATACATTGGTCATAATACACATTGGTAATAAGAGGAAAACTTCACAAATTCAGAGGAGACAGTACTCCGGAGAATCAACAACGTTAACATTTCCACACATATCTGACCAAATCACATAACTTTTTTCAAATTTTTTGTCAAAAAATAAGGAAATAAGCAGCAAAGCAGTAGACTCTCATCCCAGGGTATACGACAAGGAACTACAATGAAACCATCAAACCACATTCAAACAATGACCAGTCAAAAACATAGCTTCACAAACATGGACAACCATATCAATTATCAGTTATCTTCCTACCAGTCTGAATGATGAATGAAAGTTGAACAAGTCTATCTGATGTTTGTTTGAATAAAGATTAAAATGTGTTCTATGAAATCAGACACCATATATATGAACAAAATAAAATCACAAACCACAATTCTGATTCCATTTCCAGAGAATACAAAGACATAACATTTGATCCTAGATGTATTATATTGCTACCAGCACTCTGACAGAAGTTTTCTCATATTAGAGCTGAACTATAATTAACTGTGACAACTACAAGATTCTGAATAAATGAGGCAAAAAATCCTTTGAAATAAAATAACACTACCATTAACAATGACCTTCAATGATTTCCCAGACGCAGGTTTTCTGCATCACTGACACAATTTTTGGACAATTAACAGTGCATCCCAAGGACCCGAAAAAATGATCAAGTGATCTGCATTTTAGATTATGTTCTTTGCACTTACTTTCAGTAACTAAATTGACCAATATCATTCAGACACTAACATTATTGATATCTAGTAACATTTCATGCATTCAGTGACTGATCTGTGTGAGACTCTCAAAAATTATCAGAGACTCCCAAAATGGCCAAAATCCTGGGACCCCTATTGAAGGTCCTGGGAGGCGCTTCCAAGGCAAGACTGCAAGATTTCTATATTATCGTACTAGTAATCCAGAAAAGCTGTTTATATCAAGACTCCCACCATTCCACAATTGATATAACCCCGACAAATCAGCCATTATATGAATTCATCAAATCTATTATAAAATCAGAGGACTTTACATGTACTATTTTCTTGAGACGATGAATATGGCAGTACTTCCAGTAAACCATCCGGTTGACAATGAAAGCAATGAGATGCTAAAGGGCCTCAAAATGAGAGTCAGGTTTTGACAATTTTCAGGCATGACAAGGAAAGACCAGTTCATCATACAGTTATGTGGAGAGACAAAAATGTCAGAAGTAGAAGCAGGAACAGTAATTAGATGACTTAATTGATGCAATTAACAAATAGATGCTGGAAAGAGAACTGATAATGGGATAGGTGTAAGATCATCTACTGAAACATGAGATACACTCCTAATGTACAGACGTTACAATCATACTAACCAATTACTGATACTAGCCAGTAATTATGTTCATTATATCAGATAGAACATTAGGATGTCTGTATTATATACACACAGCATAACAACACATTGTAACAGATTTCTAAATGACACTATCACAATAATCAGAATTAAGCTGCATCACTATTATCCTTATCATTATCAATATCATACATAGGCCATCCTTGAAAAATTGTTAGTCAATGGTAAATCATGAAAAACGTGAATCAATTTATTTTTTCAGGTTCATCGATGAAAAAACTTTTTTGCAGTCATGTAGCCATTACAGTACTAAACTAAAAAAACCTACCTACCCACTGTTAAAATTCTGGGCATAAACCGCAAACAAACACTTTTTTAAGGATGGCCTAACAGACATTAGAGGAATTCAGGACAACATTCCACCAGAGACAGACAAATGTACAGAAAACCAGGGATGAGAAATGGCTACAATGAGAAACACGACCAAACAGCACAAACAAATTACCAGTTTTGCACATAAATATTTCACCGTGGGCTGGGATGAGGGGTCGGCTTTTGTTGATTTCCAGGGAGTTGAGCCCTTAACCAGCTGAGAGCCCTAAATGGAATCAAGTCCTCATTCGCAGAGTTCTCGAATGTACAGTTAAAGACAAACATCTGACCATAGCAGACAACTTTTATTTCACAATCTATTACCCAAAACAGGAAATCAGCTGAACAGAGACAGAATCTCACCCCTGTGAACGTTATTATTAATGACTAGTTGCATGTTTATGTCAATCCCAGACTCACGTTGCTGCCAAATAACCTAATTTGTTAATATTGTTGTTCATTTTTCTGTTATTTTTAACGCAATTGTTTAAATTTCACTTATGTTATGGCTGAGGTTGACTTTCTGTATTTCCAAACAGTATGAATTTATTTTTTCTACCATTTTTGTCTGTCAACAAGGCTTTCAGTAGCAATATACAGGCAGTTTCGTAGTTTATTGTAATTGTTTTTTCGCTTTAATTATGCAGCCAAATCTCTGCAGGTTGGGGAGGTAAACTTTGAAATGTCACACAATTTTGGAAATTGCTGTTTTAAAGCAAGCCAGTTGATGAAAACACACACATATTCACCATTATAGAAAGTCATTTCATAGCCACCAGAAAATGTCAATAATCATTATGTTTTTTTCAATTAAAATAATGCATCCAAATTAATACAAGCAGAGTGATTCATACCGCCAGTATCTACACTAAGTACCAGGCTACAGGTATATACCCAGATAATACTGTCAACAGGCCAGATATCACCAAGAGATATCACCTCCAGTCAGGGTTACGCTATTGACATTTTAATGCATAACATGCACTTTAATTAGTTCTCCTGAATAAAATATTTACATTTTTATGAAGACAAATAAACATTAACCACAAATCAGATAAGAGTGAATAAATTCATGCAATACAGCAACACATGAAATAATATCATGCAATAATGACCTTGGTATATTAACTGCCATCCAAAAGTTTCTTCATACTTGAATATTTTGAATTATGTTATTTTTTCTTGCAGAATTTCACATAAAACAGGACTGTATGACCATGAAGTAAAATTATTCATCCCTCTTCTGTGATGGATAGTTATGTTATTAACAATTTGCACATCTCGGCAGCAGCATCAATCGGGCTGCATCAAAAACCAATGTATGTGTGTAGCTGATTGATCTGACACAGAAAATAATATAATTTGTTTCAGTACAAATTATAAATAATTTGTTTCAGTACAAATTATAAATACTTCTACAGAAAACTATTGCTGTGTTAAAAAGCATTTTCGATGTATTGCATGTGAAACAAATACATTAATTGCAATGGGAAATTGTCAAAGTGTGAAGGAACTTTTGGAGGGCAGTTTATAAACTAAACAAGAGATGTCTTTTTTTCTAGTATTTTTAGTTAGGAATGCCCCTGAAGAGGACAGTTCTAGCCAGTGACATTGACCTTGAAGGTACAGAACAGACCCTTGCATGTGACACACCTTCTACTTTATATAATATTTGCTGAACCAAAAATAAAGTCTGACACTCAAGTTGAAGTGTTGGTTATAAATGTGTGTGATAACTTTAACTTACAATCTTTAGTGTCAAGGTCAAAAAGATTCTAATTCAATATATGATTCATTTTTTGGGTACTGGGATTTTAAGTCACAAAAAGAGCCAAGATCATGTAGTGACTATTCTAGCTGTTAGGGCGGGGGAAGAACCAACCAAAGCTGACACCTGGGTAGAACCATCGACCTACTACAAGCCATCAGGATGACTTCCTCACATACAAATTCTATATCCTTAGTAACCACTCAACCAAGCAGTACAAGAAATGTTAGTAATATAGGGTATACTTTTAACTAGAAGACTACAATGTCATGGTCAACGAGATTCAAACACCATACATGGTAACTTATTAAATTCCTTTCCTTAGTTCCACATTAGTTACAACCACCAGTAAATATTTACTGTCAGTCTATCCTGCATACATGATTACATGACGCTATGGTACCAATATAATTATGAGTATATTGATCTAATTGACTGGAATCTTCTTAACTTGTACAGTCTAAACAACAATCAATAGTACAGCTCATGTTGCTGTGTAATGTTATTGATACAGAACACGGCAATCCCAGGATATTTAATTTGGTGAATCAGCAATCTTAGGATGGATAGTAGGGTATAAACCTGGAATCGTCTGACTACTGCTGGTCATGTGATAACGAAATTATATGTTCTTTGAAACAGTATTATCAATGTTTCCAGTCTTGAGTGCTAGCTGGTTCCCAAGAAATATTGTATCAATGCTTCCAGTCTTGAGTGCTAGCTGGTTCCCCACAGTTATGTATCAATGTCTGCAGCCTTGAGTGCTAGCTGGTTCCCCACAGTTATGTTTCAATGTCTCCAGCCTTGAGTGCTAGCTGGTTCCCCACAGTTATGTATCAATGTCTCCAGCCTTGAGTGCTAGCTGGTTCCCCACAGTTATGTATCAATGTCTGCAGACTTGAGTGCTAGCTGGTTTCCCGCAGTTATGTATCAATGTCTGCAGCCTTGAGTGCTAGCTGGTTCCCCACAGTTATGTATCAATGTCTCCAGCCTTCAGTGCTAGCTGGTTCCCCCACAGTTATGTATCAATGTCTCCGGCCTTGAGTGCTAGCTGGTTCCCCACAGTTATGTATCAATGTCTCCAGCCTCGAGTGCTAGCTGGTTCCCCCACAGTTATGTATCAATGTCTCCAGCCTTGAGTGCTAGCTGGTTCCCCACGATAATGTATCAATGTGTCCAGCCTTGAGTGCTAGCTGGTTCCTCACGAACAACTCACACATGTACCAGAGGCAAAGGTTGAATGACATCATAGAATTATATGATCAATTGATTCGTTACATGAAATGTCCCATCCTGAGATTCTGGCACTAAGATTTGAGTAAAAACCCAATATAGAGAATGACATAGCAAAAGACGTATTTCATCAGTACATCAAAATTGAGGTTGAATAATAGTACGACATAAATATGGAAAAACCAGTCACTTGGTAAATCTTCGGCTCAACTTTGACAGCAGCATCAACTTCTTTCATCTAAATATTCGTTTCCAATCAAGAAATCATTTCCTGTGTGGAGCTTATATCTGTGGTAAAATTCTTCAGTTGTCTCCGACAAAACTAATCGATCATAGTTGCAAGTTTTGATCAGACTGTTACTGCACTAGATGCCTATCTTACAACTCAATAGAAATTCCACAGGATCAAATGTTCCAAGTTGAGAAAATTCTATATTCAGGTCTAGACAAGTTTTGCAGACTTAAATAAATTGCGAATTTAAACAACAAAAACTTGCAAAGCCACAATGAGGTCTGATATACCATATGCCCTCATATACATGCTCCCCATGACTGTCCCCCCTTGTGCAAAATGCAATGCCACTGGGGAGTTTATATGGGGGTATACAGTAATACAGTATTGATATCCGAGATCATACTTGTGGAATATCTAACACAGAAAACTGTAAAAACTATTAGAATTATTATTAATCATAAAACATGAACAACAGGTAGGAAAAACCTACAGAAAGAACAGTAGAGGAAACGCCCATTGAAATAATTTCCACAAGAACGTTGTGAGAATATAGGAAGTTGTACACATGAAGAGAGTTAAGTGAATCAAGATCTATGTGCTGTATGAGTTATGTATATGTAGAGGCTTGTGTGTAGGCGTGGAATTACATGTTGGTACTGATGCAGGATGTGTTGTAACAGTTTCCTAAATCACTTGATACAAGTTCATAGAAAAACTTATTGCAGGCATATAACTCCCATTTATACTTCAATAGTCAAATCCTTGAACTCAATGAGGTGGCATGAGGGAGTTATAAACATCATCCAGCACAATATATCAGTAACGTAATGGTGTTGACACAAGGTGACATACAGTTGACAGAGCCAGCTTCACCAGGTATCCAACCAGTACTTATACTAACCCAGGGGTGTTGCTAATTATGGAAGTAGCAGGTTCACCAAGAGTAGGTGGGGATCTCAGGGGTCATTCCCTGTAATTATGATCATTCATACTAGACAAGTAGCCTGACGATGATGCTGAAGTAATTTTACCGGCTTCCGGCTCTTACTGACACCCCTGGTAACCTGGTCCTTCGAGACAACTTTCCCACATGAATCACAGGACAAAGAATGAACTTGGGTTTTATCCCTGTCAGATGTTCACATCCTACTCGTCTTGGTCCTTACTCCACATTGACACTTGCACTACTACAAGCTGCAGCCGAGGTAACAAGGGGACAAATATAACCATTACTTAAAGGTCTGATTTTCTATCCAAATATGCTACGTAATAATTTTGAGAAAATGGCATGTTAATGCCTTCACACAGACATACTCTTAGTCTTAAACACTGCATAGTAACTTTTCTTATAGATTTTCCTGGAACTGCAAAACACAAGTTCGATACACAATGTTCCTATGCTGGCACTAACTCGGCACGTAGGACAGAAAATACCGGTATTGGACGCTTGAATTTATAGTTTCGGTAAACATGTAAGAAAAGTGACAATGCAGTGTTTTAGAGTACATCATTCTGTATGAAGTAAATAAATTACCACCAATTTTCCCATATTTTGTCAAAAAAACTAAGACTATGTACCTTTAACACTCACACCACGCCACTCAGCTCCTTAACGTTACTATTTCAAGACTGGCTATTGAGATCTGAGCGTAAGAACCAATCATGACATGGATTCATTATCCTCTTTTCTCAGATTTGAGTATTTAACTGTTTTGATTTGGGAATTTATTTGGGAGTCCTGAGTTATAATTCTGAGTCAAGACTGACCGGAACTTGACAGTGACCACATCAAACAATATAATCTGCATAAACAACATAGTTGTTTTGTGACAGACAGTTTGTATCTCATTAGCAAAACTTTCTGATCAATTTTCTAGTATCTGTGACAAGAATTTCAAGCAGAGTACATTACAGAAGAAATTAGCAACACAAAATTGTAATAGTGGGTATAAAATCCTCATTTGTAACATATCAATGTCACTAGAGATATATGCGAACAATGTTACACTAGAGGGACAATACAACAGATATCTGGTATACAATTTTGAAGTTGGGTAAAGAGAGAAAGACTTCACCAGACTAAAGTTTCTGTCCATCCATTAGACTAGACTATAAGTATGCTGACGACACATAAAAGAAAGCAGAAAAACTCAACAATATCCACCATGACTCAATGTTCCACCACTACAGCAATTCTTGCTTGTGTTGTCTGTGTAGATTATTTTTTCCCCACTTAAGTCTGTACAGCTCAAGAGGTATAACAAAGAATTAAGTGGTGTGAATTTAATGTTGTGATGTTATTTTGTCACATTTTAACCAATTAACTATAAAAGAAACCATTTAATACACACTCTCATTTCATGTGGATTTTTCAAAACTCGTTAAGACTTCTAATTGCTAAACAGCATGCAATCTACATGACTATCCAACCTACTAGAAGTACTTGAAAGACACTTCAAACATGAAACACCCAACCCTCTACAGTACAAATGGTGATCTGTAGAACACAGAATACGATCTACAAGTGTGCAACTAGCTTCATGCAGAGTATCAGAATATTTAAACAGATTCTGTAACAGTGCACTGTGATCCATTCAAGACTCAAGCCAAGAAGGACCAGAATGACACCCTTATAATCCAAATTCCGAATTCAAATTAGTTCTAATACTTTTCCCAACATTTAGCGTTCGTGATCAAACCTATTTGATGTGGGGCTTGAACTCCGATCAGGGGTTAGGTCCTCTACCCCTTGACCACTTGCCCAACAGTTCAGAACATTCAGTTTGATTTCACAGACAAACCTACATAGAGAAGCATGCATAGATTTAACTCAGAATAGCAAGTCATTTTTATTTGATAAAGAAGACCGTTCCTCCTGAATATAGTCCTTTATTGAATGTCAAGGTCACAGACGATATTTTCATTTACAGCAGAATCATGTTCCACTAATTAAGAAAACAATATGTTAACTCATACCACACCGGGAGATGTTTTAAAGAATTCACAGTTACCTAGAAACCACAGAACATCTATCAACAAGATGATATCTGTGTGAAGAATGCATCATTGGTTTCCTTGGCAAACAATCAAAAGTTCAAAAGGAAATATTACCTCATAAAATGTTTATTGATATAAGCATTGTGAGGATATGTCAAAGCATAACAGTATGTGAATACACAGTACGACTGACGGAAACAATCGGTGAGTTCATGCACTAATACACTTAGATGTAAAAGACTGTTTTAGGTCAACAAAATGTTTCATTCAATGATTTGCAGGGATGAGATTGCTCATGGGCAAAAAAACAGAAAAGTTCAAAAACCGCAGAAAACACCAAACACCATTGTTTGCACATATCTCATCTGACTTAATCACAAAACCTTTGTCCAAAAATGAGGAAATCATGAAAGAAGCAGAAGACTTGGAAAAGCAAGAGAGATGGGAAATGCTTCCAAAAAACAACAATCGATGACTAAGCAAAAAATTGAAATTTTATTGAACATGCACTAAATGGTGTTTTGCAAGTTGCTTTCAAATGAGCTTGTTGTTTTTACTTGTATTTTAGCAACTTGCATGAGTACCTTACATTTAAATAAATCTATGACATGTAACAACAAGTGCACAATGGTGTACCACAAAATTTACATCAAATCAATACTGCAGACACTTGCCTTGGCCAGACTTTCAGCATTACAGGGTTTGTTAAGCTGTTTTAAAGCCGTTATTCAGCTATATTCACAATGCCAAATAAATCCCAATTTGAAGGGTATGAATCATCTTCCCAAAATAGCCAAAAATAACCCAGCATTACAGTAAAACCTCTATTAAAGACGACCTCAATAATAAGACCACCTCAAAACCAAGAACACAATTTTCAAGTTCATTTTTACTGTTTCGCTTTTCATCCGACCTCAATATTAAGTCCAGTTTTCAAGGGTCCCAAGGCTAGTCGTATTATTGAGGTTTTACTGTATGCTGTAACATAACAAACATGATACAAACAGCAACAATGTGAAGTAATGGAATAGATTTAAGAGTACAAGAAGTTTTGTATCAAGGCTGGGTAGATCTCCACTCCAGCAAGAATGAGTTTCCCAGTGAACACAACACTTGATGATTTGATACACTAGAATCAAAGTTCAGCGACCAGAAAGAGGCCTATCATAGGGTGTGAAGGAATGTGGATCTAGTATGAATATAATGTAAACCGATACAGAAACATGCATGGAATGAACGGACTGTAACACTGATGTACGACTGTAACACTGATGTACGGGTATGTGTAGAAAGATGTATAAAGGTGGAGCACATGACACACAGGGAGAGGCTTCAATCGGCCCACAGAGAGCTCCAGTTGCCAAATGTGAATGTTCAGATGCCAAGACTAGTCACACTAATCATCGAGATTTTCTGATGAATTGCTAGCATAACCAGTAAATAAGTATACATCAAACTGTTCAGTTTTGACCATTCAGCTTTAGGTCTTATAGACAGATAAGGCGAACAAAATAATCTCTAAACAAAATAAAAACGATGTGCAGCACTTTTTTAAATATTTCCTACAAAATGGCTTGTACTGGTTTGAAAAGTTGAGTAATTACCCCGAAATAGAAATCAAACAGTACATTTGTTCAGCATGTGTACAGTGCAAGCATTCTACAGCCTTGAATGTTTCATATGTGTACATTGCAAGCATTCTACAGCCTTGAATGTTTCATACCCATACACAGCTTGACTTGTTACTGAGGAAAATATTTATAGAACAACGCACAGTATGAGATTTCCAATCAGTAATTCTGTTGAACATTAAGTCGGACCTCGTTCATTCGAATTCATGGGGTCTGAAATTTTATTTTGAATAATACATGGTATCATTTCAATTTGACTTCCCTAAGATACATTGGGATCTGACATATATTTCAGATAATACCGAGTATTTGGATAAAAGGTTGTCGAATAAGGTCAGAGTGTATTACGAAATCCCCCTGTACAGTATACACAACTTAGAACTAAAGTTGTGTATATTATTGAAACATGAACTTCTATAAAGACTGTATATTGATTGGCTCCCATTCAATGTATTGATATGCTCACAGTGTTCCAGACATGAAATCCCTACACTGACATTACAGTCAGCATGGCAGATGTTATTCAATAGAGATCAACAAGTGAAGCAGAGAGAGAGGATCAATATTTGCATAATAAAACCCAGTCTGACATCCACACAGTAAGCCTATGATTCACACACATGTAACACACAGAATATGTTAACTTTGAGGCTAGAATTGTATAAATATTCCCAACATAAATATTTCAAACATCATTTAACTATTTATTTAACTACAGTTTGAAATTACCACTTCTACAAGAAACAGTGTACAGTCAACACTCGTTACAACAACCAAGTTTGTACCCTGGAGTTATTGTCAGTGTAATGAATATGTCATTATATTGAATTTGATCAGTAACACATTATGTATGCAGATTCGTTACTACTGGATTTTTGTCGTTAAACGAATATTCCGATTAATGAATGTTAGTGCAACGAGAGTTGACTGTAATATGAATATGAGTGCCCGACACCACAACCAGTACAATAGCCTTCGTAGTACCTCCCATGGACGAGCTAAAAATCAGCCCAAGACAGCCATGTTTTTAAGGGTCAGTCAATGATCATTCCTACCCATCATTTTAGGTTGTGAACACTTGATATCTGAATGTAAAATTTTCACAGACAACAAACAGACTGGCATCAAAAGAGTACCATGGCATTTGGCTCAAATAAGTTACAGCTGACAGAAGTATTGTTCGAGCACACAAAAATCTGCAATGATGCCAGTGTTGAAAATCTCTTTTGCAAATCTATTAAGATTCTTGTCATAATTTACTAGAACAGATCAGTAGGACAGACCACATACATGGATGTTTAAGAAAACAAACAAGTACTTACCTATTGTATCAATGTACTTTCCTGTGGGGCTGGAGGGCCCATTCATTTGAGGAGCCCCACTCATCCCTAAAATCTGCTAGTCAAAAGATGTACTCCTGAAAATAGACAAAAACAAAATTTTACAAAATATATAATGTAAATATTGAAATAATAACACACAAAGGTATGTTATCACATGTACATTTACTAAATGACTGACAGTCATATCTAAATATAGAGAATACAGATTGTTACTCTGTGCTAATAATTCCCAGTTTTATCTTACAGAACTTCAAGCAAATCTACCCAACAATAAGGTTACACAAGGCAGTGCATAAAATGAAAGAATGATTCACATCTGTTAGTATTAGAATAAATTTCTGACACAGAGGTATCAAAAAACACTGGTTATATTTCAGTCAAATTGAAAACAAATCAGTCGATATTATAGCTACAATAAACATAGATGGCTTTACAAGAATTCAACAACATCTTGAACAAAGCTCTCTATACAACTAATACAATATTCATTTTACCACAAAAAACCAGCAAGTAGGTCACAACAAATATCAAATTCTTTCACATAAATAACAAAACCTTATAACAAGATTGACTTTATACTTTTCACACAAAAATAAAGTAACCTTTATGTAACAAAAACCAATATTGATCAGGTTTACGACACACCAACATACAGCAAGATATGGCGAGGATGTAAGGACTCAGGAGATTACATGAGGGGACATGAATGATGCTTGCCATCCTTGTCATCATCAGGCTTTAGTTTTAAATGTTTTTATTTAGATTCATCATGACACAAGTTCTTACAACTTAAACTTATAACTTTGTATGGCTATTTCCTGTGTCACTAACCAACTACCAGCACAAAATTCTGGGATAGTAACGTTCATTCAAGCCTGCTCAGTGAGACTCAAACTCACAACCTTCAGTCAGTGGTCATGTGCTTATAATACCCCTCGACCACCCGGTCAGTTCATGACTGAATTAGACTCATTCAGGTTTGTTCAACACCTTACAAAAACACAAGATTGCATGAATACATTGAAATGTTACCCCGGTTCAAGTGTGCAGTAGAGATAAATTTACAAGTACAGAGATATTTAAGACTGTGTAAGTTAATTCCTAACAGATGTGGTATGTTGTGACACAAATCCATGTAATATTATCTTCTATTGGAAAGTAAGTTAGTCATGTTATATATATTTTAGTACAATCATTACAATTAGAGACGCCACCTGTCGATATTGGTAGTCCACTAACAGCAAATGATATTTTCTGTCAGACACAAGCAGGTGTGACAAACACAATAATTACGTGATAATTTGATAACACAAAGGTAAGAGATAGCAATAAAGGTGTATGGTATGCAATGTCATGGTCAGTGGTGCAATAAAAGTTTAGACAACTTTGTATTTGATGTCCAAAACTGTTGATATAATCTCATTCCACATGATATTATGACTTTGTTGTCATTTGTTGACAGCTTGAGGCAAACATGTTATATGGTGTTTGTTGTATAATGAAATGTTTTATATACAACTATCTGTGTAACGGTTTTTGACCATTTAACGTATGAACACACAATGAAAGATAACATGTATTGAATTATGCAAATATAAGAATGCTGTCATTATAATAAAACAATGACCAAATAAGGATGCATGTACAGAACTTTCTAATAACATTCATAACAATGTTTGAGTTGTGTTTATAGTCGGATAGAGAACAATAGATCATTGTTCTGCTTTCAAGTTGGTTTTTAAGCTTTAACATAGACTGTGGTACACTGGCACACCATGGTGCACAGGCACACCATCATGGCAGACCGTGGTATATTGGCATGTTATAGCAGACCGTGGTACATTGGCATGTTATGGTGGACTGTGGTACACTGGCACACCATGGTGCACAGGCACACCATCATGGCAGACCGTGGTACATTGGCATGTTATGGTGGACTGTGGTACACTGGCACACCATGGTGCACAGGCACACCATCATGGCAGACCGTGGTACATTGGCATGTTATGGTGGACTGTGGTACACTGGCACACCATGGTGCACAGGCACACCATCATGGCAGACCGTGGTACATTGGCATGTTAAAGCAGACCGTGGTACATTGTCATGTTATGGTGGACTGTGGTACACTGGCACACCATGGTGCACAGGCACACCATCATGGCAGACCGTGGTACATTGGCATGTTATGGTGGACTGTGGTACACTGGCACACCATGGTGCACAGGCACACCATCATGGCAGACCGTGGTACATTGGCATGTTATGGTGGACTGTGGTACACTGGCACACCATGGTGCACAGGCATACCATCATAGCAGACCGTGGTACATTGGCATGTTATGGTGGACTGTGGTACACTGGCACACCATGGTGCACAGGCACACCATCATGGCAGACCATGGTACATTGGCATGTTATGGCAGACCGTGGTACACTGGCACGCTATGGCAGACCGTGGTACACTGGCACGCTATGGCAGACCGTGGTACACTGGCACCCTATGGCAGACCGTGGTACACTGGCATGCTATAACAGACCATGGTACACTCGCATGCTATAACAGACTGTGGTGGTCTATATTAGAGTTCAAATTTCAACAAAATTTAATAAAAAAAAAATTTGGAGACAGTTTAGTTTATAAATCCAGTTTGGTTTATATCATATTGAAAACCAATACATTACTTTTGTATTATTGAAATGGCCATAAAACTTTGACCATAAAATCAACAATACAAGGTTAAAATATGGACTCGAATTCTTATCATACAAATTCACATAAATTTCCTATGCTCATACAATACTGTGAGATTACCACACTGTGAATATCACTATAAACAAGTTAGATGACAATACAATATAAAATATCACTAACTCCATGACCATAGCAATAAATCCTGTATCAGTTTTATGAGGTAAACTACTATGTACTGGAGTTAACCAGACAAGTAATTACCCACACTGTCAGTACACATACAATTAATTTCCCATCAAATTTATCTATTGGATAAATACATGTATACAGAAAGTTTTGAGTCTCAGAGTCAGAGCTGAAAGATTATTCTGCAGAAACAATTTTTTTGGCAATAAGGAACACACAGTAGTCAAGAGGATGAGCGAATTTGAATCATCGCTTAAAGACCACCTCAATAAGAAGACCAGTTTCAAGAGTCCCTATGGTGGTCTTATTATCAAGGTTTTACTGTACAAAAACTTGATTTTTTTTCAGATTCATAAGAACTGTTGAATGCCCTCAATGCTGATTAAAGCAGCCAATTAAACATATGTTGAATATGTTGCTTTAATAACTGAATGGTAATTACAAGTAGCAAAACATTAAGATCACTGCAATTCACAATAATGACTCCTTTCAAAAAACAAAACATCAAACAAATGCTAAATATGTTCAGTGAAAAAATCAATTTCTATCATGTCATTAATGTGATGGAAAAAAATCATACCTTAGATAAACCGTAATAATCCAACAAAGGTAATCAATAACAAAACACATTCATACCACAGTAAGTATATACATATACAAATGTATATCCTGGAGGTTTACAGTCACTAAGTGAAGGCTATATGAGGTCACATTCCTCAATATTATACCATAAACACCAATATACCAGTAACTACAGCATCTGTACACTTCATACAGTATCAAATATCACAGTGTACAGTATGGAAGAATGAAAGAAGCTTGAAGTTACTTGATCCAATTAGTGACTAATTGATTGATCTAATTACTACAAAACCAGTTCTGCAGAAGAACGTATTCATTCTACGGTAGCCTTTGTCATTGTGCAGTATAGCTAAACCACTTTATGGGAAGTACTACTGGAAATAATGGTTTAGTTTCTGGATGTCTCAATACATACTGGTTTTCATTCATCATACAGAATCTAATCAATGCACATGATAAATGTGTCATGAAAATATTGAAAGATGATTCATGCAATCAATACATGGTTCTTTGACAAATGCAATACATACTGAATGCTTTTATATTTGTACAGATAAAAAGAAATACTACAAATGCATCTATATAAATGGCCAGATTTTCCTGGAGAACGGTCTAAGTAATATATATACTGATTTCAGTCAGGCCACAGTTTGTCAAACAATGTCAAGTTTTGTTTTTGCAACAAATGAGAAATGAACACTGATTATATTGGAAAACATCCACTTAAGGGGCTATTACCCTCTTCTCACTGTACGCCAATAGCTACAACAAACTGACTCGAATGTTAAGAGGATTTTCTGCCCTAAACCCCTTACAATAGCTTGCAGGAATCACAATATATGAATAAAACAAACACTCTAGTGTATTATATTGAAGTATTTCAACTTTGCCTCAGGCAAATCTAATGAACCATCAATGACAAATAAAGATTAATTCAACAAAACATGTTAGTGAAACAAATTACAGAGCATACAATTCATCTGGCCATCAAAGCTGTCAGCACACTCCACACTGAATACAATACCCTGTTTTTACTACAGTTTTATCTAGCTTACAAAAATTGCACATACACAGTTGAGTTGGGCGACAGTCATGCAGTATAATACGCAAATGAATGTTTAATTTACAATTTACAGCAAGAACAGAACAAGTTCAGCATAGAGGGTAGTGGTTTCATGATTTCAAGTCCCACCTTGGGCAAGACTGAACCGCTAACTTCACAATCCCACAATTTGGTGCCAGTACTGGCCAATAATCCAGTAAGCAGTCAATGATAGTAATTCAAATACAAGTTGTAAGAACTCCTATCACAATCAATCCACAAAAAACGAAGTTTAAACTACATACAACAATAAATCTACACTCACATCTTGTGAATTCAGCCCTGCGTTCAGTAAATGTATTTGCGGCTCACGTTTCGTAAAGTTTTGTAATTTGGTTTCCTGTGTGCAGTCAATGTGATACAGTGGACTAGAGATACAAAACAAAACGTGAGCGACTGTTAGCCATAACTGAACGCAGCCCAGGTGACAATCACAGTACATACACATCTATCAAGTTTGGAGTGCAGTATATTCTCAATCTCAACACACAAGTTTTCTTTCATTTTAATCATGTGACAGCATGCTTAAGAATATTAAATCAAGCACTTAGGTTTTAACTAAAAGCTACTCCACTGTTCAGTATAAGGATACATTTCTTCGTCTGGCAAAATACACAGACCACACATACATAAAATCTAAACATATGTCTTTAAATAAGACATACATTTACCAATACTGACATTTTTTATCTTCTAAAAGAATGTATGTATTATACAGTACACATTCCCGATTGAATGGCAAGACTGACATTACAAATATGTCTACATGTACAATACATGTACCAACAATGTGCTGATGAGAGGTCCAAGCAACATTATCCCCACACCGGAATGTCAGTTATACACCACAGTTTATCATTATTCCCCAAGATTGTGTAATCCAGGTGTAAAATACAGTGCATCCTCTCCAGTGCAACAACCTTTCTTGAACAACAACCTCTCTTGAACAATAACCGCTCATGAGCGACCCACACTTGAGCAACAACCTCGCAAGAGTGGCCCTAGCTTGAGCAACAACCTCACCAGAGTGGTCATCTCTTTAGTAACAACTTCTCCAGAGTGGCCCTCTTTTAAAATTAAAAACCTCTCCAGAGTGGCCCTCTTTTGAGTAACAACCTCGCAAGAGTGGCCCTAGCTTGAGCAACAACCTCACCAGAGTGGTCATCTCTTGAGCAACAACTTCTCCAGAGTGGCCCTCTTTTGAATAAAAACCTCTCCAGAGTGGCCCTCTTTTGAGTAACAACCTCTCCTGAGTGGCCCTCTCTTGAGCAACCTCTCCAGAGTGGCCCTCTTTTGAGTAACAACCTCGCAAGAGTGGCCCTAGCTTGAGCAACAACCTCACCAGAGTGGTCATCTCTTGAGCAACAACTTCTCCAGAGTGGCCCTCTTTTGAATAAAAACCTCTCCAGAGTGGCCCTCTTTTGAGTAACAACCTTTCCAGAGTGGCACTCTTTTGAGAAACAACCTTTCCAAAGTGGCACTCTTTTGAGTAACAACCTCTTTTAAATGAAATTAATGTTAATTATTAATTTTCCATATATATGTAAAATTTACAACCCACTTGATTTTTCTTGAGAAATAACCTCTCAACAACGTTTTGTCTTGTGAGCCTCTTCTCCAATTCCTATGATGTACCATAGGGTGACAATGCAGTAAACCAATGTATACTGAATGAACAGGTTATGAACAATGAACGAATATCTGATTTATCAAGTAAGTTAAACATGTCATCATGCTATAGTAAGCATAAGAAGATATATATAAATTATATACAAGAATCAGGACAATATTGAAGGTAAAGTACATACAATACAGACAGATAACAATCTGACCAGTTGATAGTGTTCAGTGTATAATTTGATACCCGGTGCATTCATTAACCTGTCAGTGGTATTATCTTGTTGTACAGGAAACATTACCTTGGTGACAATATAAAACAGACTGGTGACAGTATAAAACAATAGTTCCTCAAATTCTCTTTTCCTTATCGCCAAGGCATGTGAATTAGGATGTTAGCAACAATATAAATGAGATATCTCAGGTAATAAACTGAGCCTAGAGACAAGTTTCAGAATGCATCCTTCCTATTGGTCAATTTTAAAACCGTGAGCTCAGAATCAACCAATCAGAGACTTTAGAGTATCGCTTGTATCTTTCATGCCTTACTATGAGATTTGTTTAGTGATTCATAGATAAAAATGGCATACACATAAAAAAATCAAATTTCCAAAATATGTTCTAGAACATTTACCCTGGTTGTCATCAAATATAGATGCAATATACTTTCTCACTCAAGTTGCTTACATTTATCATATCAAATACATACTTAAATGTACAGATTAAGAAGAAAGGATTATCATACTTGAGTGAAACCCTTCAATGAGGATTCAATATCCAGTCACTTGAAGTGTTGTCGTCTGAAGTAATATGATGACCTTGACAGCAAGTAAAACAGTACGCGCAGGAAGTTCAAGCACAGGAAGTACACACCTCAGCAATCACTCTTATGTTGCGTTATCCTATGATGAACACTATTCACTTATGTTTCAATAACAACAATTAACCAACTTGAATATAATAACAATCACTTAAACACAACAAAATCCACTAGAAAAAAATGTCCTCACACTTTAACTCGACTTGAATTGATAACATCCGTAATACATGTATAGTACTATTCAACAAGGACATCAAGGTATAAATGTGGATGTATCCATTGATAGTATAGCTTCATAACAATGGTGAATTTATTTCCGTCAATGATTTACCATACCGTTCTGTTCTCAGGACAGGCCAACACTGAGTGCTGTAATACCGTGATTATCATATTTGCATTTTAATGGCGGCCACGAGGTACAAGACGGCAGTCATGTGATCATTTAAACTTTCTGCACATACAGACAGGATACATTAAAATGAAGTCTGTTCATTATGTGTATATGAGTAATCTGTTCAGCATTGAATTTAAAGAGTGACAGTAAAATATTACAACCTAAGTAAACTGTATTGTATATGAACTGAATGTGATAAACATGGGTATATTTTGTATCAATAATACAACATAAAGCTACTTTCATACCATGTAAGGTTGCGGCTGACTAGTTACACATATAAACAAAGCTTTTAAGACCAATTTGTTTTGTATTCAAAGTCAAATCAAGGTTATGTTGTTTGATATCACAACCCTGCAAGTTTGTTTGTAGCAGACTGAAAATTAGTTAATTTATCCCAAATTTTAAGCTGATAAGGACTGTTATATTGTCACTTCACTGGCAGCTATTAAACCAAGTTAATTCAAAAACCCTTGGAGAAATTCATGAGTACATGTTTATACCACAGGCCGTGCAGATAAATAAACAGTGTAGATTATTCAAGCAAACACTTCAAGAAGCAGGTAGGGAAGTATAAATTAGCAGAACAACACAATATCATGAGTATGTTTCCACTGAGATTCCTGGTGCTATATTTTCCCATATAAAACATTTTCTGAAACAAGTATAAAACAATAGATTCAAATTTGTTTTACAGCCAATTTAATACCAACAGTATTTTTAATATTTATGGATTGTACAGCCTCCAACATCTTTTGTTCAGGAATGAGAATGCAAAATTTCAAATCAGCTGAAGCTCCTGGCTTTTGACGCATCTAAGATGGCTTAAATTGTCTCTAAAAAACGGCATTTGCGAGCGTCAAATCACGTATCCCTGATTGCATCACCCTCCCACATCCATTGTATCACCTCCCACATCCATTGTATCACCTTCCACATCCATTGTATCACCTCCCACATCCATAGTATCACCTCCCACATCCATTGTATCACCTCCCACATCTATTGTATCACCTCCCACATCCATTGTATTACCTCCCACATCCATTGTATCACCTCCCACATCTATTGTATCACATCCCATTTCTATTGTATCACATCCCACATCCATGCACTGCCTTCCTCAACCATTATACAGTCTCCCACATCTATGAACAGCCTCCTTAATCTATGCACAGCCTCCCATGTCCATTGTATAATCTCAAACATTCATGTACAGCCATCCACATTCATTGTACATAACATCTCACATCCATGTAGTGCCTTTCTCAACCATTGTACAGCCTCCCAAATGTATACACAGTCTCCCATTCATGCACAGCCACCTCCAACATCGATGCACAGCCCCCTCCAACATCAATTGTACAACAACCCAAATTCATTGTATAGCCTCCAGTGTTCTTTTTGGGGCCGAAATTCGGACCCATTCCCCTCACTCAAAGTATGTCTTTTTCCCCTATCCTCCGTTAAAATTCCCCTCCTACAGCTGCTTTTTTTAAATTGGAGATGTTTACCAGTATAGTTGATATTTTTAGTCAGAAAGATAGAAACATTGCCCTGTAATGAAACTAACTGATATATTTACATGTTTACATCACTGCAACAAAGAAGTGTAGTGAATACAGACATAGAAATATATACTTTTTTATTTACATTATTTTTCCCCTATTTTCCCCTCAAAACACTATTTTCCCCTATCTAAGGGCCCCGCCACCATTCCCCTAGAAGTGAAAAGAAACACTGGCCTCTAAAATTCATTATACAACCTCCCACAACCATTGTCCACCCTCTGAAATCCACCTACATACAGCCTCAAACATTCATGTACAACTACAAGCTCCAATATACAGGTAAATCAACCATAGCTATGTATGACCAACCAGACAGAACAAAGACACGGATTTCAACATTTAATGCTGCACAAAAAAATCCTAAATCATAGAAATGAGGATCTGAAGGTCAATGTTATACCAAGCTCAATGTCATCCTCCTTGATAAAAACATGATTCATCACTTAAATATTGACTTAATGAACATGTTCATGTAATGATTAGCTTTCAAGCACCCCAAAGAAATACATCAGTTTCTACCACTTCAGTCCTGTCCCTAAGTCAAAATGTCAACACCATAATACGGCTGTACCTAGCTGTTCACTCCATAAATTTGAGCATTCACGGAACAGGGAGATAATTTGGAACTATTGTAAAGATAAAGTAAATCTGTCATTTACAGGAACAACTAATCTAGACGATAAGTAGGTGTTGATTTATCACTTCAGAGCTATTGATAACTATTTTAGTGCCTTATTATGAAATAATGTGTGCAGAACGCTGATAAAAAGCAATAAAATAAAGTGATGTTTTTTTTAAACTTGATCCAACAGGAAAGTCAATTAAATATAGCCAAGATTCTTCAAGTTTTCACAACTCCCAGTTTGATAAATGATGGATAGAGACATTAATACTCATCTAGCTGTGGCACAATGGACGATTATCTCATTATTTATTCATATCTGGAAATACCAAATTTCCAATCATCGTGATAAGTACTGAATATATGCCAGCTGAATGCCAAATACCTAACGCAGAGGTTGAAAGAGATAAATGCCAAATGAATATTCATAAAGAATATCTCAAAGTTTTAACTGCCCAACACAGCAGTCCGCAGGGACGGATCCAGGATCTGGACTTTGGGGAGGAGCCAAACTTATTGGTCATTTTTTGGTTTTACTCTAGCCTTATAAAAAAACAATGACTGTGTTTTATGCTTTGTGTAAACATCATCATTATAGAATATGATGCTACAATAAATCAGAATTGCTGAATTTAAAATCATATAATTAAGATATCTGTATATTTCCGTATTTATACTCGGACATACATGTATGTAAGGTTGGAGAATTGTAGAGGGGGGATGCGCCAGGTGCTCCCTCACCTGGATACGCTTATGGTTTGTACTGCAGCTTTACACCTAGATAATACAATCATTGACTGACGAACAACGTGAGATTGTCTAGTACATTTATGTGCTTTAGAAGTCTTACACGCAGTGGAATGTCTGGCCTGACATCAATGCAGATGTTGGATGTTTATGATACTCTGCATATGTTGTGTAGTTACAGGATATATTTTTTAATATGAATGAACATTAACGCACAAATAAACGCTTCCATCTACAGTTTACGGAGCTCTGTCATCATTTTGATTATTTTCTTTTGGAATACCGACTGAAGCAAACAGAAAGGTTAATAAAATGGAGATGCAAGAAATATGCAAGTTCAAAGACCCAACAAAAATAGACAGATCCTAGACTGTGTCCATTTAACTTTGACGTTTCTTTAAATTTCATGCATTGTAACACAAATCACACAGCATTATGATTACAAAAGCAAGTTAAAAGAATGCATCACAGATGTAGTCAAGTAAATGTCACACTGCTTAGAGGTCAACCCTCACACTGATATCTGAGAGATGGTCAAATTACTGCAAGACACTGGATATAGAAGTAGGTCATAAAAGATAATTAAGTGTGTATGCGAGTGAATGAGAAAACCCAGGAACACAAGTCAAGTACTCTTGGTATAATACCAGATAGTAAACGAACTACAGGAATGCTAACTATTCCACTTGAGTCGATTTTTATATTTTTCATATCAGCGTGTAAAGCAATAAAACAGTTGGAAATTTTATCAGAAATTTAATGTATCAGTAAATATGATGGTTGATTGAATGCCTAACCATAAAACAGAAACCTTCAATTCACAAAACCAAACACCAAGAGAATGTAAATGTTTCAAGTATCACGAAAAACCTGTCCACAACAGGATCATTAAGTTGGCTTGAAACCACAAAACATTTTGACAGCCATTGACAATATACGTATACATGCAACAGGTACAAAACTAGCAGTGTAATATCTCAGAAGGATAATACATGTAGAACTAAATATATTAACTTGAACATTACATAGAAATTAAGGCACATAAAACATGTATACCGTTTAGGTAATAAACATTAACACAAATCGTAAAACTCAGGGGTTCCATTTGACCCTAGAGTTGATTTGACCCCGGAAATTCCAAAATACCACATTTTGACCCTTAGGATTCTGACTGAAGGGTAAATTTTTCTCTAAATTTCAGGTATATTGGGAAAAAAATGGTAATATGCGGTCAAAAATTATCAAAATGACCCCTGGGATTCAGCACCTAGTGGAACCCCTGATTCATATAATAAACATTCACACAAATTGTGAAATCCAGTGTACCCAACGTTTACTATATGAGAGAATTTCTGACAGCAACAATTGTATAGTAAAGTATATTGATTAGAGTAAAACAGAGAAATATCAATGTGGAATGTGGAAGGTTGGTTATACATAAACTATCTTAACAGACTGATCAGCAACACCTGTGTTCCCTACCAAGCAATTTACAGGTAACATACCAATATCTTCTACAAATCTATCTCTCTCCACACACTGAAATTATGTAGTACAAATTTGCCTTCAATCAAAGCACTGGAAATACCGTTCCATTCATTGAGTACCCAGGTTTATATAGAAACTTTTCTTTGCAAACTTTGCGACATTCATGAATCAAACAGAGATGCTATAAGTTTAATATATATTATACAGGGGCTCCATTTGACCCTGGAACTGACCCATGGAATTTCCAATAAGGCACATTTTGATCCCAAGGATTCTTGCTGAAGGGTAAATTTTTCTCTAGATTATAGGTCATTTCAGTATAAAAAATAAAATCTGGCCAAAAATTATCAAAAGGACCCTTGAGATTCAGCACTTAGTGGATCTTAGTGGTAAATATTTCTTGTTACAAAATGAAACAACATAATGCACAAATATAGATCGCAGGTTAAAAATTAATGGTAAAACACAAAATAACATCTCAACAGAAAGGGTGTGGCCAGCATCGCCCCTGATAAAACTACTTCAGTAAAATATTCATCATAATAATCGAAGTATTCATCTTTCATCAAGCATGTTTAATGTGCCATTTCTAAATCCACTATAATCAACAAAGGAGCAACACAGAGGACATTCCAACAGCACTACGTGGGTTAGAAACCTACGGTAGAACACGGCTGCATACCACGGTACCCTGGCATACCACTGTACCTGAGATACATAAAACGATGAATGAACTTAACATGTTACCCTGCAATGTAAGGTTTTATACATGTGCACAGCCAGATATTGGAAGCTTCTATTGAACCATAAAACACAGGTGAGATAATAACTTCAACATAAAAAGCCCACAGTTCATATTTACATTAAAATGTTACATAAAAAGACTCCTCAAAACAGTTATCCATGTGTGGTCTTAAAACGAGTCAAAGGCTTACAGTGAACCTATTCAGAGACAAAATTCATAGTTAATCAGCAGTAAGGATTAGGATTTAACATCAATCAACTACACTCACACATATCAAGTTTTGCAGCAAGAGGTTAGCCTCACTTAAATTTATTGAATAAAGATATTAGCAATTTAGTATCAGTATAAAGATTTTTGCTACAGTTTCCACTATAACTCAGGTGAGACCAAATAAAACACCATATATGATTCAGGCATTGTGGCCAAGAATATTAGGGTTGATAGGTTAAAGCATTATTCAATTGGCTTACTGTCTTCTTTCAGGTGATTTACATCCTGTTAAGGAATTAGTTGCAGTGACAATTTTTTTGTGAATTCATTAACTAGGTGTGTCCAGAGGACACGGATGCCTCTGCCATGGGCTTGATCGGAAAAAAATAAGTTTGAAAAAAAAGGCTTGAACTCCTCAAAAATTGGTGGATTATAACCGAAATTGAGCATGACTTGTATTTTATATCCTACGCTTATAAATGCGAACTGAATCTGTCCTTTCAAGAGTTACTGATCGGAAAACAATTCTTCACATGGACGGGCCCCTTAAAGAATGGTGATGTGGGGGGGGGGGGGGATAAATTGGCCTAAGAAATGGGTTGTAACAATTGATACACTCCAGATATTAAACAACACAACACACATGATTACATACATCAACACAAAAACTAACATCAGATATCTTATGATTTGAAATGTCAAGCAGGTTTTAAAGCATGCTTTAAAATTATGTCAATTAATCCCCATTTAACCTCCTGATTGTTAAACCTTTCATTTAATTATTCAACTATCAGACAGTGTTAGAGGAGCATGAAATAACACAGACTTTGGAATTCGATTATTTTTAATCCAATGAACAACTTCTGATAAGTACCTGTATTACTGACTACTATTTACCAATTAATGCTAAAAGTTAAATACTTATGCCCAAATTGGGTGCACAGACACTGGGGTGTCACTAATTCTTAGCAGGATATTCACTGAATGCAGGCGGTGTCAGGGGGGTATTCCCCTTAATTATGATCATTAGCCGGGTGATGATGCTTAAGTTACTGGCTAATTTTACCGGCTCCCGGCTCTTACTGACACACCTACAGACAAAGTAAGTCCCTGTAACTTGAGTACTGATAGTGAATTAACCACATTTGTGACTGAATAAATCCAAGCTAACAAACTTATCAGCATTCACAGAAGCCTACTACGCTCCATTAGATTCTCTCTGATAAAACAAACAAGAGGGAATATAAGACAATAATAGATAATGTACTTTAAAACTAAATCATGAAGAATTCAGTCAGTAGGTTGATGGTATCCATGCTCAGTTAACTTTCAGTGTTTCTATGATAAAACTCTGCAAGTAAGATACTGACTGGGAACGTTGTTATACATATGACAGCTGTCAGGAAGTTATATATTGCATGTACGGGAACGCTGTGGGTATATAAATCTAGGAATATTTTTGCATGATAAAATCATTGAATTTTGTTCAGAAAGAATGCATCATAAACAATACAGCACACATTGTATGTACATGTAGTATGAAACCCATTCGTTGTGAAACCAGGTTTGAGTTAAACAGAAGTGCATTATAAAAGAATTATTCACTATTCTCCATTTCTACAACAAAATTGCCTATTGTGTGATACAGGAAACTAATGTCAAAACATCAAATATGTCTTAACACTAAATATGTTTCACTGTGGGGTAGATCCCCTGCAAGCATGCAAGAAGGTTTCTATTTGATCACTTAAAAGTTACAGAAATCCAAATTCTTAGATAACTCACCTTTCAATTTAGTGACTAAATACACAGTGAATATGTCCAGTATATGTACAGACACTAAATCCAAACATTCAACCAAATGTTGTACGTCAAACCAGAACCATACACACACTGAGTACAACTACAGACAAATATTCACCTTGAGATAAATTCTTTCTCCACCAAATTGAAACAAGCACAGTCCAGTGAGTCAGCAGATATCATACCATCAAATATTCTTTCCGAAAAAATCAATCAAGTGAAGAATCATAGAATATCACCAACTCCAAGAGAAACAATATCCGAAAAATTTAACAGTTACAGTAAGCCAGGAAGTATTTTCTCCGAGCACAGGCAAGTAAATCCAATGGTTGTAGGAATACAATCTGGTGTAGGAAAACTGTCGAGATATTTCTCTCTGGAAGTTTACAGCTATGTATCCATCACTTGACTGATGTAACACAGTAGCAGACAGCTAAACTTGTACCGCATGTACACAGGGTGTACACCAGGCTTGAAGGAGAGATTGAGAGAGATGGAATAGTAATACTGATGTTACCTCATCAATAATCAACCAACACTAGACAATACATGACTAACACACTGCAGGGAGCCAGACACTCGTAAATATTGGAATATATGTGTCTACAGTATTACTTAACTTTATTGAATAATTCATTAAAAGTGCTGAATTACAATTTCTATGGTTACACACCAGCTATCATCAGATAAATGTTTGTGTATCTTCCAAAATTAGCATAAATTCACAGTGACTTTCACTTATTCTTGTTATTTAATGCGTTGTATTGTGTAGTGTTATATATTAAGGCAATATACAGTAAACCTCACATAATGACCACCTCAATAACAAGACCACCTCCAAATTAAGAGCACCAAGTCCCTTTTCACTGTTTTTCTCTTTATTCAACCTCAATATTAAGACCACCTCAATAAGAAGACCAGTTTTCAAGGGTCCCAAGGGTGGTCTTATTATTGATGTTTTACTATCGGTCATTAGTAAACTACGATGCATTTAACTGATCAATATAAGATATCAATGGAAATTGTATAACTACTGTAAATACTTAATTATTCCATTTGTGTAGATAAAGTAGCTTTAAACTTAGTTGGCCTCGATGTACACTTGAATGCACAATAACGATTAATTGAAAACCAATTAGATTACATGTTTCAGGAATCAATGAAACCACACAGTTGAACATTTCACTGTGACAATTTCTATGGAGGAACAAGATTAATTCTATAATTCCTCCATATATCTGGATGACTCACATCATGTCCACAAACAGAAAGTGTCACCTGTAACTTTATAACTCGGTTAACCATTGTCTACACAATGATCTTTCCTATTCACTTTATGGAATCTGTTACACTGAATGATATTGATCAGAGCCAGTCAGTGAAGTCACACAGTAACTGACTTAATCAGATTGATTTATGACAAATGGAACTCTATAAAGAGAATAAAATAGCATGAAAGTCTGAATAAAATTACCATATTTGCCATGTTAGCAGTGCCATGCAACATGTGATTACTTTCAGTTCTAGTGAGAATTTTACGAGAAAGAATTTCCTGACGTCTATACATGATTCAACACACTAAACCCATCCTGGGGAAAAATTGTCTGTTAGGCATAAATCTACCCAGAAAAATTTAGGTGCGTAGGTCTTAAGGTGATAATTTTTAATTATTTTTATGGTCATGCTAGTGTTTACTAGGGGATTGCAGACCTATATGACCAACAAGTCAGTTGCCTCCGGAAGAGCATGCTAGTACTGGCTGGTAACATACAAACACTGGATAGGTCCACTGACCACGGAACACCACTGAGATACCAGGGTTCTCAGTAGACTCCTAACTATGCTTAGTGGACTGAAATTGCATTGAAGGACTGCATGGTTTTGGTCTACTGGTTTCGAATCCCAGTAAGAACCCTGGATACTGTTGATGATGTGGCTTATAACTTCAAATCAACACAACAAAATGAATGCATGCAGAACCCACTGATGGAATACAGGCACAGCTACAGAACAACTTACAAGACAAATCTGATGAAACTGAGCCAGATAGTTGACCTTTACATTCAGAATACTTTGCATCAATGTAGTATGTATGGAATTATGTGAAGTGACTAGAGGGAAGGAAACTTTTCGGTAAGTAAACCTCGAAGCGTGTCTGAAGAATCCATTAAAATGTAATACAGTACCTAGTTCTGTCTGGAATTTGCCAAGAACTGATAAGAAAAGCTCATGTAATGTTTGTACAGTGATAATCTGTAATAATTTGTTGCCAAAGTAACCTAAATGCTGCTGAAGATATAGTAATGGTAAAGGGTTAAATGGTATTGATAACAGATATATCTGACAAGATACTAGTAGTATAGGAGGGCAGGGAGGGAATCAATGCTGCGAATGACAGAAAGGCTGATGAAGCGATCTAAGTAGATAAGTATTGAATGTCAAAAATATCTAAAAGACATTAACACAATCTGGACACATAAAATCAATAGAAAGGCAGCGGGGTTAATCTAAAGAACCCTTTATAGGACTGGCATACTAAAGGCAAATATTTGAAACCCACTAAAAACAGATTCTACAACATCATATACCGTAAATCAAACATTAAAATTTCACATTTAAATCCACACAAACATTGTTATGCACTGCTTGAAATTATTATCTTTCGCAAAAACTTTGTTAGCGGAATGCAGACAAAAATAATAGCAATTTTAGTGGGGATAAATAATTGTATCCACAGATCAACCTGGCAAAGTAAGTACAACATTATTTATACCATATGAATAACTCATTCAATTGATTCCAACTGATACATGTAGCAGTGATATATATGTATACTGGGAATAGATTTAAGCACAATGTATATCACCTGGGAATACTAGAATCTCAGACAAATAATAGTAAATGGAAGCAATGTAATTATGTTATCATGTTTGACTAGAGTTACTTATAACAGAAAGAGAGAAACTATTTCCACATCCATCAGCATCTGTTACTCTGGCAAGGTCGAATATCTTACATACTTATACAACATCACAACAATTGCAGCTACAAAACACTCAAACCTTGCTGTGTGTAGGAGAAGACAACAGCTGTTTGGTTATGAGCAAACTAAGAAAAAAAGAATAACATAAAACTCTGTGTAACAAGCAGCAAGGATCAGTATTGACTGTGGAGGTATATGGTTGAATTTATTATTGCCCCATGTTTATTCTGAATAGTGTAATGAACTTTATCATTAAACCAAGGGGGACAACTCTTCCTGGAATCCAATAAACAACTTCTATCATAAACAAACAGCACAAACCTGACATTAAGTTATTTATTAATATTAATCAACTAACACATAAGTTATTCAAGGCTGCAAATTATCAGAAAATCATATAAGAAACATATTATTACTCCTTCAACATTGTGGATGTATAAACAAGACAGCAATATGTTTTCCAGCTGGTACAGTCGCTGCTATCTCACACATCAACATCCTTATCACAACTATACAATCATCTAGAATATAAGTCAAGTTCTAGAGAAAATCATGACCCTGTATTTAACCAGTATAAATATATCTACATTCCTCACCCAGACACACCTACATACATGTATATACCAGACAGGAGATATGTATCACGTGAACTTTCAACTCTACATAGAGTTACTCACTTATACTCATTGAAACTTTACTCAAGAAAGTAATACAAGGGTTCTAACAGGGATTTCAAAGAGGACTCCTCAGAAAGGCTTCTTAAAAATGTAAGGAGTCCCCTTATGAAATTTAACAAAACATATAAAAAACAGGAGTCTGTAACATAAGATCCAAATAGGAGTTCCCTAGATACAATAAATATAAGGATCCTTTAAAATGTCCATGTGTGCAGTAAGTTACAGACAGAAAAACTTCCAGGGAATTTAATGCAAGAATGTATTGATCATGTACACAAGCTAGACATAAAAGTCAGAAAGCTGCAATTGCATTTCTTCTGATTATCATATATCATGAATATTCAGCATTCTACGAAAAGTTTGAAAACACAGCAAAAAAATATAATTATAAAATATGAATGAAGTACCAGCATGTACTAAGCAATCGAACAAAAGTGGTTCAATAAATAATCACAGCAGACCGACTGGTTAAATGACAGATTTATTTGCAAATACTGCTGGAAAAGTCTGACATCTCGCCAAATACAAATCATATAAAAACATTAGCATTGATTTTCTAGAAAGATATATTTTCCTAGCTGATAACGAGTGGATAATCCATAGAGATGTATGTAAGATACAAACTCATTTTGGAGAGAGCAAATAGAGATAACAGTCCCAGTACAGTAGGTAAGGTCAACATTGGTCAATACTAACTGGGCAGACAGCTCTATATAAACCTGATGCTGTTATATTGAAATTTACAGCTGGAGCATGTGAAACTATTTAGCATGAAGCAGGTATCCATGGTGAATGTGAAATAAGTCCATCTGCTTCCTCTTGGCTATGTTGCTAGTCTAGTCCCCCCACCCACCCTGTCAGTAAAGTTCTGTGTAACAACATGAAGTTGCTTCTCATAAATAGAATCAAGTATTAATTGCAAACAGAAATGTAGGATAATGATCATGTAGTCTCCTGGGGTCCGGTCTTCTGGACCAATTTATGATCAAGAAATGTATTTCATTTTTCCACACCATTCAACTCAAGTCTGTCATGATGGCATAATTGTGGTATAAATAATACTTTTGTTGTTATTTTATCAATTCCATTGTCCAGTCAGGCAAAAATCATTCCATCATGCAAGTAAAATGCTTGTCAAACAGGGTTGACAAAAAGGCGGGAAATTCCCGGGACGACGAAATACCGGTAATTTGCGCCGGGAAATATCATGCCAACCCTGTTGACAAACTAAACACACACATTAATATTGGTATGTTCTTCTATCTTTCTATAAGGAAATATTACAACAAAAACTTACCAGAATTCAAATACAAAACAATGATCTCAGCTCTGTTGCTCGAACTTAAAATCCGAAGTGTAATCGCCTCTCATGAACTGCAAACAAACCAAAACACACAATCAGCAATTGAACATAATGTATAGAAGTAAACAATCTATTTTTAAACACAAATATCCTTCTGTTAAGTAAATAAATAACAAATAAAACGATTGTTTTATTTTTTGAATCCAAAAAAATCAAACATGGTTTATATTGACAAAACCATTAATTAAACTAATATTTTGATGGTATATATTACACTTACAGTCAACAAATGACAACATAACTATCATCTACCAATGTCAACTGTACAATTGTAACAGATCATAACCACATCATACTTTTGCTGACTTTTTGAAAAATCAACAACAAACATGACTGGTGGGGTATACTCCTCATCAAAACAAGCCTGATTTTTTTAAGAAGATGAATTTATTAATTAAACCCCATATTAGCACTACAAACATTAACACATGAAGTTAAAAAATCCCACTTTTTTGAAAATATGAATGATGTAGGATATTATGAATAAGTCCACAGTTGTACCTTGACATTATACCAAAACAAATTTCGACAACTTAAATAGCCAAGTCAATCAAAACAATTGATCAGCTATGTGCATTGAACTGACATAAACTTTATAAGATATTACAACTGTAAGCTGTCAACGGTTAATGTAAAATACTGTAGATAAACAAAGACAACTGAAGCGTGTTAACTTAATAAAATACAGCAATATAATTATATATCAACCGTACAGACTGATGGTGTTATGTAAATTCAACTCTATGAATTTAAAAATACATTCAGAATAACATTGACTTTTACAGTTTTAATCCTTCATTGTATGAAAGCCAAATAGTCTGACTGAGTCATTGGGTCTTGTTGAAAGTTTACAATAGAAAAGAAACATCACAGGTTGATCTATGAATAGCCTTGAGGTACATGATAACACTAATAGCTTAGTTTAATGATAAAATGCATTTCAAACAAAATATTTAGATTACACAAATCAGACAAGGTCACTTGAAACTTGCTCAAAGCCTAGCTAAGTATTGCATCATTTTAAGTCTCAATTATTAGCATGACAAAAAGTTTTGCCGAGTGACTTGAAAAACCTTTAATTGGGTAAAAAGATATTGAGCCAATAATTTGTACAGACCGATTCGATAATCTTTCAATTGTTATTAAAATACAGAGTAGACATAAGTGTGTGACTGACAGACATGGGGTTATCTGTAGTTTTTTTAGAATTAGAGACCTGGGACTCCCTTTCCTGAAAAAGTAGATTCTGTTTTTGAGATAATTTATTCTATCTTGTTGACAGACAGCCCAAAAACAACATGTCTTTAGAAAAGTAGAAGTTACAAAATAATAATCCTAATTCAATGAACTCTGGCACAGAACAAAGCACTAAAATATCAGTAAAACCAATGAAAATTAAAAAATGTATTAACTTTAATATGTAGATGTACCTGACTAACTAGTCAAATACGAGATCTAATCCCAAATAAAACAATTTGTAGGAGACAAGCAGACCAATCAAGCACTAACCCCATAGATGAACCTCACCTAATGACATCATCCTTGCTATGGTTTAATGATTACATTCATTACATGTGAATACATAACCAATCTTCTACCCAATATAATTCATTGGAAATCAATAATGAATGGGTCAATATTACATTTATAGCCTTGAGGTGACTGGGAGATGCTTATAGATTGCTATCTCACTGGTATCAGACTAGGAAAACATGTAACAGACATTTGCAGGAAATCAATACTCAATGCATGCTTCTGAATTATACATGATGATTTCAATGATTAACTGATCAGAAGGTTGTCCCTATGTTGACTTCAGATAATCTATCCTGAAATATGATATCATGTATGATTGCTATCATTCAACGAAATTTTATCAGTTAATTAAATGATGTAAGACTGTAAACACTACAAGATAGACCTTTATGTTTATGTTTGATACATCAACTTAATTGCTGTCATTAAGGCAACATCAATATTGGGTCAGTCACATGATAATGATTTTCACATTATCAATTATTCAAACCATCATTAGTCCTCAAACAAAGAGGATCATACTGAAGAAGACAAAGCAGTTCATTCACATCATTTTCTACCTCTACAATACAATATACATCAAAACGGAAAATTTAAGCATGGCTTATTTTTGGTATGAAATACATATATTGAAAAATATGAAATGACAGGACTACCCTCCATCTATGACTGTCTTTGTATCATGTAACGAATAAATACAACATTGGGATCGGTATAATTGTATGTATTCAGGTCAAAGTTTTCTTCTCACTAAATTATTCACAGCAGGGATTATTTATACTTATATAGCTCCCACTGATAGTAATGTATCCCATATAAATATCCACCCATGCTCTATTTCCAGTCTTATTAATTTTTAATAGTACACCAACTTTTATCAATAAAATATGGGCTCAAGATATCAGTGGGTGAATATGGTTTAAATTAAAAGGTAGATATTGTTGCTTTGTACAAATAATTGACTAGTTGGTCAAATGCCTGGATGTAAATTAAATATAATTAAGTGATCATATTCAAATGATGCCAAGAACTTCACACCTATTGTTCAAACAATCAACAATACATAGAGCTCTCATTAAATAAACAATGAAAAGAGAATGTCCACGTGAAATTGATGTTAAATCCATGAAACTAAAGCCAACATAATGTCATGTCTGCAAGCATCAGAGGTATGTTGGTTTTCTAAGGTGTGCTGACGAGAAAGAAATAATTGGGAGGACATTCACAGTAGTCTCTTTGAAAATGTACTACTGTATTAATTTATGCCATAATCTTATTAACCAGACATTAACTTTGCTTCAGAATATTTGAATTCAGTACATGTTCAATGTTTGTCCCAGATCTAGACTAGGTTATTTTTTGAAGAAATAGTCAAACGTCCAGATATTCATCTTAGAGTTAGTATCACGTTTAACATATTGACATTTATCAGTAATTTGCTAAGTACTGCAGTAACTTTTTGTCATTTAAGATGAATGGCGTACTCGGCAACATGACTCTTACTTTCAGTTACATTCACCCCACCCACTCAAAATGCGGTTAAATATTTCATAAAAATGATAAACGAAATTCGGTGAAACGATATTATAAAGACGAGTGTAATGTCATCGAAATTACACGTATTCAAGACAATCAGCACCACAATTGTTTCAAACATTACTCGAGTACTACAGAAGCTACACAGAATCATCTTATAAATCAAAGACTCAACTTCCTTCACAGACTTGCGCGTGCATAAATTTAACACCACTTCACGAGCCGGTGTATTTCAGGAGACGCGAAATTAACAACATAAAATACATGATTAATGGGTCATTATTCACAAAAACTAACACCAATTTTAACTATAAAATGAGTGTTTACCTGTGAAAATGGTGAAACCGTCACTTTTGTAATCCAAAATTCGCCGCAGATTGACCCAGATCCAGAGCAGGGCAGCAAATGATATGCAAATGAGGTGATACATACATCCAAAAATAGAATATATTGCTGTTGCATCAATTGAATTTCCCCGAAAAAGAAAGTTAGTGGTATAGCACATGTTAGCTTCAGTTCATAATGTTTTCCCACTTTAAGCACGTATAAATGTTTTTCTGTTCATATAAACAATTACAATATTAAATTATGATTTTTGTTAAATTTAAAGAACGCTTAAACATGTTTGCCGTTTTTGTAAGGCGTACAAAAACATGATAGAATGGATGAAGGGAAGGAATTCTATACAATCACAAAACAATGTCGTGCGGACAGAGTTATTTCCCATAATTTGTTTTGCTGATTGACTACTAGGTTGGGTTCTAATGTCCTTTATCTCATCGTATTGCTTTAATTTCTCTTTTCTTCTATTATTTTGAGGACATGCGGCTGTATTAATGATATATAGCACGCAGTACTTAAACATGAGCGAAAATTTAAAGAATTGAAGTAAATCAATGGGAAAAATACGAGGGATGTTCGAAATGTATTTTGTACGTATTGAGATAACAAGCAATTTCTACAATCCGAAGGTGACCAGTTTATATCTCAGGTACACGAGAATATTCACTTACGTATAATGTGTAATATTGTATATATACTCGTTTGTGTAAACTTCTGCAGATTTTGATCTCAGTTTCACGGAATATTGTGCCCGTATTTTCAATGTCAAACTTAGTACCGTACGTAACTGGAATGTTAGATATGAAACTAAGACACGACAGATTATTTTTTGGGTATCAAATAATAAAACATGAATAACACACGTTGTTATTCCATCATTAATTTATTTCAATAAAGGAAACTTATACAGATAAACAAAATTAAAATTGTATAAATAACCATACAAAACATAACAACATCATAACATAGCATATCACTTCAATTACAAACAATAATTAATAAATATTAATTACACATCAGTCAAACTTATAAAAAAAAATCAAATACACAAAACATCATACACTATGCGGTAACATGTTTCGTTCCTCCAGTCCACGAACGAAACAGATGTAACTCAAGTAAAACACACATATCCGGTCTGATACACTATTCATTCTTGTACAACGGTAATATCAACTTTCTCCTCTGATTTCTTCTCGGTTATTGGTACGGTGATAGAAAACTTTCCATCCCCGTCCACGCTAGCTCGAGTCTCATTTTTCACTGCATTCTCTGGTAGCTGATACATTCGATGAACTGATTGGCTTCTGAGCATGTCGCCATCTTTCCATTCACGTTTAGCATCGACAACCAGTGTATTATCTTTACATTGGACATTGATCTTGTCGGCGGGATAATCCTTGAGGCTAAGCTTAACATTAAAAGATTTGTTACCATCTTTCATGGTCACTTCTGATAAGTCCATATGCGAGTGAAGTTGTTTTTCTTCATTGTCGCTAATGTCGACATCGACAGAGTCTACGTCGTTGTTGCTATCAACTAGAACCACAAACTCTTCGGAAGGAACAGGACTTCGGCTTCTGGTACAGTCCGTATTCTGTTTTCCTCCACCAGCTAAACAGTCTACAATGAAGTCAGCAATTGACACAATGGATTGCTTATCACTTTCTGCATCATGTTCGTCAGCAACATCAGTGACAACGTATTCTCCACGTGGTTTTGAATCGCATCTACAATTCCCTTTAAGATATTTGTCGTCTTCAGGGCCGTCAGTTTTATTTCCATTTTGTTCACAGGTCTGTTCAGCAGAGTTGTCTAACTTTGCTTCTAAGTCATCTGCGTCCATCTCTGCTGACTTCGTGGATTCGGAATGTTTGTCGTCTGTGTCATTGTTGTCACATTCAAATGTTCCCTTTATAACGAAATGTCCTAGCTGATTCATTTTACACGCAATAAGCTTTCTGTCTACTCCGACTGGAATAGTAACAACACGTTTTCTTTCTTTCACGTCGAAATCTTCACCTTGATTTACCTCTTTCCTGGCATGGATGACCAATGAATCACCCTCTGTGGCTATTTTCAAGTCGCGGGGTTGGAAGCCATTCATGTCTAGTACTTGAATCCATGGTTTCTTGACGCTGGCAAATCTACGCATGAAGAGGGGTTGAAATTCTGACCATTGTCCCTCACTATGGGAGCCTCTTGGCGAAAATACGCTGCATCGTGTGGGTTCAAATAAAGCGGCAGCTATTTCTTCAAGTGACGGTTTCTGGCACTCGAAAATTTTCCCTCCGTGATGATACCTCGGCATCGTTAGAACGACTGGTTGAAACAATCTCCCCATGACTTCTGGATGTCGGAATTGTTGTAAAATCTTCTACAGTTTAATTGCGTCTTAATTAACTAAAATTATTAGCTCTACACAGTTTAAGCTTTTCTTGGAAAATGATCTCTCGTTGGGAAATATGCTTCTTGCTTCCTGTTCGGTTAGTTGTGACGGTTTGTACCAAGATGCGAATTCAGAAGGTTTATATACTGGTGTGTGTCAAAGTCTAGAACATTCGAGAGTATTCATACACACTCCCGAATTGAACGACTACGCGTTGAATTTACGCGGCAAATCTAGAACATTCTCAACGCATGCGTACTAGTTAGCCAGTAAGGAAAGTGCTATAATTAGAAAAAAAACTTCCCCGAGTGATCATTATAAATAATTGAACGTGATTTCTTCAATAAGTTCAGTACCAACGGCGACTTTAGGGCATAATTTCAGCACCACAAATTTCTAACCATTCAGTAACGCTAACTAACAGTTTTCACCTATTGAATTGAACTAACATTCATCAGCGGTGATCTCCCTTAGCGGTAAATTAATACCGGTATATCATATTTGCCTTGTCATAGTCCTTTTGGGGCATACTTCCACCCAATACTGGAAAATTGCAGAACAAATGGCATTCCGGGAACGACGTCTACGACCGTCATCAAGATATTTCTGCATTCTCGGAAATAGTAAGGAAAGAGAGAGAATAAGTTACTAAAGGGAACGTCACATACGTAAGACAGTGCCTCCCCACACAGACCTCCAGTAAAACAACAATCCATAAAAAATTAAAACATAAGGCACTTGAGGTGGCTCAAGGGTACATCGTAAGGGAATAGGAAGGAACGGCCTGACCGACCATATGGAATAACTATGAGAATCAAAGAGGACAAACAGTTGGGTGGGATAAATGGATGGAAAAGAACACAGAACAAGTCAAGACAACATTACTGGCAACAATAGGCCGAAACTGGGCAGAAAATAACATGAACCTATATAAACTGAAAGAATTGCACAAGGGAAAGGAAAATATAACATTTAAAACACACACAAAAAGAAATAACCATAGGCCTACAGCGAATTACAGCCTTGGAACTGTCAGTAAAAAGGAAGTCACATTTGGCGAGGACTGGTGAATGGTGGGTAGTGGGGGTTCAGTTGCACTTCCAGGAACTGCTTTACTATCGCAGACGTGTGCGTCGATGCATTGTCACGCAATAAAGACATTTGTGACAAACTAAGGGCTGGGTAATTTTTTTGATATCTCTTTCAAGTTTGTTTAGTACACAGTCCCGATACACGGTCACTGTGAATGCGCGCATCGCTACTTATGACGGACATGTACATATGCGATGCTTAACATGCGATTTGTTTTCGGAAATACCATGTGTTTATTAAATAAATCTATTGTTGATGGAAAACAGTTTTTGATGTCAGGATCATTCACGTAGAAATTTGAATGATCCTATTGTAGTTGAGATGTTCTCTGACCTTGATGCTTGTATAGCTGCTCCTGGGTTTTTTGCAGGTCTTATCAATTTGATAGAAACCTCATTTGCTTCAGTTGTTAACGCGCATATAATTATAGAATTTTAAGAGGATGATTGGACGATATACTTATATGTTTCAAATATAAAACCGATATATATATCGATGCTTAAAAAATATTACATTTGTAGATATAGATAAATAATTAATAAAGAATCTACATCTATTTTGTCTTTGATGAGACAACAGGCTTTACGATTATCAGTAAAATGTAAGTAAAACAGTTATCTTTGTTAAAATCGTAATTCTTCCTAAACAGTGTATTTAATAGCCATATGTACCGCTCGCTGTTATCTTTTCACGGACTTGTTAGTGAATTTCACGATCAAGTCACTGTTATGAAGACTCGGCATATTTGGCGCGAATTGTAGAGTCGACAATTTGATCAAAATTTGTAATTATTTAGGTCCGAAATGTCGTCGGCTTTAGATGTTTTGGAGGAATTGGAAGATGATAGTGGTGAAGATGCCGAAGCTATGACAGCTGGCGATGTTTTACAAAAGCTAGAGGAAGTATGTCCATGTTTTCTGTTTCGTACTCGATATCTTTCGAACTCTATACTCAAGTAATAATTTATAAATAGGCTGTAAAGCCTGTATTTTTGCTTATAAGGATATGTAATCCGCATTGGATTGTATAACATTCAGTATTTACCAAAGTCTTACAGTGTTTAGAAATATCATATATAGGTGTCATTGGACCAAACAATATCTAGCTTAAATATCAATACTGTACAAGACGTGAACTGTTTCAAGTCTCAATGCCCAGTACTCTGCAATGGACATACTAATTCTAACTTCCATCAATTCACTGGAACTAATATTATTTATATTATATTGCATAGAATCGCCGAAAAGATATTATATTTTATATATATATAACGGTGTCTATAATCTTCTTATAAATGTTTTATGTTATAAATACAATGAAATTCGTTGTTTTATATGTATTCATGGGGTTAGGGAGTTGGGTTAGGGTAAGGGTTGGGTTGGTTAATTAAGTTATTAAAGTCAAACTTCCGCAAACACATAAAAAACAATGCATTTCATAAGATATATCATAAAACGTCCCATAAATGAATACATACTCCAAATACGTAAAATATAATTGCTTTTCGGTGCTTTTCAGCTTTCGGTGCTTTTCGGCGATTCTATGAAACCTGTTATTTTGATTGAAAAATGTTGCAGTACACCACCATTGTGCTCTAATCTGCCCCCAGTGTCATTTGTGACTCGTTTAGTCATTATTGTTAACATTACAGTCATAGAAATGTGAATATTGCAGATGCAGAATTCTTGAATATTTTTCTTCTGGATTTTGGCAAGATAGTCATTCCTTACTAAATTAAAATGTAAATTTTTTTTTTATATACATTAATGATGTTAAATATACATGTTACGCCCCTTAAAAAAAATGTGCAACACTTCGTCACTCATCAAGCCTGACAATGCCAGACCGCGTGTTGTATGTGTAATGATTCTAATAACGGGTTTCTTTACGCAGTAGAAAAATCAAGGTTCTCTCGTGGGCGGCAATCACCAGGCAATCACCAGGCAACCTTATTGAGCTTTCACAGTGTATGGTGTTTAGATTTTTTATAAATCAAAGGTTTTGATAATATTTATTATTATTCACAATATTTTTGGTTTAGTCATTGGAATAATGTTTACGTTTTTAGGCATGGTTAAATGAAAAGTTTGCTCCAGAACTGCTGGAAACCAAGACAGAGCTTGTTGAATGTATGCTGGAACAGATCACTGAAATGGAAGAAAATATCAAACGTGCCAAACAAGGAGACTTCAAAGTCAGCCTGCACAGTATGGAGGTAGATCTTGTTGTCTTACATTGAAAGTAAAACTCGGTCTATTTGTCTGCTTTTGATCTGATTTTGTATTATTAAATTAATCACACACAAAATATTGGTCTGCTATTTGAAGAACTACTGTATTCATTTGATCAATAAATCTTGAAAGGGAATGGATGAAATCAATTCATATTTGGCGCATATGGGTATGCCAATAAAATACAGGTTGAGTTTGATTTCAGTTACAATTGTGTGGCTTCATGTTCCAAGGTGCAAGGAAAATGGGTACAGGGGTGTTTTCTGAGGCGAGATTCTTCAGTCCTTTTTCTATAGTTCCCATGGGTCAGACTATCTGACTCATTCCCAAAGGCAAATATGTGTTTTTTTCCCAATCAGAAAAAAAGTTCCCAATCACAAGCACCTTCGAAAAATCGTCTACTGGAGCAACCTGGTATATCTTGAAGCTCTTTGAATAACTCTGGCCATTATTGTCCATTGTGTCATAAATGATTGTGGACATATTGTGTGTCTTTTTGACAGTTGATATAGGAGATGTAGATTAGAATGCTTGTTTATGAAAAATTTAGACATGAAAAGCCTGTTCTTTTAACCATGAACATTCTCAAAATTGGAGTTGAAGCGATTGAAGTTTTCCCAAATTGGCAATATTTACGACGCAGATTTTTCCAAAAATGGACAGAAAAAAGGCCTGTCATAGTATGTCTCTTTGCTGTATACTAGAGGTCTGTACTATGGCTTCTACCCAGGCAATATAATTTTCCCAACTTTCATTTTTTTGTTACAGAATTTCATGTTTTCTCCTAATATGCCTTATGATTTCCCAAAATAATAAGTCCTTGATATCTTCCCAATTTCAAGAGAAGTCCTGATTGCAGTGTCTGTATACAAAATGTGTACATTTATATATTCACAGATTGACAGAATTAGATATATATTAAGCAGCTATTTGCGATGTCGTCTACAAAAGGTAATACATTTTAGATTATTTGTGAGTAGCAGGTACGGAGCAATAGATAAGCATAGTTTTATCGTAAAAACTAACTGATTTTCACCAAAAACGATTAAGAGTTCAAAATCAGTTGTTAAAAACTGAAAATGATTTTAATTTCCTGAAAACAAATTATAGTCGATCTTCCTATTGTTATTTGTTTACATGGATAAGTTTGCTTACTTCTGCACTGCATGCGTACAGTCAACAATAAAGTCTGAACATCTCCTCATAATTTGTTTGGGTAAGCAATGCTGTAGTAATTTATCCTCTTAGTGAAAATTGGTAAATTTGGTTGGTTCTAGCATCACTTGAAGATAAGGTAAATACATATCCTATAAACTGAGTGTGTGTGAACTACGCTTATCTATGTTTCATAGTGGTAACTCACTTTTTTGAGAGAAATGACCAGTAAACTAAATAAACATGAAAAAAAACGTATTGATTGAACTGTCGCTGATCAAAAAAATAATATTTAAAAAATAGAATTGATTTTCAATTTTGGGAGTAACAAACTATTGGCATAGAATATCAGGAAGTGAAAAACTAATTGCTTTAAAAATCACTTGTTTCTCTGCCATATATTACCAGCCGTAAGTTGACCTCGTCCATAAGTCTAGCGGTCTGTTTTGGCTTAAAAATCTGAGTTAAAGTAACTCCTTCCATAAATAGGGAGGACTTTTCATGAAGAAAAACAAGTGTTCATATCTAGACGTGAATGATGTTAATTCATGTGTTGCATTAAAACGATATTTTATATTTAGATTGAACGTTATACATCCGACATATTAGAAGAAGAATCCACAAGAAAAGATGAGGATCCGTCAAAGTTGTCACCAGAAGAATTTGCATTTGCAAGAGAGTAAGTAGTGTACTTGCCATATAGTGTACAGATAATGTCAATATTCTGCATGTTTGATGGACTTCAATATCTCCAATGAGGAATTTGTCTCGTATCATTATCAGATATACTGCATAAGTGGATAATGTGACGATAGTTCACAAATTGCCGATTCAAGACTTTTCGTATGCGGAAATGTTTGTGAAACGCCGACATCGCTTTGTTAATAATATCTCGCAAACTTTTCCATCTCGCAAACGTCAAAAAAGGCATTTTCGCACGGGCCTAAATACACGCATTTTTAATTTTTGAAGAAAAAAAATCACAAAAATGATGGTATTGCAGCGTGTGTCATTATTTCGTATATACGTATCATAAGCTGTAAATAGCAATATTCTGCATATTAACTCGTAATCTGGGGGTTATCTCTTTAATAGAGTCGCCAATTAACAATTTTATTGCCAATTGTCATATCTGAATACAATATAGAAACGTGTGAAAGTTGAATAAACAACATGACTAGCGAGGTTCGCGTCGTATTTTGATCAGTTTGATTGCCTGGTTAAGAGAGTCTTATATAACCCAAAAGCATGCTTTTCGGACTCGTATCCCAATTTTACACTTTCAGTTATGAGTTTGACATGTAATTTCAGCGAACCGGTCGGGAATGAACTAAAAAAATACCCCATAACAATACCCCAAACAATATGACAGGTCCAACAGTTAATTGGCGTTAATTGACACGACTGTACAATGAAAAGTGTAGAAACAACAAAAGATCGATAAACAATATAAAGGTGTAGGAGATCTTTCATAAATGGCGACCTGGCAATTATTCTAAAACAACAATGACAAGTGCGAATAATTCCTTCACACCTAATTATTAATTTCTGTAACTTCAAATCATTCTTGTCTTTTCATGCTTATGTGCTTGAAATGATTTAGTTTTTAGTCATTAGGCTATACAGAATATAAGAAATAAGAAAAAAGGACAAGACCTTGTTTGAGAAAATGTGCACGTCTATTACATGATTTTGTATGTTTATTTATTGCTTAACAAATAAAAAAAAGTAAATATAAATAAATAGTGAATGAAACTTTGTTATGGTTACTCGTGTTTTGCATGTCCCTATGTTGGTAGTAACATGTATACTTAGAGCTACATGTACAGTGACAACTGTTTTAGTGTTTGTCTTCACTGCAAAAGACAGTCTCAAATTTTAGTTATGCCTAAAACAGTGTTGGTTTTAATTCTGGTTATTTAATATATTTCAAGAATTAAAGTATGAAGTAAAAAGTTGCAGTGCATGCACTCCCTATGACAACGATTTTATGGAGTTGTGTATTCTTTATATAAAAATCGTAAACAAAGAAAAATCAGTTTATGAATTAATGTTCCAATTAAACCACTCATACGTACTAGTAATCAAACTGTGTCAAAATATTCTATGTTCCTAAGTATTCCACAAAGATTGTCAGAAAAAACAGCGACATATTATGAAAAGAAAAAACGTTAGTGCATATGCACACATTTTTGGACAGTCAAGAATTTGGATAGCCATGTAAGTTTCGAAAGTTCATTCTTAAATTCGCGCTTCGTCTCTAGTGCGAAATACACGAAAATTAGACCTGCGCAAATTTAAGTGATACTACAATATATTAGTAAACGATCATAATGTACTTGTTCAAGGAAGGGAACAGAAGGTACATGAAAATATTTCAATTGTTTATTTTCTAATATTTTTAGATACTCGCAGAACATGGAGGGTCATCTACAGAATTTAGCATTGAGACATATGCCTCAAAATCTCCAGTCACTTAATAATAAACAAACAGGTAAAGAACACATATTTGCAGGGAGAAAACTCTTGTAGGTCTGAATATTGTATGATAGAGTTGTCCCCCTTATTTAAAGCTTGAATTATTAAGATCAGTTGCAGTTTTCTCCCTTGTATAGCTATTGAACGCTTAGTAGATATCACCAATAGATAGTTAAATCTTGTTGCAAAATAGTCTGACTAATAGTATCTGTAACAAAGAATATTACATCATACCGTGTGGTTATGTTTAATGTTGCATCATACCATGTGGTCATGTTTAATGTTACATCATACCATGTGGTCATGTTTAATGTTACATCATACCGTGTGGTCATGTTTAATGTTACATCATACCGTGTGGTCATGTTTAATGTTACATCATACCATGTGGTCATGTTTAATGTTACATCGTACCGTGTGGTCATGTTTAATGTTACATCATACCGTGTGGTTATGTATAATGTTACATCATACCGTGTGGTCATGTTTAATGTTACATCATACTGTGTGGTTATGTTTAATGTTACATCATACCTTGTGGTCATGTTTAATGTTACATCATACTGTGTGGTTATGTTTAATGTTACATTATAACGTGTGGTTATGTTTAATGTTACATCATACTGTGTGGTTATATTTAATGTTACATCATAATGTGTGGTCATGTTTAATGTTACATCATAACGTGTGGTCGTGTTTAATGTTACATCATACTGTGTGATAATGTTTAATATTAAGGTGAGTTCGACATAAATGGCTGTTCAGTGTTCAACATGATGAGAGGGTGTGTTGCGCACAAGACCATGTCTGTAGCTCTAAATTCAAGGTCACTCTTTCAATTTTGTCTGTTCCAATACTCAAAAAAAAAATTTGGCACAAATGTTCGTCATGATGAGACGGTGTGTCAGTCGCAAGACCCATACCGGTAGCTCAAAGCTCAAGATCATTCTAAGTGGTCAAAGGTAAAAACATGTCGACATGTTGCCCTTGGGCATCTAGTCTTTAAGTTAATACATGTATTTAACTGGATAGTATAAATCAATAAGACTTTGTTTCCTACTCAGAAATTGTTTTTAAAAACTTCTGAATTAAAGCAAGAATAAAATTGAAATTTTGTTAAAGGGAGACAGTTTGTCAACATTGAGTACTCTAGTACCTTCTACAAAAGGCCTCGTGTTCAAAACATACTGACCTTGAAACAATGTACATTGTCCTAGATGCAACCCCCTAGTTGTATTATATGTAGGTCTTACAAGCATATCGAGGGTTCAGCGCAAGACTATCCTAACTCCTATGTATTTATATAGGAGTCAGTACAGTCTTGCACAGAACCCTCGATATCTAGATAGCACAAGAGTTAGAGCGACCTGAACAACTTTGTTTTGTTGTTTTTGTACAAAAACAACTTTGCCTTCATTTAATGCGTACCTTCTTATATAACTTTTGTGTATAGTATGTCCTAGGATGTTGCATTAGATTGCAGACAAGTCTTGTTTACTACAAATCTATGTGTTCCAGTTTGTTCTATAAATAAGACTATCAGCAATTATGTTGAGTGTGGACAGGGGTTTGATATAGACTTTTCATAACACTGCATTTATTGATTTTATACTTTGTAAACGTTGCTGTTACTTTTAATCTCACCTGAGCATGAAAACCTAAAGGTCTAGTGATCCTCTTGCAAGATTTCATAAATGATGAGGTTTTGTCAAAAAAGATGGCCGCCAGGGGGGGGGGCTTGTTCCCTATATGTATACATGTATAGTGGAAACTATAAACTACATCTCCTCCTAAACCACTCAATGGATTTTGACCAAACTTTGCACAAGTGATCCTTAGGTGGTCCTCTATAGAAATTATATAAATGGTTCCGGTCTGTTGCATTTATAAGTAGGTTACAGGAGCTAAAAATAGATTTTAAAAGTGTAAACTTTGAAATTCTTCTTGTCCAAAACCTTAAGCTCTAGAGCTTTGATATTTGGTGTGGAGCATTGTCTAGTGGTCCTTTTACAAGATGGCATAAATTATTAGGTTTCTTAAGAAAAGATGGTTATCAGGGGGGCAGGGCTTGTTCCCTTTATATGTTTATAGTGGAAACTATAGATGACATTTCCTCCTCAACCACTTAATAAATTTTGATCAAATTTTGCAGAAATGATCCTTAGGTGTTCCTCTTTCGATGGTTCGAATCATTTTTTGTAAATATGAATTATTATTTTGTAAATACAAATTATTATTTTGTAAATATGAAAAAGTATTCCGTAAAAACAAATGATTTTTTCGTAAAACAAATTATTATTTCATAAATACGAAATAGTATTTCGTAAAAACGATGTTTTTTATTTTCGTAAAAGCAAATTATTATTTTGTAAAAACAAATTATTTCTTATAAACAAATTATTTTTTGTAAAAACGACTTATATTTTTGTAAATATGAATTATTATTTTGTAAATACGAATGGCAGTGTACTCGGGTAAGCGATACAGGGCCATCATGGCCCTCTTGAATACACTTATAATTAACAGTTTAGAAGTATTTTTCTTCACTATCAATCTTTGCATGAAAGTTTTGGTTAGTTATGCCCCCAATCTGAAAGGAGGGCATATAGATTTGCCCTTGTCTGTCTGTCAAATCTTGTGTCTCTCATATCTCCAAAAGAATATGAGCCAGAGTCATAAAATGTTACAGGAATGTTCACCAGCATGTGTAGTTGTGCACCTGGGGTTTCATGTTTGGCTGTGCCCAGTAAGTGCAAAGTTATGGCCCTTGACTTATTTAAAATATAGCCTACAGAGTATGCAATCTTGTGTCGCGAATATCTCCCAAAGAATATGAGCCAGAGTCATAAGACTTTACAGGATTTTCACAAGCATATGTTATTTTGCACCTGGGGTTTCATGTATGATTACGCCCAGTAAGTGCAAAGTTATTTCCCTTGATTTATTACCATAATCAGTACAGTTGTTCACTTGGTAATTTTGATACACATTCACAAACTATGAGTAGAATAATAGCATTTGCTTTTGTGACAGAGGCTGCAAGTGGGGGCATCCGTGTCCAATGAACACATTTCTAGTTTTAAATTTAATTAAAAAGTATAATCCCTGTTGAGATACTAATTATTTGAATATGGGACCAGATTTAGAAACTTCTTGAATTGAAAAACAATTTATTCTAAAAACGGTAAGATGTATTCATTAAATCGTTGATGTAATCTTATTGCATATTGTTAAATAAATTATACATTCTGCAAATCAGTTTCACTGTCGACTGCTCTCGATGTTATCCAATGATACATGGATATAGTACTTGTGTATTACTAATATTTTAGCTTCATGGTAAGATCCTAACTTGTTTTATTACAGTCCAGGTTTGTTTAAGAATATTATATTGGTTACTTTCTGCAGCTGTATATGAAGTCAATTGTTTATTTATTATAGTGTCATCCCTATTTAAAGGGCCAGCCAATTCTTACTTATGAGACACCTACTTTCTGAGCACATTTACCTTCCGATTCCTATCCTGTATTGCCAGGCACCAGGCAGGTAGGCAAACAGTAACCCATTATTTAACTATCTGGGGGCTCACCAACTGGTTTTTAGATCACCTGTGTAATATCGTGATACCTTGCAGCAACTTCCAACCTGTTTATGCTACAAAAGATATATATTTAATTAGATTTCAGTCATTTTTAGGAATCCGTTATCATTAAGAACACAAATGAAGTAAGATAATCAGCACAATTCTTGGAAGAGTTACTTCCCTTTAGTTATTCATCAGTTACAAATTTTTTATCTTCATCGGTGTATTTCCACCTTTGCCTTACTACAGTGGAACACGCTTATTACGAATTTCTGTGAACCTGGAGATGTACTTCTTATATATCCAAACTTTGTTATATCCATACAACGAAATTTCATTATAACCATGTAGTTATACAATGAAATATAGAAGAGCTTGGTCGGGGAACAAAAATTAATACGTACTATCGGAATTTTTGTTATAACAGAGTACGTTATAAGCATGTTTCACTGTATATAAGGCATCCTTGTGAAACCTTTAAAATCTGTAATATTCTGTAATATTTATGCCCCCTTTCGAAGAAAAGAGGGTATATTGGTTTGCACATGTCCGTCCGTCCGTGACCTTTTTATTTCCGATCGATAACTCAAGAACCCCTTGACCTATCATCATCAAACTTGGTCCACACATTCATCTTGGGTAGCAGAGGAACCCTATTGATCTTGACATCTCGTGTCAGAAAATACTTCAAACCTTTATTTATTCTGAAAAACTGGCTAGGAGGCGTGGTTTAGTAATCAGTGTGCATAATACCCCATCATGATGTGGACCAGTTTAGTCCATCTTGTGAACACATGCTGTTTAGTTTAAACTTTTGTACATTGTATTTCACAGTATTTGAAAAACAAGTTATTATTACTTACATTATTCACTCTCAATGACTGCTATCTGGTTTACTATCCAGGATCCTGGATTATAATACTCAGCACTCAAATCATTCAAGTTACTCTTATAAGTCCAATTGCGGAAAGTTGAGCATGGAAATTGCATGAAATTGTTAAATTAGTGCTGAATATTCTTTTTTGTCCATTTTCTTTGAGATGTTAGTGTGATTATGAGATTCGGGAATAATTATTGGGTTTTAGTGCCACACTCCACACTCTGACTTAATAAAGTTGATAACTCCCAGATCTCATATTACACTCAAATCTCTTAGAAAATATTTCATATTAGACTCAAATCTGTTAGAAAATATTTCATATTAGACTCAAATCTGTTAGAAAATATTTCATATTAGACTCAAATCTGTTAGAAAATATTTCATATTAGACTCAAATCTCTTAGAAAATATTTCATGTTACACTCAAATCTCTTAGAAAATATCTCATATTACACTCAAATCTCTTAGAAAATATTTCATGTTACACTCAAATCTCTTAGAAAATATCTCATATTACACTCAAATCTCTTAGAAAATATTTCATATTACACTCAAATCTCTTAGAAAATATCTCATGTTAGACTCAAATCTCTTAGAAAATATCTCATATTAGACTCAAATCTCTTAGAAAATATTTCATGTTACACTCAAATCTCTTAGAAAATATCTCATATTACACTCAAATCTCTTAGAAAATATTTCATGTTACACTCAAATCTCTTAGAAAATATCTCATATTACACTCAAATCTCTTAGAAAATATTTCATATTACACTCAAATCTCTTAGAAAATATCTCATGTTACACTCAAATCTCTTAGAAAATATCTCATATTACAGTCAAATCTCTAAGAAAATATCTCATATTACACTCAAATCTCTTAGAAAATATCTCATGTTACACTCAAATCTCTTAGAAAATATCTCATGTTACACTCAAATCTCTTAGAAAATATCTCATATTACAGTCAAATCTCTAAGAAAATATCTCATATTACACTCAAATCTCTAAGAAAATATCTCATATTACACTCAAATCTCTTAAAAAATATCTCATATTACACTCAAATCTCTAAGAAAATATCTCATATTACACTCAAATCTCTAAGAAAATATCTCATATTACACTCAAATCTCTAAGAAAATAGGCCCAAAAGAATACATGGCGCTCATTTAACATTTTCTAATAAGAGTAAATTATGTGATTTGAGTGTATTAAAGTATCTGTTGTAATCCTGGGCCACATACTAATTTTGAGATAAGGAAGATAACAATTCTATGAGGGACTCAAACCTACCACCAAAGGACCAGAAGTCCGGCCTCCCTCATATTCAACATGTTGTTTGTCATATTAAATATACCGGAATTAAATGATTCTGTCATGATACTATAAAGTCTTGCACATTTTTTGTGTTTCATTTTGTTGTTTAACTGTTGACAGTTACTGTGCATTTGTGACAAACAATTATCTGGTGTTTTTAGTTGACTGGGGTTATTTTTGTTGTTACTGTCATGTAATATTATCTCCAGACAGACATACCTTGCATTGTTTGGAAAAGAACTTGGCATTTGTAGATGCTCCTAATTGTTTGACAGTTATGTTAAGATTTTTTTGTGTGTAAAGTACTGTCGTTGCAAATCTGTGTGTTAGCAGCATCCTTGTCAAGTACATATATTTGTAGTGTACCAGCGATGGCCTCCATCTACGGCAATGTTCGGCATTTAGTATAGATATTCATTAACATATGACTGAGTGTGGTAATTGAAATTCTACAAATTGAAATTAGTGATATAACCTGTACGAGTGTCGGATCATTGATGATTCCCATATAAAGTCATGCCTTTGTAACCCATATTTCTACAGCTTCTTCAAGCATTCCAGAAAAGCTGATAGATATGTCAGATAAATATTCAAAAAGTTCTATTTTTTCAATTGATTGGAGAAGTGCAGTATTACTGGGCAAAATCTCATTAAAAAACTAGAAACTCAATGATCCAATTTCAATAGAAGTCAACAGGTTTTCTGAATCCATTGTTTCAAAAAAATCTGCATTTAATGCCATAATACAGTATTTTTCTGTTGACAGTGGCCATTGTGTGCCCTATATATGAAATAGGAAACCCTCTTCTTTCCACCAGCCAGATGTAGACATTTAAAATTGAACGTTTTGAAAAATTCAGAACGGCAAAGGCATCACTAAATATGTTGCCACTTTCTCATACATTTTTCTTGTCATGGATTTCTTTCCTGAAATGAGTTGATGATGATATATTTGATTGATTGATTGATTGATTGATTGATTGATTGATTGATTGATTGATTGATTGAGTGATTGAGTGATTGAGTGATAAATAAAACAATGACGCAATTACACAAATAATGAATATCCATATCACAGTCAATATAATATCACATCCTTTTCAGGTACAATTTAATATAGAAACTTTAAAATCTTATAGAAATTTGAGTAAAATGATTTTGTTTGTTTATATAGATAGATAAGTTTATTCAGAAAAAAGGCAATTAGCTCATCATTCCACATGAATAAATACAATACAATAAATACAACATGTCAATGGTGATTTACAGTGCCTATTCTTCTAAATTCTATGATAAAGTTTACAAACATAATAACATGCGCGTGTATTTACTTTTTTAAAAAGTAATAACTAAGTAAATTTGAAGTTTAATATATATATTGTCTAAGAAGCCCATAAAATCCAGACAGCTTATTTCTTATGGAGTCCTTTTTCCAGTCCAGTATTTTGGTCAAGTGTTTAGAATTTTATCCGTGATTTTTAGCACGTAGATTTGCGTGCCAAGTGAATACATTATCCTTGGCATGATTGTATGATTAATTGCTGTTTATAATAACGTTATCTATAAAATCTCATTAAATATGTAAATTTATTCCCTCGACATAAATTACTGTCCTATTTGTTCATTTTAATGTTTTAAAACGTGTTTCTGTGTCAGGAAATTAATGTTTTGCATTATAATTATGTTTTTGTATGTAGGTATTTTCTGTATGTCAGTTCGTCATCTAGTTTCTGTATATGTTTACTCAGTTATCCAATTATACTGTTAGCTTGTATTTTCGTGGTACTAATGAAATAACGTAATGGAATAGAAATAACGTAATGGAAGAAAAACTTATATAAAATATTCTCAATGCCAAAAAGTACATATTTTTCCCAGTTTGAATGCAAAAATTCCCATTAAATCAGTGTTATAAGTTTTGGTTCAGTTTAGCCAAAAATTGACAAAGTTAAAGGCTTTTCAGTCACTGGCAGTTTATATAAATAGCAAGTGTTGATTAATAAATCGCTATATCCTTTACTTTAATTCCTAAAATTTGCTTTAATTTCTAGACTTTTCCCCCAATTTTTAAGTTCAATGCGCAAAAATTTCCAATTTAATGGGTATGGGTCATCTTCCCAAAATAGCGTAAATAAACACCGAGTTTCTTCATCCAAATCTTTTACAGTTAATTAATGCTGACAATATCATTGCTGTGTATAATTACATGTATTTAAAATGTTTTCTATGTTTCATATTTTTCAGCACCAAAACCTAATTATAACAAGTATGTATTTTTACGTGTACATGAATCTACAGATGGTGTACTGGTCGAGGAAGAAACCATGGATACTGGGTAAGGAATGATCATGTGATGAATGTCACAATTTATGTATTTCCTTATAAATAGTTCCAACATCTACAATATTTATCTCCCTTGTTCTTATTCATCAGCCATTTTTATAGGAAAACCGGATAAGGACATAAAGGAGTAATTTCCAAATTTGAGATAATTGAGTAACTACCAAGAGAATTTGCATGTGACAGCCACTTTGTCTTCAAGTTTCTGAGCCCACTGCCTCCATGAGCACACTGCTTCCATGAGCACACTGAATAAGTTATCTTTATATGTCTGATTTTCTTTTATCGTCGTTTACATTTTATTCTTTATAAACTTTAAGGAAATTTGCCTATCAAAATGGCCAAATATTCAGAACAAGGGAGGTAAATATTGTAAATGTGGAAACTATGTATTGTCATCGGGTATTTACGTTTTCAGTCATGAAACTGCGATTAAACCAATTAAATTGGAACATGTGTGCTTCAACAATTGTTTTTATGTCTCAGTTTGCAATTGGAGCCAATTGGCGATTTTTGCAATCAAAGTGGCGATAAAAAATGGCGAATATTGCAATTTCCTGCTTTAAAATTCATATTATCTGAAATTTATCCCTTCATATTACGTTGATCGCCCCTCAAACAGCATCGTAAATTTCGATACATGTACAGTACCTATGTGTACAACTGGTACTATCGGTAGGCGGAGTCTATCGCCTGTCAATTTTGCCAATCAAAACTCGCTAATTCTACACAGTTTGCACATGGTGTGTTAGCAGTTTCAACACGCGTCGATGTTTTATGTCATTGTTTGATAAACAAACAATTCTGTCCACAATAAGTCGGCATGACTCACTTTTTAATTACATTAACACCCAAAAATATAAAGATTTCGACGAATATATTGCTTGCTTCATGATTATAGATGATTGTCACCAATTACTTAGCAGGGAGTTAACTGTGTTAACCAGACTACATAGAGGCTGTGTAAGTTATCGTGTACATGGTTTTGTCTTCGATAACGTCATTTGGGAGTTCAAAGAGAAAGTTTTGAAAAATATTTTGTTGATCATCACTATAAAACGGGAACGAAACTTCTCGTTTTCGTCGACGGCCGTTTGTCAAAATGACATCTTTTGACATCTAAGCTCCGATTTACAAATCTTGTCAAACACACACATATATATTATTAAACACATCGTTCTTAATGAGAAGTACATAAAGTGCAATTTAAGCGATTTTCACAAACTTGTATTTTTTCGTTAAGACAAACTATTTTCTACTGTCCCGAAAAATTCGACATAACAAGAGTCAACTGTATGTAATGTAATCGCAACCTTGCATTTATTGTAAAACCCATCCTGAACCTGTTTGCAATGATTACAGCTTTTCTAGACTAAATAAATCTTTATTTATTAAATGGAAAAAATGCCCTTGTACTTCCCCTGTGTTATAAACTTACATTTTAAAAGAGTTCATAAATCATTCATTACATGCTATTTTTACTTGTTATCAAATGTCAAGGCCGCTTTCCTTGGGATACATCAAGGTCTACCTAGGTTTGCATCAAGGCCAAGGTTTAACAGAATTTCACAACAATTTTGTAGAAGCGTGTTCAAAACAGCATTCATTTCATAATTTTATCGTGGATTTTAAACATTAGCTGGCAAATGTCTGGTAACAAATAAATACTCTGTCTATCAAAAACATTCTGAGGAATACAGTTACAGACCGACAACAAATACATATTATGTTCTTATATTTTTAAGAGATTTTCTATAGTATCAAAAACCTCCTAATATTTCCTATATTTTCCTATATTTTTCCTTAAAAATGTTTTAGTATGCTCGTCAAAAGCTTGTTTTGAATTTATACTGCCTTTAGATACTATTTATTTACAGTTTTAAGCTGTTCTTTTTCCTTCAAACCATCACCATCTTGCAGAAGATAGCTGTGCACATTACATGTTATCCTTCAAATGAACATGTTCTGTCGTTGAATTTCCTATATTTTTCGGCGCAGCCATACTAACATGGTTTTGCTATTTGCATATATGTTTTGTGTAAACCAATCGAATCTTACATTAACAACCAAGTCAACTTCTCTTCAACCGAACAACGTTTGTAACTTTGACACGGATTGGTTAACCTTTCGATAAAGGGTACGTTACTTAAATGAAATCCACTGAATTTCGGTGAATTTACAGAAATCCATTTTGTATGTGAAGTGACCAGCAACCGTAACATCTCGGCATTTTTTCTGTTGCGCAATAAATCTTAACCTTCAAACTGCGCTGACCTTTTTTTTTCTCTAGATATTTGTTATTTCAAAAGTTTTGCCTTAACTCTTTTTATATGCAAAATTTCCTAAATTTTCCTATATTTTGATGACTAACTGGTGGAAAGCCTGCATTTAGTATAACCAGGAATCAAAGACCAGATGCTTCCAAATATTTATTTGTGTATTCAGTGTAATAAATGAACTGTTATGTGATGTAAGATAATTTAACAAGATGACCTTCACTGTATTATGCAAGCAAGCACAAGTTCTTTCAGAACATGACATACTCTCATTGTTAGAAAAGTACAAGGAAAAAACATATAGCTGGTGGTCTGGTGTGAATTTGATATCAAAATGTAAAAAACATTGGCACAGATTCTCGACAATAGTTATTTATTGCACTGCATTCAGGGACTTGTTTAGCCAATTTTAGGCCATTTATTAAAGTAGTATGTTTTCCTCTGCTTCCAATTAAATGTCCCATCACATCGGTCAACAAGTAAGAAATACAATCATTTTGAGTTAATACATATATGTTAAGAATTTGCATTATTGGTCAAGAAATATTATTATTTTTTCATAATTTATTGAAAATGTTTATTCTAGAATGTAAACTAAACAGGTTTAAACTGAAGCAATTTTGGTCAGGGGGGTTGTAATTTTCTGGCATGAAATAAATGATCATAGTCTCAAAATACATGTAGCAGGCGCTATTTTTAAGTAAACAATGGCAATTCTTTAGGGGGGAGGCACCCCCACCCTGACATCTACCCAACAGTGCAAGTGTTGAATCACTTGCGTCATCAAATTGTGCAATGTGGATATTCATTGAGCTATGTACCTGTATTGTACAACCTTGACCTTGGTATGATTGTAGCGCATTCTGTACCACACTTGTCTTACATCCAGTTCGTTTTTGATATAGCTGAACTATATTCTAGTCAGGTCTTATCTTAACGTTTTTGGAACATGTTTTGTTCACTTCGCCTAGAAATATAAGGTTGTTTGTTTCTTTCCAAAATTATGTTTGATACCAAGGATTCCATTTGACCCCTGAGTTGTCCCTTTGACCCCTGGATTTTCCAAAGGGCCACATTTTGACCATGAGGATTCTGTTGAAAGGGTAAATTTTCTCTAAATTTAAAGTAATTGGTAAAATCCCATAAAAAATTATCAAAATGACCGTTTGGATTCGGCACCTTGTGGATCATCTGGATACTTGCAGTACAGACTTTCCATAGAGGCAGCTTGTTCTCTCTGGTGAGCAACAAACTTAACAGGGTAAACTAGGATTAGTATATATAATAAACATTTGGTATCAATTTAACCTCTCTAGAGTAACAACCTCTCAACAACAGTTGACATTAACTCCTCCCAGAGGTAGTAACTCCTCCCAGGGGTAGTAACTCCTCCCAGGGGTAGTAACTCCTCCCAGGGGTACGTAGTAACTCCTCCCAGGGGTAGTAACTCCTTCCAGGGGTAGTAACTCCTTTAATGGGTAGTAACTCCTCCCAGAGGTAGTAACTCCTCCCATGGGTAGTAACTCCTCCCAGGGGTAGTAACTCCTTTCAGGGGCAGTAACTCCTCCCAGGGGTAGTAACTCCTTCCAGGGGTAGTAACTCCTCCCAGGGGTAGTAACTCCTCCCAGAGGTAGTAACTCCTCCCAGGGGTAGTAACTCCTCCTAGAGGTAGTAACTCCTCCCAGGGGTAGTAACTCCTCCCAGGGGTAGTAACTCCTCCCAGGGGTAGTAACTTCGGAGTGATTGCTCTGTATATTACCAATTATAGTAATATAATTAAAAGGATGAGAACATCCTTTAAAATTGTTTGTTTTCAGTAATGCGACCAAGTTAGGAAAAATGCAACAGCTCAATTTATTTTTTCAGGTTCATCAATGAAAATATCTTTCCGTTTTTTTAGCCATTATAGTACTAAACTCATAAAAAACCCTCCCAACCTACCCACTGTTAAAATTCTGTGTCGGGTAACCACAAACAAACAAATTTTTTAAGGATGGCCTTATTTGCATTGTTTGTTTTTGTTCATTATCACCAACGTCTTGTACTTCATACAATGCAGTATTCAAACTTCATATCAAATTCTACTTTTGAAAATTAGTCCTCAAACAAATGAAGACTAATTTGTCTAATTCCCCTTGGTCAGCCCACTCCTCCCCCCCCCCCATGGGGCAAAACATAGATAGATGCACTGTTGTAGGAAACCAAATATTTATTTTACTTCGGCCTTATCACTCTATGATCACTTCCTGTACGCTGTCTGTGTGAGAGAATTTGGTGTGATTTGTATTTTTCTTTGTTGTCTGTGCATACAGTATGATGCATGATTCTGATGTAGCAGTATGCTTCTACTCTTATACAGTGAAACCTCGATTGTACGACCACCTTTGTTGTCTGTGAATGTAAACATACAGTATGATGCATGATTCTGATGTAGCAGTATGCTTCTACTCTTATACAGTGAAACCTCAATTGTACGACCACCTTTGTTGTCTGTGATAGTAAGCATACAGTATGATGCCTGATTCTGATGTAGCAGTATGCTTCTACTCTTATACAGTGAAACCTCGATTGTACGACCACCTTTGTTGTCTGTGAATGTAAACATACAGTATGATGCATGATTCTGATGTAGCAGTATGCTTCTACTCTTATACAGTGAAACCTCGATTGTACAACCACCTTTGTTGTCTGTGAATGTAAGCATACAGTATGATGCATGATTCTGATGTAGCAGTATGCTTCTACTCTTATACAGTGAAACCTCGATTGTACGACCACCTTTGATGTCTGTGAATGTAAGCATACAGTATGATGCATGATTCTGATGTAGCAGTATGCTTCTACTCTTATACAGTGAAACCTCGATTGTACGACCACCTTTGTTGTCTGTGAATGTAAACATACAGTATGATGCATGATTCTGATGTAGCAGTATGCTTCTACTCTTATACAGTGAAACCTCGATTGTACGACCACCTTTGTTGTCTGTGAATGTAAGCATACAGTATGATGCATGATTCTGATGTAGCAGTATGCTTCTACTCTTATACAGTGAAACCTCGATTGTACGACCACCTTTGATGTCTGTGAATGTAAGCATACAGTATGATGCATGATTCTGATGTAGCAGTATGCTTCTACTCTTATACAGTGAAACCTCGATTGTACGACCACCTTTGTTGTCTGTGAATGTAAGCATACAGTATGATGCATGATTCTGATGTAGCAGTATGCTTCTACTCTTATTCAGTGAAATCTCGATTGTACAACCACCTTTGTTCATGACGAAAGTCGTTCTTAGTGGTGAGATGGTCTTATGATTTGAGATCAAATATGGAAGATATAATCTGGTTCCTGAAACTATGAACTTATGAATGACTCAATGAGATGGTCTTAATTTTAAGGTGTAAACTATTCACTGTTCATAAGCTAACTGCAGGGTTTATTTTGGCTATTTTGGGAAGATGACCTATATCCTTCAAAAGGGGAACTTGATGGAATAAAAGTAAAGGATGTAGTGATTCTTTAATCAACAATTGCTACATGTATTTATATACACTGCCTGTGAGAGAAAACTTTGTCAATTTAAGGCTTAATTGAACCAAAACTTCTCTTCAGATTTATGGAGAATGTTTACATTCAGATTAGTAAATTACTTTTTGGCATTGGGAAAATAGCCAAATAGTGGCTAAAAAATCAGCTGAAAAACCCTGAATTGTGTTATCGTGCACTACTTTGTCGTTGTAACCTTGATATTTTATGTACTGTTAATAATAAATATCGCACAGTTTTCTGTCGCGGTCAGGCATATATGTAGTATTTCTGTCTACTCCATGTTTTTATCCCCTTGAAAGATATATACATTATGCTGCAAAAACATTTAACATGACAAGACTACTTTAATCTTACTAGTACAAGGTCATAATTATTGTGAGGTGAAAATTTGTAATTGTCAGAAGATGCTATCTATGGCAAATCTTTTTAATCAAAAGAAATGTTGTGCATTAACTTGGCTTTAAAGTTCCGCATATTAAGGGAGTCTCCGACACGCAGAACCTTCGTACAGGGAAGGTTAACGAAACAAAACCAGAAGATAGATAGTTCCCACACCTACAATATTAACCTCCTTGTTCTAAATCATCAGCCATTTTGATAGGCAAAACTGATAAGGAGTCATTGCCAAATATGTGATATTTGAGAAAATACCAAGAGAATTTGCATGTGACAACCACTTTTTTTCAACTTACTGAGCCAACTGCCCACATGAGCATAATGAATGAATAAGGTATTTTTTTATATCTGATTAGTTAGTCATCGTTTACATTATATTCCCTTTAAATTTTAAGGGGGTAAATATTGTAAAATGTGGGAACCATCTATTGGTACAGAAAAACTTTGAAACCTCAGAACTGCCGTCGGACCTAGCAATTAGTTCAAGCCATCTACTGTTCAAGGCATCTACGGTTTACGTGTATATAATGTACGAACTGACTGTTCCCTGTACAAGTGTACTAAGCATGTTGAACGCATGTCATGTGTTTGTTGTTTGTGTTTTCCTGCTGAATGCACGTCGATAAATAGTCGCAGCATTATTCATAATAATGATGATAATTAAAACAGAAATGAAAGAAAAACAATTTGTTTATTCTTATACACATGAATTGTTTGTCATATAGTACATGTACATCGTACAACCATCAAGTAATTATTACGACTTGCGAATAACAGGTGTGAATTATTGTATTGTTTGACCTATCTATGGTGAACAATGAATGAAAAGATAGCTAGGGACCACAAATCCTGTTCGAGTGTTCGACCTATCTCTGTTTGAGTGATCTACTGTTAGATAATATGAAATAAGAAGGGATTTCGCCGGGACTTAAGAACCTGTTCGAGGTATCTACTGTGTTCGAGTCAAAACTGTTTGAAGTTTAAAAGTTTTACTGTACATGGGAAACAATCCAAAGCTGCACAATTATCAAACATAAGATAATTGGCATGTTTTTGTATTAAACAACCATCAAATTACTAGACTTGTCATTGATAGAAATGATATCGATGTATATCTATACATAATTAGAAAAATCTATAAATAATACATGTCTGAAAACGACAAATATTCACCCGTTGTTGTTGAAAAGGCTATGTCTAAAACTTCGCTGTACCTATCAAATGTGTTCAAGGAAAATTAGAAAGTGAAGATTTTTCAGATTTTTCTTATTGATTTTGCAAAAACACATATTTCATGATAGTAAGGAAACATCAATGTATCATCAATATTACTCATCAGATATATCAATATTGATATGAATGTTGCCGAATCAATGACAACTCTACAAAATACCCAAGGCGATTCTCAAATGTCAAATTAAGCTGTTGGCAACATTGTAAATAGTTTGTTACTAATGGTATATATTTTCATGATGAGTGTTGCGTAATGACGTCTGAAGTAACATTTATTTGGCTGCTTTCTATGTAAACAAGGTTCTTATAATGTAACAAAAAAAAAATTCATACTTCATTTTATGTAGAAATAAAACATTCTGGGAATGTACTGTGAACCTATCAAATAGTTCTCGCTATATAAGTTAATGCCTTTTACAGTTGGTATCCTTCTTTGAGAATGATTGCTGAGTAAAACTGGCTTTCTTGATATGATGTAACGCGGCTGATGTAATTCCACAAATTAAGGGCGAAAACGACTACATGTTGGAGGTTTGCAGTGATGTCCCATATTACATCAATCATTCAATGTTTGCCCTCAGGACGGGAAAGTGTATTTCTAGTACCATATATTATATAGTTAACCCGCTGCCAGAATTCATAATATCCTGTTTATGTTTCATATCATGCTGTTATCATCTCAGTAATGCGTGTTTCATAATGTATAGAATTGAAATGTTACTTGGGGTTATTTTGTCTGCATCGAATGTTCTGTCCCTGATTTACACGACTCAGTGGCCTGATATGGATGTATGTATGTCAAATATTAGTACAAAAACAGTTCTGCGCATAGCTTTTGTACACCCATAAATCATACAAGTATATAACATTGGTAACATATCTGACATAAATGAAGGAATAGATAGATCCCAGGATGTATGTAAAATAATGCAAATTTACCAAACGGAATTGCAAACTGTCCGTGTATTTTGTTGAACATAAGTGTTGCACAAAATGAAGGATCTAGCAAGTCAGGATACAAGTAGACAGTGCAATCTCGGTCTAGGGTTGTCATTCTTGCTATCCTCCCACTAAGTTTGAACCTGTATCGAATACGAAATATTCTTCTATCTTGGCTACATACAGCGTTACATAACTGAAATATCGCTACAACAATGTGTTAAACCTTGATTTTAATTGACCAATCTGTTGTAGACTGTTTAAACCTCGCTATTGTCCAGTTTAATTAACAGTAACAAATGAATTTATTATCTGAACCATTCCATTTCAAAAAAGGTGAAATGTTCATGTTTGTCTGTAAGCTTGATGCAGAAAAAGCCACGGAAAAGTGAACCAAGCAGCAGTTATAGTTTTACACATAAGATCATTTCCTTACCCAAATTGAGTGGATCGGTCCTGAAAGTTCATACACCTGGTGGCGGTCAATCTAACAGTACTACACCGTGTTGTATTGATCTCTCATGTCTGTACTCCAGAATAAACCAATAAATGCATATGGTCTGATGGTCAGTCTGTGGTCATTTAACAATACATGTACTGCTGACTATGTGTGTAAAATGAGTGACCATTAAGTGGTAAGGTCAAGTACAGTCTAGCCTATGATCTTGACCCAAATCTGGAGCAGGTATGTCCTGTCATATAATACAGTGGTCAGGCTTGTACTTTACCTGACTAATCATTCAGAGTTGAACCATGATTTTATATTTTGTTAAATTTCATTCATTGTTCAGATTCCTTAGAATGTTTGTTTCCCTGAAAGTTTAACAAAATGTAAAGTGCACATTCTCGTTGGGAAGTATCCACTAAAATTACTTACAGACTTTGGCTGATTTAAGTCGGAGCAGGCTGTCAAGTAGATGCTACTTTTCCTACATGTCCTACTTTTCCCCACTGTTTTTACTTGCTCCCTTCTTTTCCCCTACTCTTTCTTGAAAATAAATAGCCCTACTTTATTCCTTCGTTTTGAAGAGAGGTGAGTTGACAGCCTGTACTAGTTTGACAGTTGGTTTAAAGTTAATGCATTATTGTACAAAGAATTGATAGATAACTGGAACAAAAGGTTTAACTTGTTCAATATTTTCTCCCACATACTATATACTGAAATATAATGGTTTCTTTGATCAATTGCATGGGTCCCTACTATATTTCTGATACTTTTGTCTTATTTCTTGTCTTAGTGTTCCATTTTTCAATGGTAATGTAATTAATAGTATTATACAGTCATATATGTATTCAATAACACCAAAGACATAGCATTGTAAAAATTACAACTGCCAGCGGCTATTAGATGTGCGGTATGGTATATACACTGAACTTGACCTTGATGTTCTTCGGCAGTAATCGCAAATCACGTGTTTACAATACATACACTGAACTTGACCTTGATGTACTTCGTGTACAGTACTATACATTCTCTGCTGAAAGTATAACATGCCCTCATTACAGAGATATGAAACAAACCATGCATGCAATCACAATTTCTAAAATGTGTAACTATCAAATTATCGAATGACCGAGAAATGCTTTTTGTTTATGAATGGTTCAAGGCAATTTTATCAGTTTTGAACATACGTGTTATATAAGTATGTAGAATATACACAGGTAAATTTGGATTCAGAAAATCTATTGTCAGATATGACATAATGTGTCATAAACAAGCTACAGGCATGCAAGTTGAGAATCTTGATTGTGTTGTTTGTGTCTCTCAACTTAAATAGTTCTTTGGAGCACTCAATCAGTATGAATTATTGACGAATATCGTTTGTTACTTTGTCTTTTGCTGACATCATTGTTCTAAATTTATTGCTTGTATCTCCACTGCTTACCATAAGTGTACAGCCCCACCATTAGTTTCCAGCCTCACCATTAGTGTCCAGCCCCACCATTAGTGTACAGCCCCATCATTAGTGTCCAGTCTCACCATTAGTGTCCAGCCCCACCATTAGTGTTCAGGCCCACCATTAGTGTCCAGCCTCACCATTAGTGTCCAGCCCAACCATTAGTGTACAGCCCAACCATTAGTGTCCAGCCTCACCATTAGTTTCCAGCCCCACCATTAGTGTACAGCCCCACCATTAGTGTCCAGTCTCACCATTAGTGTACAGCCCAACCATAAGTGTACAGCCCCACCATTAGTGTCCAGCCTCACCATTAGTGTACAGCCTAACCATAAGTATACAGCCCCACCATTAGTGTACAGCCTCACCATTAGTGTACAGTCCCACCATTGGTATACAGCCCCACAATTAGTGTCCAGCCTCACCATTAGTGTACAGCCCCACCATTAGTGTCCAGCCTCACCATTAGTGTACAGCCCCACCATTAGTGTACAGCCCCACCATAAGTGTCCAGCCCCACCATTAGTGCCCAGCCTCACCATAAGTGTCCAGTCCCATCATTAGTGTACAGTCTTACTATTAGTGTCCTGTCCCACTATTGGTGTACAGCCCCACCATTAGTGTCCTGTCCCACCATTAGTGTACAGTCCCACCATTAGTGTCCTGTCCCACAATTAGTGTACAGCCTCACCATTAGTGTACAGCCCCACCATTAGTGTCCAGCCTCACCATTAGTGTACAGCCCAACCATTAGTGTACAGCCCCACCATAAGATAAGCGTACAGCCCCACCATAAGTGTCCAGCCTCACCATTAGTGTACAGCCCCACCATTAGTGTATAGCCCCACCATAAGCGTACAGCCCCACCATAAGTGTCCAGCCCCACCATTAGTGTACAGCCCCACCATAAGTGTACAGTCCCACCATTAGTGTCCAGCCTCACTATTAGTGTCCAGCCTCACCATAAGTGTCCAGTCCCATCATTAGTGTCCAGCCCCACCATTAGTGTCCTGTCCCACCATTAGTGTACAGCCCCACCATTAGTGTCCAGCCTCACCATTAGTGTCCAGCATGTATTGTCAGTTACAAGAAGATTTGTTAGTTTGTTTTTAATTTTGCTTAAATTCCTAAAAAGTGTCAAAAATTCTGAAAAAGCCGTTTTTTTCATTGAAATTCCTAATTTTCATGTTTCTCTCCAAGGTGAATATTGATTAAGTTAGAATTACTTTACTTGTTTATATATCTAAATTGTATTTAACAATATTGTTTTAGTTGTTTTGACACTGACTTTTCATGCTACATGTTTACTAGTGGATCGTTGGCTTGAGCTTGGTGCTGGCTGTGACTGGTGTACAAAGATTGCATTTTTGTGTACATGTACACAGTCAAGGCCAACTGAAGACTGATCAACAAATTACTGGTAAACATACTATACATTTCTATATGTTAGAGTTGATATTGTCTCAACTTTTCAGATGCAAGCGGTTCCTGAAACAGCCCTAATATTATAGAATGGAGTCCTACAAATTCCTACTTTCAATGCTAAAATTTGTTAAAAAAAGCCCTAAATTGGGCCTATTTTTTATCTGAAGCTGCTGGAAAACCTGTATAAAGAACTGCCATGCATTAAACATTGTATGTAGTGTACCTGATGTATGTATTGTCTGATAAATTCAATCTGGGTTCTCAATACGAGCTCTGAGCTAGATTTCTGGAAAATGTGCAAGTCCTTTGATGTAAGTTAACACCAAATGATCCTTAAAAGAATGAGTCCTTGGAACAAAGGTTTGAGTTCATTTTATGGTAAATAAGTGTTCTTTTGTTTATCTATTTCTACAAGACTTTCACATTATTTACAGTAAAACTTCGCTTAATGGCCACCTCAATAATAAGACCACCTCAAAATTAAGAACACACTTCAAGTCCATTTTCACTATTTTGTTCATTATTCAACCTTAATATAAGGGTACTTCAATAAGAAGACCAGTTTTCAATAGTCCCAAGGGTGGTCTTATTTTCGAGGTTTTACTGTACAGTGAATAAAGGTATGTCGAGGATTACTGAAAGTGTGTACAGTGATTAGTCACGTGTACCCTCATAATGTCGTTTATTTCTAACTTATGTTAGTAAGTCTATCACATTTGCTTGCTTAACATTAGGTATGACATTTATTGTCATTGTTATATTATCGTTGTTGTAAGATATTGTGTAAATTATTAGTTCTGTGCACTGACTGTAACACGTCGTAAAATGAGGATTTGCTTCAATATCTGTCATATTGAAAGTTTTAATGTTCTATGTAATAAATAAACTGGTACCTGAGAAGGAGGTATACATTTTTTTGCACTATGTGTCATAAAATATATGTACGTTTGCTTGGTTCAGGGGAAATAATTCAGTATTGATACAAAGACAGGATATGAAAGTACAAGGTTGACCATTAAGTGTTCAAGGACATAAATGCATGTATATGTTAGTGTTGCACTTTAATGCTAAACATACTTTAAAATGTTCTTTTGCATCTCTTGTGTAAAACTTTCTAATCAAAGGTTCAAATGATTGTAGTTCATTAGGGGTAGAGGTTTATAAGGGAGTCGAGAGGTGTGCTTGGAAGGATGTGTGAAGAGTACCATCCACCCCCCCCCCCCCATTCAGAATCATTTCATTTTGTTTTAATCAGATTTATGGCATTTTTCAACAATTTTTCAGTTATATATTATATGGTGGTCAGTTGACCTAAGAAGTTTTCCTGGAATTAATTAACAACCAGTACTAACTTACCCTTCTGCAAGCAGCTGACAACTCCCCCACATAAATCATATGGTGGAGGACAAATGACTGTAGCCAAATGTCACATAAAAACAAGACCTGCCCAGCCTAGGAATCTAACCTGGACCACTGGTGTGACAGTCTGGCGCTCTAACCACTGAGCTTTCCGGGCAGCAAGTCTAGCGCTCTAACCACTGAGCTTTCTGGCCAGCCTTTAGAATCAGTTGAATGAAGGCCGGTTAGTTTCAAACAATTCCTGCTCTTCAATTTTTTTTATCAAACACGCGTATAACTTTATTTTGTGCAAGAAGCAAACTTCAATTTGTTGACATTGAATGTTAATGAGGCAATTAATTTAATTTATTAATGATTATGGGGTTATAGTGTATTGCACATTTATAGAATTGATAAGGTTAATGTGATAGGGACATATAAAACACACATATATCACACTTATATTGTAATAAAAATATGTCCCACACGTAATTGTATTTTGATTGATAATGTATATATTTACAGTCAATTAAGATGAAATGTTGGTCTTAGAATAGAAATGAATGGTTAAAAAGTAATTTTAAGTAAACATATAAATTCAATTCAAAATGTTACAAGGCAATATTACATGTAGCCCCTCACAGGTTTACCTAACAGCATCCTTAAAAAATTGTTTGTTTGGGGTTACATCACCCCGAATTTTAACAGTGGGTGGGTAGGTTTTAGAACGAAGTGCTTATGGTGAGCTTTTAGCATCATTGGATGTCCGTCGTCGTGCATCGTGTGTCAACATTTTCTTTAAACAACATCTGAATGGATTTTGTCCAAACTTCACAGGCATGATCATTAGGTGGACCTCTTTCAAAGTTGCTTTTATCATTGCGGTCTGTTGCATAAGTAGGTCACAGGAGCTAAAAATATATTTTAAAAGTTTACACTTTTAAAATCTTCTTGTCCCAAACCATATGGCCTAGAGCTTTGGTAGTTAAATTTACCAATATTATTCGGACGGTTGCATTATTGACATCTTGTAACATTTGAATGCATCCAGCCAATGATCTTCATATTCATATTGGTTTGCACATGTCGGTCGTTCAGTCGGTATGTCGGTCGATATCAATAAATCAAGAACTCTTTGACTTATCATACTCAAACTTGGTCCATACATTCATCTTGGGTAGCAGAGGAACCCTATTGATTTTGGGGTCACAGACTCAAAGGTCACAGGGGTCAATTGTTCTCAAACCGTTTATGAACCATAACTCGAGAACCCCTTGACCTTTTATCTTCGAATTTGCTCCATACATTCATCTTGGGTAGCAGAGGAACCCTATTGTTTTTCGGGTCACAGACTCAAAGGTCAAGGTCACAGGGGTCAATTGGTCACAAACTGTTTCCGATCAATAACTGAAGAACCCCTTTACCTATCATCCTCAGACTTGGTCCACAAATTCATCTTTGGTAGCAGAGGATCCCTATTGATTTTGGGGTCGTGGGGTCAAAGCCAATGTCACAGGGGTCAATTGTACATAAACCATTTCCGATCAGTAACTCGAGAACCCCTTGTCCTATCATCCTCAAACTTACTCCACATTCAGTTTTGGTAGCTGAGGAACCCTTATGATTTTGGGATCAAGGGGTAAAGGGTCAAGGTCTTAGGTCAATTGTATTTAAAACACCTCCCATTAATTGGAATGTTCAGTATGACAAAATTGTGGACTTCTATTGTACATGACTATCTATATAAATTTAAGGTTTTTACCACAAAACATTTCCAGCATGTATATTTGTGCAGCATACTTTGAACTTGCTTATGCAGTTGTACAAAATATAACTCTGACAAAAAACCATGAGGAGGCATAGTGTTTTACAAACATCTCTTGTTCATTAATGTGTGGGACCCTTGAAAATTATCAGACTCGCAAAATGGCTGAGTTGGGGTCATAGGACCCCCAAGTTTAAGGGAAAACCCTGAGTAAGGAAGATTATTTAGTTTTGATGTTTTCTGTGATTAAGCAAATGTCACTGATAAAAATTCTATGTTAGTTGTGAGTGCTGTAATATGTCCCTCACCTCAGCTTACCCGCTGACCTTTCAGTGAACTCTGGATATGACTTAACATTATGTATATCAATATAATGTGCCTAAATAGTTTTGTGGCTGCAAGTTGAAATGAGATCTGGTTATTTGCCAATGATATATATGTTCCTAAGTTGACCAACAGCTTGATGAAAGGTTGTTAAAATGATAAGGTATAAAAATATCAGTTGATCTTGAGGTGAACTTGGGGCATTGACCTGTGGTACATTGACCTGTGGTACATTGACCCTAGTTTCTGTACTGTACTTAGTATTCAGTAAGTCCCAATATTCTACAAGATGTTGAATAAGGTAAAACAGTATTCTGTCAGTGTCCGCTTATAATAATGGCTACATAAATGATTCTGTCATTTAAAAAAATGTGTATTAGTTTGACATTAAATATGGTATCAAGATGGTGATTGGTGCTAATCTTAGTACATATAGTCATATCAGTCTCAAGTACATATATAGTCATATCAGTCTCAAGTACATATAGAGTCATATCAGTCTCAATAAGTTGGGCCATCCTTAAAAAAATGTTTGTTTGCAGTTACGTAACCGACTCATGAAAAATGCTGCGACTCAATTTATTCTTTCAGGTTCACCGATAAAAAAATTTTTTTCGGTCTTTTAGCCATTACAGTACTAAACTAAAACAACAATCCTACCTACCTACCCAGTGTTAAAATCCGGGTTGTGTTACCCTAAATTAACAATTTTTAGCATGGCCTTAGGTTTGTAGTCGCGTGTCCCCTTCCCTCAGTTGTTGTAAACGCATAAGAATATATTTGAATGTTTCTTAGTGCTTTTTAGGTGGCTAGGTTATTTTGTTGGTGGCTTTATCTTCTGACAGTATTGATTCATTTGCTGTACATGATGATGTCTATACAACAAAATACAATTGGGACTGTCTGTATATTGTAGAATATATATACATTGTTATAGGATTGATTTGTCATTCTTGGTTCGTGACACGGCCTGTCAGGCTTTCTCCACAAGGTGATGTAATTATCAAACTAGAATTTGTCTTTTATTAAAATCGATAGGTTTATGTAACAGTATACACTATACAGGTTCTTGTGTATGGGATGTTGTCTTGTCTACTATAGGATTGTTTTGTGTCTATAAAATTGTTATAAACTGTGATTTTTTCTGTTTTGTCTGTATGTTTGCACTGGGCCCATCAGCTATAGGTTTGCACTGTCTCCATGGTCTTTAGGTTTGCACTGTCTCATGGTCTATAGGTTTGGACTGGACTCATGGTCTACAGGTTTGCACTGTCTCCATTGTCTGTATGTTAGCACTGGGCCCATCGGCTATAGGTTTGCACTGTCTCCATGGTCTATAAGTTTGCTCTGTATCCATAGTCTACAGGTTTGCACTGTCTCCATGGTCTATACGTTAGCACTGTCTCCATGGTCTATACGTTAGCACTGTCTCATGGTCTATAGGTTTGCACTGTCTCCATGGTCTATACGTTAGCACTGGGCCCATCGGCTATATGTTAGCACTGTCTCCATTGTCTACATGTTTGCTCTGTATCCATGGTCTATACATTAGCACTGTCTCCATGGTCTATAGGTTTGCACTTTCTCCATGGTCTATAGGTTTGCACTGTCTCCATGGTCTATACGTTAGCACTGTCTCCATGGTCTATACATTAGCACTGTCTTTATGGTCTATAGGTTTGCACTGTCTCATGGTCTATAGGTTTGCACTGTCTCCATGGTCTATACGTTAGCACTGTCTCATGGTCTATAGGTTTGCTCTGTATCCATGGTCTATATGTTTGCACTGCCCATCGTCTTCAGGTTTGCACTGTCTCATGGTCTATAGGTTTGTACTGGACTCATGGTCTACAGGTTTGCACTGTCTCCATTGTCTGTATGTTTGCACTGGGCCCATCGGCTATAGGTTTGCACTGTCTCCATGGTCTATAATAGGTTTGCTCTGTATCCATGGTCTACATGTTTGCACTGTCTCCATGGTATATAGGTTTGCACTGTCTCCATGGTCTATAGGTTTGCACTTTCTCCATGGTCTATAGGTTTGCACTGTCTCCATGGTCTATACGTTAGCACTGTCTCCATGGTCTATACATTAGCACTGTCTTTATGGTCTATAGGTTTGCACTGTCTCATGGTCTATAGGTTTGCACTGTCTCCATGGTCTATACGTTAGCACTGTCTCCATGGTCTATACATTAGCACTGTCTTTATGGTCTATAGGTTTGCACTGTCTCATGGTCTATAGGTTTGCACTGTCTCCATGGTCTATACGTTAGCACTGTCTCATGGTCTATAGGTTTGCTCTGTATCCATGGTCTATATGTTTGCACTGCCCATCGTCTTCAGGTTTGCACTGTCTCCATGGTCTATAGGTTTGCACTGTCTCCATGGTCTATAGGTTTGCACTGTCTCCATGGTCTATAAGTTTGCACTGTCTCCATGGTCTATAGGTTTGCACTGTCTCCATGGTATATAGGTTTGCACTGTCTCCATGGTCTATAGGTTTGCACTGTCTCCATGGTCTATAAGTTTGCTCTGTATCCATAGTCTCCAGGTTTGCACTGTCTCCATGGTCTATAAGTTTGCTCTGTATCCATAGTCTACAGGTTTGCACTGTCTCCATGGTATATAGGTTTGCACTGTCTCCATGGTATATAGGTTTGCACTGTCTCCATGGTCTAGGTTTGCACTGTCTCCATGGTCTATAGGTTTGCACTGTCTCCATGGTCTATAGGTTTGCACTTTCTCCATGGTCTACGTTTGCACTGTATCCATGGTCTATAGGTTTGCACTGGGCCCATCAGCTATAGGTTTGCACGGTCTCCATGGTCTATAGGTTTGCTCTGTATCCATGGTCTATATGTTTGCAGTGCCCATCGTCTTCAGGTTTGCACTGTCTCATGGTCTATAGGTTTGTACTGGACTCATGGTCTACAGGTTTGCACTGTCTCCATTGTCTGTATGTTTGCACTGGGCCCATCAGCTATAGGTTTGCACTGTCTCCATGGTCTATAATAGGTTTGCTCTGTATCCCTGGTCTACAGGTTTGCACTGTCTCCATGGTATATACGTTAGCACTGTCTCCATGGTCTATAAGTTTGCTCTGTCCCTATGGTCTATATGTTTGCTCTGTCCCTATGAACTACAGGTTTGCACTGTCTCCATGGTCTACATGTTTGCTCTGTATCCATGGTCTATACATTAGCACTGTCTCCATGGTCTATAGGTTTGCACTTTCTCCATGGTCTATAGGTTTGCACTTTCTCCATGGTCTATAGGTTTGCACTGTCTCCATGGTCTATACATTAGCACTGTCACCATGGTCTATAGGTTTGCACTGTCTCATGGTCTATAGGTTTGCACTGTCTCCATGGTCTATACGTTAGCACTGTCTCATGGTCTATAGGTTTGCTCTGTATCCATGGTCTATATGTTTGCACTGCCCATCGTCTTCAGGTTTGCACTGTCTCATGGTCTATAGGTTTGTACTGGACTCATGGTCTACAGGTTTGCACTGTCTCCATTGTCTGTATGTTTGCACTGGGCCCATCGGCTATAGGTTTGCACTGTCTCCATGGTCTATAATAGGTTTGCTCTGTATCCATGGTCTACATGTTTGCACTGTCTCCATGGTATATAGGTTTGCACTGTCTCCATGGTCTATAGGATTGCACTGTCTCCATGGTCTATAGGTTTGCACTGTCTCCATGGTCTATAGGTTGCATTGTCTCATGGTCTATAGGTTTGCACTGTCTCCATGGTCTATAGGTTTGCACTGTCTCCATGGTATATACGTTAGCACTGTCTCCATGGTCTATAAGTTTGCTCTGTCCCTATGGTCTATAGGTTTGCTCTGTATCTAGGGTCTACAGATTTGCACTGTCTTCATGGTCTATAGGTTTGCACTTTCTCCATGGTCTATAGGTTTGCACTGTCTCCATGGTCTATAGGTTTGCACTGTCTCCATGGTCTATACGTTAGCACTGGGCCCATCGGCTATATGTTAGCACTGTCTCCATCGTCTACAGGTTTGCTCTGTATCCATGGTCTACAGGTTTGCACTGTCTCCATGGTCTATAGGTTTGCACTGTCTCCATGGTCTATAGGTTTGCACTGTCTCCATGGTCTATACGTTAGCACTGTCTCATGGTCTATAGGTTTGCACTGTCTCATGGTCTATATGTTAGCATTGTCTCCATGGTCTACAGGTTTGCTCTGTATCCATGGTCTACAGGTTTGCACTGTCTCCATGGTCTATAGGTTTGCACTGTCTCCATGGTCTATAGGTTTGCACTGTCTCCATGGTCTATACGTTAGCACTGGGCCCATCGGCTATATGTTAGCACTGTCTCCATCGTCTACAGGTTTGCTCTGTATCCATGGTCTACAGGTTTGCACTGTCTCCATGGTCTATAGGTTTGCACTGTCTCCATGGTCTATAGGTTTGCACTGTCTCCATGGTCTATACGTTAGCACTGTCTCATGGTCTATAGGTTTGCACTGTCTCATGGTCTATATGTTAGCATTGTCTCCATGGTCTACAGGTTTGCTCTGTATCCATGGTCTACAGGTTTGCACTGTCTCCATGGTCTATAGGTTTGCACTGTCTCCATGGTCTATAGGTTTGCACTGTCTCCATGGTCTATTCGTTAGCACTGTTTCATGGTCTATAGGTTTGCACTGTCTCATGGTCTATAGGTTAGCACTGTCTCCATGGTCTATAGGTTTGCACTGTCTCCATGGTCTATAGGTTTGCACTTTCTCCATGGTCTATAGGTTAGCACTGTTTCATGGTCTACAGGTTTGCACTGTCTCCATCGTCTACAGGTTTGCTCTGTATCCATGGTCTATAGGTTTGCACTGTCTTTATGGTCTATAGGTTTGCACTGTCTCCATGGTCTATAGGTTTGCACTGTCTCCATGGTCTATAGGTTTGCACTGTCTCCATGGTCTATACGTTAGCACTGTTTCATGGTCTATAGGTTTGCACTGTCTCATGGTCTATAGGTTAGCACTGTCTCCATGGTCTATAGGTTTGCACTGTCTCCATGGTCTATACGTTAGCACTGTTTCATGGTCTACAGGTTTGCTCTGTATCCATGGTCTACAGGTTTGCTCTGTATCCATGGTCTATAGGTTTGCACGGTCTCCGTGGTCTAGGTTTGCACTGTATCCATGGTCTATAGGTTTGCACTGTATCCATGGTCTACAGGTTTGCACTGTCTCCATCGTCTACAGGTTTGCTCTGTATCCATGGTCTATAGGTTTGCACTGTCTCCATGGTCTATAGGTTTGCACTGTCTCCATGGTCTATAGGTTATCTCTGGACGTAGTGCTCTGGAGGGGTTGCTACTTGCGATTATAAACGTTATTTCATTTTGTTTTATGCCAAGTTGTCTTCTATCAGACTTTGTTGTGGTTGTATGGTATGAAGGTTGCAATAAAAGTTTGGCAAGAAACAATGATATGGTATTGACTACCTACACTACTAATGGATGTTTTATTTGATCCCTGTCCACTTTGGAGACACAGACATTATTTTACTGACAAATGTAGTCAAACCACTTTGTTCAGGCAATCAACATGTTATCAAATGTCCGTGAACTTTGTGGTTGTAGACTTATTGCAAACAAAATAAGGGATTGTTCAGTCAAGGTGAAGATGTTATCTGAAATTGTGAAAACATTTGAATCTACCTCCTTTAGGTGAAGTTTCACTTATACGAGAAAACCTATTAATTAGAGGCACATAAATGTATCAGTTATATCCATGTTAACACAGTAGTCTGTTAATACAAGTGGTAGTGATAAAATATTACATGACAGTTGACTAACATTTACATTTATCATAATTCAGTATGACAAATGTGTGTACTATCCTGACAAGGTTGGTGGTATTTGCGGGGATCACGCCAATGGTTCTCTGATTACGGGTTTTATCTCACATGGCCATATTTAGGAGTTCCTGTCTAATATCCTGAATCATTTAGTGTATATATAAGGATTAAATTTGATTTCGTTTGTATTTCTTATCTGTGCTGTTTTTATATAGCTTTTTAATGTAACTTTGTACACATGTAGGTAAAGTCGTGGGAATGAGTACTGGAGTACGTATGTACTTGGTGCTCAGTCACATGACCAGCACATGAAAATTACTGAAGGTGCGTCTGCTTTACAGTATTTCCAACAAAACTTCTTATTTTATGTTTGCTCTGTATGTTCAAGTATTGTCTGCTGCTAATATTGACTTGTTCACTCTAGTCATGGTTCAAATTCAATCGCTGACATAAAGAAACAGTTTCTGGCAATTAGAAGTTCTAGTTCTGGAAGTTAACCTGATCATCACACGTACCGTGAATATAGTGCAGTTTTATTAATCACAAACGTATAGATATATTGCTTGAACCATTACATTTCAAAATAGGTATATTGAAATGTTCGTGTTTGTCCGCACGCTTGATGGAGAAAAAGCTGCAGTTCTGATTAGATAGGAAAGTAAACCAAACAGCAGCTATAGTTTTTGCACACGAGCATTTCCTTACCTAAATTGACATGGATTGTTCCTGAAAGTTCATACACCTGTTTCCATTCCAGGGAACCGCACTATACCTGTTGTAGATAGAATAGTGAAGTCCCAGACCACAATAATAATCTGTTCCTCGTACCTTTGATCTAGGTCAAGGTACCCTAGTAGTTGTTGAATTTGGTATATACCTGCTGCTGGGTTTATTTTTCACTGTGCCATTGTTCTCGGTCAGATGCTATAGATCTGATTGGTTGGTTCTATGTGCTGGCTTAAAATTGATCAATGACAAGGCTGCATTATAAGACTGATGTCCGAATTCAGTTTCAGTTCACCTTGGCGCTGAGAGCTGAAGGGCTGATGTCCGAATTCAGTTTCAGTTCACCTTGGCGCAGAGAGCTGAAGGGCTGCTTTGTGTAGTGCGTCTCATTGTTTTCACCTTTCATAGCTTTGACTCAGTGTTTCTGTGTTCTATACGAGGGTATCGTAGACAATGGCTATTAAACAACAAAACATTAACAAAAGTTCTCAAACTTTTCAGTGTTGTACAGTTTTGTATTATCAGCATATCTCAACACATATACAAAATTATATTGACCTGCCTCACAAATTGTTGAAATGACATTAAAATGTATGACAGGACATACAGACATGCGGTGTGCTTATTAACGTCATAAAGTTGTTTTGTGATTTTGATGTGTCTGACATTTACTGTTTCGCGAAATATTCACCGCCATATTGTACGCATTTTTTATGGCACTGTACCCAACTTGCAAACACAGATTTTAACCAGTCCTTATTTAGACTTCTGTTAAACACTTGAATTGCATACTTGATCTCATTGCGATTTTTAAAAATTCGTCTTGCAGATGAGACTTCAGAGCCGCAACGCATGCGAAATCCAGGGGTTCGAGGTCAGGGGAGTATGGGGGATGATCCACTCTCTGATTTCCTAGTTTGTCAAAATCTCTTATGCCACTTGGATACGAGTGCTTGCGACACATCACTGTGCTACTCAACAGATTCAATCTTCTTCAGACACACATAACCCGTGCGTGGTGCGCCGCTGCTTTCCCAGACATCGCCATTTTTCATAATTCACTATACACCAATTTGCGTAAAAATGGCGCCATGCGGAAATAACGAACGTTACATTTATGAAATTTTAAAATATGACGTCAAAATGATCAAAGAATACATGTGTAATGTAATTTGGTGGAATAATGAAGTTTGCCACATATAGGACCACTTATTTAAAGCTATAACTATTTCAGTTATCTTATCAAAAGATGTGCCCCGCTCCCGTGTATGTGAGTTTCTATATTGCTACACAAAATAGACAAGTTTGTCTTATTTTCAAAACATATGCAATAAAACTGATCTAAAATGATTAAATGTGTGTAAAATTATTACATTGGAACGTCAAATAATTATGTTGTAGACATAGTCTACGATTTAATGGGACAGCCCATGAGATGGGTAGTTTGACCTTCACAGTCTGAAAATATCTCATACCAGACTTGTTTTCTATCACCATGACACACTGTCGACCTTGCTGCATTGTGAGAAAAATTCACTACCTTATAACTGTCACGTTCTTACTACCAGTTGTTCGTAGGACTGAGCAGCTTCATGCAATGTTTGCCAAATCAACACCAACAAATCGTGATGGATGTTTTCATTAGGAAGGTTACAGGATTGCAAGGTTAATGTACTTTTTTGATGTTCATCATCTTCACGCACAAGAAAATGCAGCAGAAAAAATTCAGTTCTCTGTATATTTATGATTCGTGAATGTTTTTTGATGAACGCGAAGACTTAAAATCTTTGTGTGTATATGACAGTCCTTAGGGCCCAGCATCATGATGTTGATATAAACCTTAAACCTTTATGTGTTATTGGAAGGGTTGCGATAACAGACCTTTCAGTGTCAGTACCGAATTTCAACAATCAACATTGCTTTAAGACTTGTTTTTAACGCCTTCAAACAATTTTGGATAATAGTTACGATTCCTACTTATAATCTATTGATCTATGTTAGTTGTGATAAATATTTGGTTGACAAAAGTGTGGTTACAATATTATACATGGAATTTTTGCTTCATTAGCTGGTATTAAAAGTATTCAGACTTGTCATAGAAATTATTAGTGTGCGCACGAATATGTAATTCCTTACTGTGTGGTGAATGACAAAAAATTCCAAACGATTCCATTTTGATTTTTCAACCACTTGTTTCCTTATAAAACTAACAATATAAGGATGACTCGGATAGTAGCATTACATTTTCTTGTCAACAATGTTGACATAGAATTTGTCACACCATGGTGATTGACATTATCATCACGTTTTGGGATATATGGGTGATAATACTTGACATGTTTTTGAATTGAGCACTGATCCTAAAGTCCTTGCCAGCAATTTTGCTTGTGGATTTCAATTTACTATCTTCGTGTACAGTAAGATTTAAAGTTTTGCCAGTCTGAATGAATTTTTACCAGACTGGATGAAGTTTTACCAGACTGAATGAAGTTTTACCAGACTGGATGATTTTTTACCAGACTGAATTAATTTTTACCAGACTGGATGAAAGTTTAATAGACTTCTCTCCGAAAAGAATTGTGGGTGTTCAAATTTTTATTCAACTTAAAATCACAGATAGATGTGAAATTAGAACCTTATTTGTGTAGAAATTCTATGTGCTGTTGGTCATGGTTATTGTCACAAGATCCCCTGAGAATTAAAGAGCTTTAACGAAAGCTGAGAGGAGTTCTTCACATAGTTATCTGTCTGTTATCTGGCACAGTTCATTGTCGTACATCGGCTCTCTGTTAAGTATTTGTCAATATTAGTCTCTGATATCATCTAAACGTTTTAGGCCCAGGACTTGAACTGTATGATGTGTATTTACCTTTAATAAGGTCATTTATCTGTACCTTAAGGTAGATATGAAGGAGTTATAGGCAAACAAAGGTTGTTTCAGGTTAAGTCTGTCTCGATGATTTATTCGTTGGGGTTGTAATTTACATGCTGATAACAGCTGAGTATACTAACCTTGAACTTGAACTTTCGCTATTAATAAGTGGCCACTTAAATTTGGAGCACTTTCAGGACTGGTGGTATTAAAGAGTACTAACTATGTTAAATGAGCAATTTTTTACAGGATTTTGATAATTATACTGATTATGCTGAAACTGGTCTTTGTTGATTTGTTTGCTTCTGAATCAGTTTTTGTCCATTTTATAACGCCAGTATGTGTGAAAAATCACAATCATTTGATTTGTCTGATTGGTAATCTAAAAATTGTTTTGATGCAAGATATCGATGATTGGTCATACACTACAGACTTGATTATATGAATGCTTTTATGATTTTTCAGTGCAACCGTACTAACATTGTTTTGTGTTTTGCATATCAGTGTTATGTAAATCTTACGTCAACCACCAAGGCAATTTCTCTTTAACCAAACAACATTTGTAACCTTGACATGGAATTGGTTAATCTTTCGATAAAGGTTACGTTACTATTTCGGTGAATTTACCGAAATCCATTTTGGATATGAAGTGACCTGCAAACGTAACATCTCGGTATTTTGTTATGTTGCACAACAAATCTTAACCTTCACATTGCGCCAACCATCTTTTTTCAAGATATTTCTTGTTTGAAGATGAGTTTAATTAACTCAATAATCCACCAACATGAATGAGATATTTTATTTATATAATCATATCATATAAAATTGCAACTAAACATTTTATTTGTAAAAATTGACTTTTTTGTATAATAAAAATGGCCGATCGCTGTAAGGCAATGACTTCATTAATTGTTTCATTAATGAATTATCGATATACTGCGTGGTTGTCGTATCAGGTCTGTGGTGTCATGTATGATTTAATTGTCGATATCTGAATGATTTCTTAGTTTAACTTATTATTGAAGGAAAAACTTATAACAAATCAAATTAAAAGTGAATATTAATTAAGAAGTCTTGATATCAGTTTAGCTCATTTCTAAATTTATGTAGCTTTATCTCTGTACATAACTTAAATCATGATTATATGTTAGTTATCAGTTACTCAACTAAATATTTGATTAAATAAGTAATTAAATTTCAATAAACTTTCTAATTTTAGTCTCGTGATTAAGCAGATAATTGACAACACTCCTCAACGATAATGTGACTATAAATCGAGGGTTCAGTGCAAGACTGTCGCAACTTCTATATAAATACATAGGAGTTACGATAGTCTTGCGTCGAATCCTATAAATATTGTACCGTAATGTTCTGCTTATAGATTTTGTTATCTATTTTCATGTGTAATAAGCTTGAAATTAGTGTGATAAACTGATACTTGATAATTACATTATTTTATATTTTATGTGTATCCATTAGTGATAAGTGACTGTGGTTCACTTCAAGTTGAATTTTTGTGTGAAATCATGGAATAATTGCTTTTTTAATTGCGAAGTCTTCAATAGGAACTGCTTCAACATGTTAATTTTTTTCGAATATGGCTGAAATTTTTTACACCATGTCATTAATGTTATATTCACTCTAAAAGACAGTCTCGAAATTTATTTAATATTAGATGGTGAAGAGTATAAATAGCAATCAACTGTACCAATATATCAACAAATAGTATGGCTGGAAAATACAGAAGAATGAGAACAGTCTAAACAAGAAATATCTTTAAAAAAGATGGTCGGCGCAACTTGAAGTTTGCACATTTGTTGCAATCTGGGATTAAAATTTGTGGTTCAAAGAATGCTTAATGTTACTTATAACTGCCGGTCATTCAATTACGCTATACTACAGAAACCCCGAGATCACTGCGTAGTACGCTCCCACACAGCGCTTTGATTCCACTATTGTTACATTCACACGCTGCTGTATTACCCAGTATATTTTTATATTTGACCTTTTTAACCTTACTGCTATAACCAATGATTTAGTCGCAGTGAACGAAATCACCGTTCGTTTCTTATACTAAATTCATTGGTCGGCACGATCACGTAACAACTGAGTTTATTACTAAAATGTGTAGAAGGGTATTTTCATGCGCTAAGACCAATCAAATGTGTAAACAATGTACAGCCTTTCGTGTAGAAGGAAATTTTGACTATCTTGCTAATCGGTTTTATTTCATGTCAATAAAATTTTAGCATTTACAAAAGGCAATTTTTCGTTCTTACATCGAGGATTGTACAGATACGTATTACAATAATTATTAGCGTGGCGAATTCGAGTAACAAGATGTCAAGTAACGATATGACGCATTTTAAAATATACGCAGATTCCGCATAGACAGCTGTTTAAATGACCTTAAATCACTACACATTTACAGGCATCGGACAAATTGTGGCATGCCAACGAAGCGATAGTCACTTACGTTCGAATTATTTAGTTTTCTAGCAATTTCCATAATCACAGCGGCATTTCTATGACAGTGAAAGCTGTTTATTCAGTGGGCACTCGCATAAGCTTTCTTTACGCAAGTTTACTATCCTATATTTGGGTCATTAGTGAGTCGTTGCAAGCGTCTCGCTGAATGTCTGTGGACGCATGTCGACTAGCCTGTCTAAATATAGAAAATACTACGAAGGAGACAGGATACAAATAACTCCGTAGTGTGATCAGTCATAGACACAGTATAGCTAATCTGTTTCAATATATGTAGTTCCTCGTTACTTATCGCATAAGTTGTGAACTCACACATCCATGTTAATAAACTTGTTACATAGTGATTTATCTGATTAAAGCAATATAAATGTTCGCGACTGGTACATAAAACCAAGAAAGTCTTCTTAAATCCAACACCGGACAATTCCCCGTTGTGATGAATAACAACACTATGTTTGTTTCATCGGGTTTAACGCTGTTTCTCAACAATATTTCAGTTATATACGGCGGCCGGTTCACCTAACCAGTTTTTCCTGGACTGAATACTTACCAGTACTAACTTACCCTTCCACAAGGAGCCGGCAACTTCTCCACATGTGGAGGAAAATCAACATTTTTGTCAAATTTTCATGGAAGGGTATGACCTGCCGCGCCCGGGAATCGAACCCGGATCGCTGGGTTACAAGTCCAGTGCACTAACCACTGGACCACAGCCACGGCTAATAACAACACTACTTGCTGGATAAATCTCGAAATACACTATAGAAAATATTAACCAATCTGCTTCAAGGTTACACATATTTTTAAATTGAAGAGAAATGGCGCGAAATTGCCTTGGTGGTTAACGTCAGATTTGATTGGTTTACAAAACACTGAATATGCAATTAGCAAAACCATGTTAGTACGGCTGCGCCGAAAAATTGCCGAAGTAGTCATTACGTCACTCCGTAGCTGGCTGCTTGTTTAACAGTGGATAGTTCATTCCAAATGTCGGCAATATGATATAATACTTTGAAGTTAAAAATATGGATTTATTACTTAAATTCATATCGATATGTCATCTATATTTGTCATTCGATATATCAATATCATCGATATAACAGAATTTGAATTAATGACAATCCTACTTTTATTAGTGAACCAATCAGAAGTGATTGCTGTTAGCTTATGTACATCAGTTAGTGGTAGAACATAACTGTAAGAATATGTCTGGTATTTTCCAGCTGGGAAGACATGACTAGAATTCATTTCTAAAGAGAAAAAAAAATTATTCTTTAAATATTACAGGAATAATTATACAACACTGTCTTCATGGGTTCCAATATGTGCTGAATCTCAAGAGCCTTTTTGATCATTTTCTACCAGATTTTACCATTTTATAGCCAAATTACCTATACTTTTGAGAAAATTACCCTTCAGCCAGAATTCTTTGGGTCAAAATGTTGCTTTTTGGAAATTCCGGGGTTCAAATGGTAGGGTTATGCCAAACAAACAATTTTTTCATGATAGTTCAAGTGTGCTTTTAGCTAGGGGCATGTAAAATGTCTTACTGGTACGTATAAACGGAAATAGGTGTGTTTTTATGACCTAGGCAAATATAACTTCAACCATACGTATTGATAATTGAATTGCTTAACTCAAAGTCACAAAAGTAAGTCCTTTTAAACAGGACAATCTGGACTTATGCCATGTTGTTGAATTATGTGTATTTTGTCAGGCACACCTCAATATATATTGTTCCTGTATGTTTTGGACCAAACTGTTACTGACAATAAGTCCTCCGTTGGTCTATTTGGTTTGATACAAGATTTAGACAAGAAAACAACCCGTATATTGAATCATTGACAATTGTTACATGACATTATCAACAATCTAGTTAAACCATTTATCAATATAACTGACAGCTAGTACATTAAGTAATTGACAAACTTGATAAGCATGAATGAAAAAAAAGATAAGTTAGGATAAACAGTAGGGGTAATCATGCACCAGAGACGTGCCTGTCCTGTATCAAGTGTGTTACCCAAAAAACCTTGAATGAAAATTTATGAATGGGGTTGTATATACGGGTTTATATTTCAGTGAAGATCAAATTTGCTGACGTTACAATTTTGTGCCCAAGCCTTGCATTTATTGTTCGTACAAATCAAGATTAAAAGCACCTAGTCAAACAAGAAGAAAGATCAGCTCTGTTAAATAATGGTTTATTTGTTCAAAAAGTCTTATATTGTCTACAATCCATTTTATTGATGATAGTGAAATCAATGAGGCATTGTTATCAATACAACTGTGACCTGAGTTAAATGAACTCATATGACTGTCACTATCTCAGAACAAATCATGAACTGTCACATCTAGATATATATATCTGTCGGGCAGACAGAAACAAATTAATAGGCTTAAATTGTCATACTAGGATCTTGCCAGGTTTTTTGCTGACCAGCAGTTTTTGGATATAGATGTTTCAGTGTATCTGTGTTTAAGTGGTTTATCCTTCATTACCCTTCTCTTGTTGATTGAACATACAGGAGAGTCGAGGGTTCATCTGTCTGGGACTGATAGAGCAGGCAGACCGATTGCAACTCTCTAGTTCAAGGTCACACAAGCTGCTCTTCATTTTGAAGGTTTTCTTGGGTCAAATGTTATCATTTGGACTCATTAATTCCTCCTTCAATGTAAACAAAGTCCTAATGAATGAAGTTTGCTATAGTTATATAAGAATGTTCAGTAGTAAAATAACACCTTGCATAAAACCATTCACTCATTATAGAGACACCTCGCAACAACGCAGGAATTCTAAACAAACAGTTGACACACATGCACAGCATGAACACATTGCCACAGGATATACAACACTTAGAATGGTATAAAAATGTGCAAACTCACTGAACTTATCAATGAGGCTTTAAGGAACGTGTGAAGTGTAAAGAATACACATACGTCACCAAGAGCTCTTACAATGCAGACTCGTACTAGTACGCACGAATTGCCGTTGCGGACACATGGTTATCAAAAAATGAAAACACAAAGAATGCAATAATCAAAATTATGAGCATTTGAACGCTCTTTGAGGTGTAAATTTTCTGAATAAAAAATGCTTAAAAATTTGCTCTATTGCATTTGAAAATGTCACAAGATTGGACCTCGAACATGTTAGAAAACGGAAGAGTTTTTCCAGAGGTATCATGTATCTACTGGAATTATCTGGCCATTTCCATGCAATTGCAAAGAGATCACAGAAAACATGGAGAGAAAGACCAAAGGGAACACAACATGTTTGAAAACCAACTATTTCAGATAGGAAAAAAAACAATAAAGTGATCATAAAGAAGCAACAGAAACCATTAACTATATTTATTATTGTAAATAGCATTCATTCAGCCAAACTTATGAGGATTGCACTATGAAGAGGCTGGGACTTTGAACTGTCGGTGCATCAAATCAACTTCCTGTGGTTTTACCGCCATTAATGTTTTCCTCATTTTCTCTCTAATCCTCTTATATAACATTTCATTATGATCACCGTGTCACGTGTGTCTGTAATAAAACTGTGATTGATGAAATGTGTTTTTTTCTGTGCATTGTATAATTATTTTATGTTTGTGCTTGCTATCATCACAGTTCATATCACATGATATTCGAGTGTTCTGTGAGTTATTATATTTATGTCTCTCCCCCCCTCATTGTGAGTTTTGGGAGATATATTGGTGTTGTGGTTGCGAAGTCTGTCTGTCTGAATGTCACAAAGTTTGTCTGCACTTGTTCTCCTACACCAGTCGTTGAATTTCTGTGAAACTTCACATGAGGTGTTGGTACGAAGCCTAGTTGTGCATATTGTGAGCATACTGTTTAATTAGCTTGGTCAGAGTTATGTTCCTTTGGGGGTATTGGGGGACATACATTTTTCTGGGGGCATGGTCCCCCCTGAACATTCTTGTATCGTTAGATACACACTTTGGCATATATTTCGTTCTGATAAATACGCTTGCTTGATTTTTAGCTCACCTGAGCGTGATGGTAAATTAGTCATACAAGCCTATTTATTGGCACATTAGTCTTATTCAGTCAAAATGGCAGTGAACTCTGATGAGCGATATAGGGCCATCATGGTCCTCTTATTTGGTGCATATCCTGGTGTATATAAAACGTGTGTTTTCAGTGTCAATGGTAATCATATCTATTTTACATTATTTTCAGTGAGGAGATTGTGGACCTGGAGAAAGATGATCAACACATTATGCGATATCGTCCTATGATTCCACTGGTCAATTCTGGGGCAGTTTCACTGATATGAGTGTTTTTGAGACAATTTTGTGCGAAATATTATGATATGGAGGACTGATGGACAAGTAACTGGTTCTATGGGATCATAAAATAATGTAGAATGTTCCCTGAATTTCAATGCCAAAAACAAGAAAAACATTTATAAGGTTTACAGGACTGGTACACATGATATTCTTACCCATACACTTTTAACATTACCAGTCTGACTGTTTTAAAATTTGAGGGAATGAACAGTGAAGTTAAAGATGCTTGGAGAGGCCTGGTAGACTATCAGTTGAACAGAAACTACAGAACCAACACAATACTAACTGGCTGAATCATAGGAACTGTGTCTCTCAGAATGACGGGTTTTATACAAACTGCTGAGTGGCCAAGATGTTGTCACTGAGAGATGTGTTCGGTACAGAATGTTGAATTTGATGATTGGTGAGGGGAGAAATTGTTACTGACTGGATATGTTTGAACAATTTAACTGTTGTATGAACTGTTGTATGAACTGTTGTATGAACTGTTGTTTTAACTGTTGTTGAATTTGCATCTATATTTTCATTGGCTTCATTTTGGTATGGAGGCGATATAGCAGGTGTCTCTCAGCTGCCAGCTTATTTGACTTTTGTTTCATAAACATGGGAATAATTGTTAGACAACTCATGGTGTGTAGTTCGACCTGCATTAAATTTAATGTTCCCATAAAAATTTCAGTGTGGCTACACATTCTTTTATTGACCATATTTGTTATATATATTAAGAATGTCGGAATTCCTTCTGTACAATAAATTTGTAATAAGTTGATTTTGCCATCTGTATTCATTTATGTAATTCTCAATAAAACATTCAAATATACTTCAAATCCCATACAATTTACCAGTGAGAAATGGTTGATGTCATCGAAGGCCCCTGTGTGCATCATTCTCTATTTGTTATGTAAACATGTGGAGAAGTCTGGTTGGAGTGTTTTACCTGACAGTTGTACGGAAATAGCAACAGAGTGAAATAATGATTGCAAAATGCAATGAACTTTTGATTTATGTCTTGTTTTACCTGTTTTTGTACAGTTTGTAGTTCATGTTTTTGTTGCTCTGCATAAGCGACAGAAAGATTTGATTAATCCGATGATGATTGCTGGAAAAATATGTCAAGTTTGAATCTGATGCCTCAGTATCCAGTTGTTATCAATGAAAGTTGTCCAGTGTGGATGTTTGATTTGTAAGGAAATTATGTTCAAGTGGGAAAAGTGTACAATAACAACATGTCCGGTCTGGATTTGAAGTGCGTTGTTTGAGGATAGGTACATTGTGAACCAGGTGCATTTCAACTAAAACAAAGTGCATTATCAGCATAACGTATGTTTTTGAAAGTTTTATACAAATAACGTCTTGACAGGCTGTGCTTTTGAAGTTTTCAGGGGTTTTATCTACAATTCTTCTGGTAGTAAATTGTACGTGAATCATGCAATGTGCGTATTGTCTGTACTATATATGTCCAATATACTGAATATCAAATATACTCCACGCCATTAAAAAAGTAACTAAAAATTGTCCGCGTCAACACGGTGACATTATAAAGAAACAATTCTATTTTAATTCTAAAACATAATTTCCTAAACTGAATCAATTATGAAATACGAATACTAAGGATTGATTTCTTTTTCATGAATGATTGACACATTTGTAACAATAAAACATGTTTAACAAAATGAAGGCTAAGTGAAATAGTTGCGTTTTTAATGGCATTTACTTTATAATGTTGGCGGATGATAAAATATCATTAAAATGTTTGATTAATTTATACATCTAATTTACATATTATTCAAAATTTGAACATCGCTATCAACATTTTATCAAATGTGTCGAAGGACAAAAGCTGTTTCCTCTGCATTTAATATCAACTTGAAATGTGTCAAAGGATATTAGAACAAAAACTGTTTACTCTCCATCCAGTATCAAATTTTGATTCAGTTCAAGAGTTGTTAAAACTACAATACCGTTATACTATATTTACCACTCAGTACAATGCACTGAATTGATTGTACATTTATGTAGAAATAAGGGGAGATAAACATGTATATATAAAGTCAACAACAAAGTGTGAGCCAGCGAGAGCCCACTTTATGGTTACTGTGATACATTATTTTTGGTTACATTCAAGTCTGACAATTGAAATATGTTGTGTGATTTATAGATATAAGCTTTATTTTTTCTATTGTAACATTTCTAAGAATTTTATTAAAATTACAAATTTTGTGGTTTTCAATGTTTTCTCCAGATCGCATCTTAATTACATCCATTTTGGTTGCTATAGCTACTATAATTGGTATAATAAATACCAGTAATGTTGTCATGTAACATTGTACCCACATCCTTTCCTACTGATGGCGTTTGCGGGAAATTATACAGTTCTATGGAACATAACGTTAATTCAGGTACGATTATGGAAAATTATACAGTTCTATGGAAAATAACGTCAATTCAGGTATGACTTTTTATGATATGTATCTACAAATATTGACTGTGATTCCTTATTAAAATTATTTATAAATTAATAACTTGTTGAAGTTGAGTCTATCACATTGAGATCTGTTGAGAAAATGTTCTGTTCAAAACTGATATGTTTTCATTAGTAAATCATTAGAAGCTCTCCACGTGTTCTTACTATACACCAAGTTCGCTGTCAATATGATCAACGAAACTCTAGTTATTCGCAGGAAACCAAATTTCTATTTTTAGTAATGGTGACCTTGACCTTTGGCGGAACGCACCCAAAAGCACTTAGATATATTATATATATATGCAACAACAATACACCAAGTTTGATGTCAATACACCCACGCATAGCAAAGATATTTAGTGGAAACTGATTATTAAGCGACCTTGACCTTGGACGGAACAAACCCAAAAGCAATCCCAAGCGAGCTATCCACATGTTCTTATTATATACCAAGTTTGGTTACAATATGATCAACGGAACTCAAGCTATTCGCCGGAAACCAAATTGCTATTTTTAGTAATGGTGACCTTTGACGGAACGAGTCCCAAAAGCAATCCCAAGCGAGCTCTCCACATGTACTTTCTATACACCAAGTTTGATGTCAACATGATCAACGAAACTAGAGTTATTCGCCGGAAACAAAATTTCTATTTTTAGTAAAGGTGACCTTGACCTCTGGCGGAACGAGTCCAAAAGCAATCTCAAGCGAGCTCTCCACATGTTCTTACTACACACCAAGTTTGATGTCAATATGATCAACGAACCAAAAGTTGTTCGCCGGAAACCAAATTTCTATTTTTAGTAACGGTGACCTTTGGCAGACCGAACCCAAAATCAATCCCAAGCAAGCTTTCAATATGTTCTTACTATACACCAAGTTTAGTTACAATATGATCAACAGAACTCAAGTTATTCGCCGGAAACCCCCAGTTTACGCCCGCCTGCCCGCCCAACGACACACCAGTCTAATAACCTGGTTTTCTTCGAATTATAGAATATAGTAGGACAAACATGGACACAAAGCATTTAGAAGAAATACCACTCAGAAATTCTCTCTCAAATAAAATGAAAGCCATCTTTACATGTTAAATCCATACTTTAAATGTGTAAGGCCAAAATTAAAAAATAATGTTTATTTCTGCCTCCGTGCCTGTACTAAAAAAAACGAGTTCCAAAAATGTATTTGCCTGTAGTTTTTTATTCCTTGAATATCATGAGTTATAAAGATAATAAGAGTATTTTGTATGCCCCGCCATTCGAAAAAGGGCTTTAAGTGTTAGCCCTGTATGTCAGTGCAAAGTAATTGTTTCCGATCAATAACTCTTGAATGGGTGGATGGATACAATTCATATTGGGCACATAAGCATCTATAGGATTATAAAAGATAGGTCAAGATCAATTTCGGTTGTAATCCTTCAATTTCAGGAGGACTTAACGGCCCTTTTTTTTACATAAAAATTATTTCCGGCCAATAATGCATGAAACGCCCATAGTGGTGGCATCCATTTAATAAGAAATATGATAGAATGCCTACCCAGCATCACAAGGTAGTGTTTGAAGTCGGCTAACAAAGATGCTTATAATGTGACCATATTTCTTCAGTCAACAGACAATGTTAGTCTTTTGAGATAACTTCCAAAAGTCCTGATATTTTTTAAAGAAATTTAGTGAAGGATTCAGAAGATACCACAGAGAATATGAATCAGTAGTGAAACTAACTACCAGTATAACCGAAACATGTACTATATGGAACTTGTAAACAACGTGAATATAATTTTCAACAAATAATTATCAAAAATTTGGTGAAGAGAAAAAAAGAAGCAATTCTCGGACCATGCTGTGTTCACTGATGGTAAAGACAGCAAGGTTTTATTGAAGTACGGAAATGTAGTTACAGTTCATTTCACTTTCATTATTGAATAAAATGGAAGACTGCATGCAAGCTGATCTCGCCGTATTTTTGATTGGATAACAATTGATAACCGATTTAGAAATAATATCCAGTTCCTAGACAGATGTTTCCATATGTAAAAAAGCAAATTAACTGGGCAAAGGCACAATGCACTTGTTGAACTCTGTATTCAGGCGGGCAAGCAGACAGGTGACAAATCGGTTGTACTAGGACATATGTATTTGCAAGTGTCTGTTTACTAGGACATGTTTACTTTACTAGCACGCGTGTTCCTGCCAGTTTCTGTTTTTTGCCTGTCCCAAGGCTACATTTCAGATGCTAGGCATTTGTCCCAATTTCCCTGAAGTGTAAATTCCTACGCGGAAAGTAGTTCAGCACATGCAACTTCAACTGCATCTAACAATAGCTGGACAATTTTTGTCATATCCCAAGGATAACCATGAAAAAAAGCTTAAAAATCACTTGTTTTCCAATACAGGACCGTAGCTTGACGCAAAATTAAACCGAGGGGAAATTCGTATAGAAGGGTTCACCTGCGTTTTCTGGTTATTTAATGTACCAGTGAAGTGATTTATCAAGTGCAATTTTGTTTTATTTTAATTTTATGAATCGGATGGCAATGGCAATTTTTGATGTCCTAGAGTGTCCAACAGCTGAAGTGTCGATTGCTTTGGAAAATGTTAACCAAGGCAGCTGCCTCGGTGTGCCTCAGCGTAGCTACGGGCCTGCAACAGGGTTCCGATATTTAGAATAATTCTTAACAGATGATTTGCAGATGTTCAAAAGGTAGCCATATGGACAATCTCTTAGGCAACAAAGTAAATACTCAACGATAATGATTTCTTCACAATCAATCGCTTATTTTTGTCATCCAAGCGAATAGTATCATTTGTAGATTTATGTTCACATCCATTGAATCATTTGCTTCTATTGAAGAATACGTGAAGCTGAACACCCACGTTGTACCAAGTGTTGCTGCACCTTCGTTTGCTTGCATTCAATGTTTGTCTCGGATTACATTGTTTATGTGTTCAATCTACAATTTGTAAAACTTGCATTCCTACAGAAGTTGTCTCTTCATCTGAAGGAGACGAGGATTGTTATCTTATATCTAGAATGATGTAACAATGAACTGTTCACTTTAACATTGTTTCCGGTCGTTCAGAGTTTGTGTACAAGTTACATTCTTTTATTTGTATCCTGTTGGTATATATTTCTACTACGTGGTGTTTTGCACGCACAGTGTACTTTAAACACTACGGCCATTTACTATCGATTCAAAATTACATGAGAACAATTAATATGTCTATTTGGCAATCGTTTGTAAAACATGCTTTCATTGGCTGACCACGTCAAAGTTTGTTTAAAACCATTCTGGAGTAAATATAAATGGACTATGATTAGTTTGTGAGGATATCTGGAGACTGAATCGTGATGCATACAACAAAGGAATACCTGTGGATGTGACGTCATATATTTGTCCAAATAAGGTGAAGTATTATGTCTCAACGTTAAGTCTTGTATATCAAGTTTGGAGACCAATCTTAACATTAAAGCACCTGATTGGCTGGTTCTGAGTGCAGTCTCAAATTTGTCCAATGGCAAGACTGCATTCCAAAACTGGCCTCCAAATTTATTATTTTGGCACTGATTTTATACTTGTACTGTTTCTTTTGTGGGGAGACATTGTCTTAGGTATGTGGCGTTCCCTGTGACAACTTTCTTGGTAATCTCGTTTCATATTTTTCGCATGTCTTCTATCCATTTATTTTATGACTGTCGAAATTGCTTATGAAAAATGCCACCAGTCGAGTATGAAATGCCACCAGATTAATATAACAAACGTTATAGGATATACATGTTTATATATTTCTAGGTCTTGAGATTGCTTGCGTATACATCTTGCAAGCCCTTGTTACCCCACTGGTACTGATTGCGTATACATCTTGCAAGCCCTGGCAACCCCACTGGTACTGATTACGTATACATCTTGCAAGCCCTTGTTACTCCACTGGTACTGATTGCGTATACATCTTACAAGCCCTGGCAACCCCACTGGTACTGATTGCGTATACATCTTACAAGCCCTGGCAACCCCACTGGTACTGATTGCGTATACATATTACAAGCCCTGGCAACCCACTGGTACTGATTGCAGATACATCTTACAAGCCCTGACAACCCCACTGGTACTGATTGCTTATACATCTTACAAATCCTGGCTACCCCACTTGTACTGATTATTGTTTCCTCAAGATAATTTTATTAGCATTTACGTATTGGGAATAAAAAATAATTTACTTTTTATAGTATTTATAGTATAAAATTAAACGTTTTTAATGAACTATCTTGATTTGTTCTCGTCAGCGCCGTAGTCACACTGAGGCACACTGAGGCACGCCGAGGGAGCTGCCTCGGTTAAAATTTGCAGGACGCACTAGAGAAGTCATAGAAAACAAATTTCCGGGGGGAAATGTCCCCGGACCCCCCTATACTGCCTCGGTTTAAATATGCCTCTGGCTACGGCACTGCTCGTATGATGTGGCGAGCGTCAGACGTATATTCCGTTTCTCTCAGATAATCATCATGGTGTCTCTGTGGAAACTGCAATATCTCAACCAGATAACACGCACGAATAGCATGCAGTACTTTTACATGTAAAAATATTCATTAAAATCGTGCGGCGTATGCGACTCGAACCTGCGACAAAAATACGATTTGAGCTATCAGCAAAGTGCTCTATCCATTATGCCAGGACTACTTCATGTCTCGTATGTATCCAAATAAAATAGCCATATGCATTTACTTTGGTTATTAAGTTAAACTTGACTAATTTGTAAATATAATATCACATTATCCATGGCGGACTAACATCGTTATTTAAATTCATTCTGAACTTATACAAAAATGTGTTGCTACTTCCACTGGTGTCTACGTGACATCACCAGCAACTTTCATATATTAACTGAAAACAAACTATACCATGAGTGACATAGATGTATATATATAGCTACAAATACGAGTATGTATGTCATATTTCTGGTTGTTTGCTGGTAACTACATATTTACGAGATCTAATCATCTCGGTGTTTACATGGTCCATTCATATTATTACGTAGCTATATATGGTGACGGTTTGCTTTAATAATTCATTTTAGAGCTTTAAAGCGTCTTGGACAATATTCCTCCCATGGTTAAATACTATCTGTCCAAGCATATTACATTTTCATCAAACAGCCTATATAAGGGACCCAAATAATACCTTTGGCGGAAAAGAAGAAAATATTATGATTTTTGTTTAGGAATGCTAAAAAACGTCATTGGTGTATTCATATTATGTACTTAAATGCAGGACATAAATAAAGATAACTTTCTCTTTTATTAAATATCGGGTAGTTTGTGTATGTCGGAAGTATTTACCATCGAGTAGCTTATAAACATGCCTATTTAATGCTGTATTTAGTAGCTAGTAAACACATATACGTGTACTCTTTTGTAGCGTCGGGCGCTTATTCCGATACCTTCATGCAATGGAATCAACGCGCTGCCTGGGAGCGTAATATATGTGATGCAATATTGAGAAGTTTGTAACCACGTCTACTTGGTGTTTTATTGAGTAGCCTGTCAGCAGGTCTATTTTTTATTGAGTAGCTTGTGATGATATCGACATGGTGCTTTATTGAGTATATTGTATACAGACGTCCACTTGGTGCTGTATTGTGAGGCATGCGGCCAATGTGTGTTTTATAACGTAGCTTGCTATCACAATTACTTGGTGCTGTATTGAGTAGCTAATAAATCTTAAGGTCTTAAGGTTACTATTCTTTTAGCTCTTTAAATACAATCTGAGCGCTGATATGGGTTTTACAACCTCTTCTGTAAGTGACGTCATTTCAAGAAAAGGCAACATGTGATGTCTCTATTTGCAAGCAGGCAATAATATTTCCTCCATATGGTCACTACGTTTTCATATTGCCATACGGGGCAAATATTGCTTACTGTCAGTACATGGTGACGTCAAATGTGACGTTTATTGGAAATGACGTCACTTTTAAAGTTTAAGAAGAGGTTGGAAATCGTCCAGCGGCGCTCATATATTGAGTTATGGTCGATTTCCTCTAGTAGATACTAATCCTGTACAAGTATAGCGGAAGCAAGTGCAATAAAAGTTGGCCCCCTGTTGTGCTCATCGGCCTTGAAACTGTCTAGAAGAATCGTATACTTTTCACTCTACATCAGACAGGCGCTTTCAATTTCCTTATCATGTTGAAAGCGTCTGTAAAACACATATTATTGAGCATCATACGTAACAGAGACAGAGATCTGTTGTGGTGTTGTTTTAGTGTTTAACAGTGAAAATAAAATTTCTTAAACTAATTTTAAACAATTCAATAATTCATGGAAGGATATGTAATACTTGGGCCTAAAGTTTTGCAAAATAATTTTGTTTTTCTAGAACATGCCTATTTTCATATGTTCACATTTTCCTCATCGTATAAAGAATTTGCATCGAAATTAAAACACATTTATAGTTGTAAATATGAGAAAATGATGATCTGAAACACAGCAGAGTTTTGCATAGAATAGTAAAATGCTGTAAAAAGTACGTACTGATGGTCTGTCTATAGAGTGGGTTATATAAGTTTATCCAACTTACAGGCCAACAGGAGATGCAATATGTAAGATGGTCTCCATTGTGTGTTAACAAACATGGTCATCATGGGGTAAATTCAATACATTGAACATGTATTTTTCAACACATACTTGATCCGTTTGTATTTGAATTTTCATTGCTGTTCTCTTTGTTAAACACAATAAGAGATGACTTCAACTACTCCTTCGTTCCTAAATAGTTCTCTTCCTCCCGTAATTATCATTGCGCGATGTTAGAACTTTCAGTCCTTTGATGATCAATATTACAAATTCCATTGTAAAATATTCCTACTTTCACAGACTCAAGCAACCACGTGCAATGATTATCTCTTCCAGAAATAACCCAACATTAAGCTTTATCAGAAATTTAAGGAGAATTTAATACTTCTCTCTATCAAATGATATGATAGTCAGACTCGTGTACGTGCGTGACCTTGAACTTGAAAAATGTATCATCAAATATGTGAACGTCCAAGTTCAACAGGATGTTATCATGCCTTCCTATATTATATACTCGAGTGTTCATTGTTTATATGTCCGTTATTGACTGAAACATTTGCCTGACTTGACACCGTTCGGTGTAACTTGAATGCATTTTGTATGGCGGGTAAAATATTTAATGCACTACAGTATGATGCTTTATACTTTGAACTGTATATAGTGGACTGATATGATGTGATAGGTGCGTGGTTTAGTATCTAATGGTTTTGATTAAGCTGAATGTATAATCTAATAATGGAATCTAGAATCTATTGTAAAAAGTGATAAACTTTGAAAGGCAATTAAACGATTCCATAGTTGAGGGTACTTCGGACGCTCTAGACTAGACTTATACATACATCTATATAGGACCGGGAATACTGCGTATTTTAGAGAAATAACGCATAGGGCCTAACCTCCGTGTGAAAAAAATGTTACTGTTGCTACTAAATTTGAGTAGACAACTATGATATCAAGTCTCTAGAGATGTTTTTTGGTAATTACATAAATACGTGTATGTAGCTCTATACTTGTCTCGTTGGACGTTACATTCGGCTATCATGTTGTTAGATTGTCGAAAGTATAATTATCACGACGTTAGGTATAGGATATCGGCAAAGTTATACATGTATGCAGTGTTTAACCGTAAAACTTCACTTAAAGACCACCTCAAAATTAATTAATAACACAATTTTCAAGCCCATTTTCATTGTTTAGATCTTTACACAACCATAATATCAAGACCAGTTTTCAAGTCTTAATGGTGGTCTTATTATTTAGATTTTACTGTGCATCTGTCTGACTCGAAATGTCTCCATGCTGTCCGTAAAATAGCCATGTTAGTAGAACGTACAACTCTACATTATCAACAATAACGCATATATAATGCTACGTGCACACAGCGTGAAGAAGCACTCACGTGTACGAGGTACCGGTAAACAATGTTTACAAACGTAAAGGTATCGTCTGCGCGATATATTTTGCCTCGTAAAAGCCTAGATCTATCTCAATCTTTAGTTTACCCCGAATACGTTCATGGGTGTAAAACATTTTCATAAAACCGTTAACCGAGCAAAATATAATTTTTGATTCATGAAAACCGACTGATAAACGAAACACGCAACACGTGAAAGTGTACATTCGGTTAACTTCAGATATCATGCACGCATGTACATTGGCCCAATTGCTCGACATGGTTTGTACTATGTATTCTCATAGGCCGCTATAAATATAAAACATCTGATTGGAGGTTCAAGGTGAGCACTGAACGTGATCACGTTTAATTTGGATTTAGCGACCTTGAGATGGTAGTGAATAATAGAGAAACTTATGGCCTTATTATATGGTACGGAGTCGACAGGGGACAGACGGGAGTTAGCTGGATATATTTATATTGTAATGAATACTGTCTATTTTTCGATTAACTTGTGAATTAAAATAGGTAAGTAAAATAATTTACTACAATAATGAATTAATGTGTTAATGGTATTCCAACAGACGTCTGTATGAACAGTATATGATCTTCCTGTTGATTAGGTAGAAATCAGCTTTCTCAGAATAAATATGCGTGCACGATGTATGTATGGTTGCGACCGGATGATCTTCCTTTATTGCATTGTATAAGAAGTTCCTTGCATTGGCATTATTTGGTGTTAGATTCTGGAAGACTTGATCTGTTTTCAAATAAGTAATGGATCAATTAATAACCGTAGGGGGTAGAGGTAGGTGTTGATAATTTTAAGAATATTATTTTTCTCTTCTTTTTGTATATATTTCAGAAGAAGATATTTTATATAATTAAGATCTATGTAACTCTATATAGTTCAACAATATTGGAAAATATGTATTGTATGACTTTGTATAGTAACATTTTTATGGAATGTTAATATATATCCAAGCAGATATTGTTGTTGTTTAAATTAGTTTGTGTGGTATTTTGTCGACTTTAATTAGTCATATGTTTTTAAGTGTCTTTTTATTTGTTTGTTATTTCTTCCGGTAACACTATATAATATACTCTGAAAATAGGTTTGATATACACTGAAATATAGATCTAGATCAATATTACTTGCTGTCAGAAGACTCGTTGAGAAATTCATATTTTCTTTTAAATACTATCCTTCGTTGCTCTAGTGGATATTTGTACATGTTCATTTATCAGAGGGGATCTTTGCATATTTCGTTCTGCACTTGATGCAAATACTTCCTTATATAGTTCCGGCTTCCACTGTTCAGCGGAGCTGCATAACTGATATTTAATTGCAATTAGATATACAGTCCGGGTATATATATTGCACATAGCTTTGAGTGAGACAGTATAATTGTCCACCTGAATGCCCAGAATGGCCTTTCTTATGTGTATGGCAGTTTGTATTTAGCATAAAATTGAAGTATAAAAAGTGTTTGTAACTCTTATTTGTATTTTGTATTAACTCAATATTGAGTCTATTTATGTACATACCGTAATTGAAAGTCACATCAAAAATATGATCTAAATATTTTTTTTTACTGCAAAAATTTGTAATATGTCACTTTCGTTAAATATTAATATATTCAAGTATATAAACATATATCGGAATTATCAGAGTTCCTCACATAGAACCTGGCTTTATGAGCCTGAAAATATGTCCTCGTTTGTCTATTGTGATAAACTTAACATTCTTATACACCTGCCTGAATAAATATTTTTTATCAGACATGTTAATTAACAATTAAGATTATATTTATCTGGTCAGGACCGTATGACTACTCTCACTACACGTCTCGGTTGTATTCCAAGTTTTCATGTCTGTGCACCTTTCAAAATTCAATAATATTATATGACTTCCTAGTTAATTTGTTTGTACATGTTAAACTTATTTGAGATAGTGGTTTCCTTTGTTGATTGTTTAGTATCCATTTTTGTCTCTAAAGCAATCATCAGAGGTAGAACTTGGCTGTAATGCTATTGTTAGGTATTGAATTGGTCAATAAATTGACCTACCACTATATATAATTATAAACTTTCACAAGTTGTGCAGTTTAGTAAATATTGATATTCTATAGTGGTGATGTTATGGAATATAGATGATTTTTGACACTATAGAAAAAAGAGGAAGGGACTAAGTCTGTATTAGTTAATGACTGTTAAATAAAACAACTGAAAAGTTGTTCAAGGTAAATTGTGCATGTGGCCGACATTAAAAATATGCTTGTTTCCCCTCCCGCGACCCTAGCCCACCAGGGGAGGGTAGGAAGGTAGGGCAGATATTTTTTCCTTACAAGCTTAAAATGTGTTCTGTATAGATTTAACATCTTAATAGATTTATCTTCATTAGGGTAAATAAAAATATGACACGTTTAGCTAAAATCTATTTATCCCTGCTTCATAGATTTATTGATGATGTGGCTACTCAACTGACTGGTACCAGCGATTCCAGTTTTTCGTACCCAATAGCTTTTGTACCGCAGGAATATTTGTACCCGGCAATTTTGGCGAAAAAAAAAATAAAATAGCTAACAACCTCAATAAAATATTTACGGTAGGGGTAATTTTCAACGGTCGGTCGTGGGAGGGGAAACAAACAATATTTTATTATTGGCCCAAACTAAATGCTTTAATTTTATGATTTTAGTGTATGATGAAAATACTTCTGTTAATTGGAGAAGAATTGAACATTTTATATAATTGTGTTGTGTTGGAATTGCCTTCGGCAATTTGACTATTAGTATTACATGTACAATGATAAAGAAAGCCAACGTTGTTCGGAAAATGTCGATGAAAATTATTTTAGTTTCAATTCATTAACTTCACTCAAACTGTGAAGAAATTTTACTTTATATAGTATTTCATGTTTTGTCTTTTGGACATGTTCTTCATGTTAAACACGTAACATAATACTTTCTACACAAGGAAGTTTTGTCATTCATAAATTAAAATGTGAAATATAGATCATGTATTTTAAATTTATGAGGAAGTAAATGTATGTGTAGGGACACTTCAGTAATGTTAAAAGTGTGTGAATTTCTATACTAAATGTAACTGACAATATTGTTGTAACAATCCTCTTTCTTACATTAATATTTCAACACTACTAGCATAAACATTTGATATTATACACTTAAATATACCAGTGAGAGAGTCGTCTGATTAGTGTCAACTGTCAGAACACCCTGTACTTAGCAGTTAAGTTAACCTGTTACTGGTAGGGACTGTCACACCAAGATTTTATTATGAACAATCTTTGGTCTGGCATATAGTAAAGTGATTCATTTGGAAACCCCCCCCCCACTGGTATGGATTTTCACTGTCCCACACCCTGTACTTAACCTGTTACTGGTAAGGAGACTTTCACTGTCTCACACCCTGTACTTAACCTGTTACTGGTAGGGAGACTTTCACTGTCCCACACCCTGTACTTAACCTGTTCCTGGTAAGGAGACTTTCACTGTCCCACACCCTGTACTTAACCTGTTACTGGTAAGGAGACTCACTGTCCCACACCCTGTACTTAACCTGTTGTTGGTAGGGACTTTCACTGTCCCACACCCTGTACTTAACCTGTTCCTGGTAAGGAGACTTTCACTGTCCCACACCCTGTACTTAACCTGTTGCTGGTAAGGAGACTTTCACTGTCCCACACCCTGTACTTAACCTGTTACTGGTAAGGAGACTTTCACTGTCCCACACCCTGTACTTAACCTGTTGCTGGTAAGGAGACTTTCACTGTCCCACACCCTGTACTTAACCTGTTACTGGTAAGGAGACTTTCACTGTCCCACACCCTGTACTTAACCTGTTACTGGTAAGGAGACTTTCACTGTCCCACACCCTGTACTTAACCTGTTGCTGGTAAGGAGACTTTCACTGTCCCACACCCTGTACTTAACCTGTTACTGGTAAGGAGACTTTCACTGTCCCACACCCTGTACTTAACCTGTTACTGGTAAGGAGACTTTCACTGTCCCACACCCTGTACTTAACCTGTTGCTGGTAAGGAGACTTTCACTGTCTCATACCCTGTACTTAACCTGTTCCTGGTAAGGAGACTTTCAGTGTCCCACACCCTGTACTTAACCTGTTACTGGTAAGGAGACTTTCACTGTCCCACACCCTGTACTTAACCTGTTACTGGTAAGGAGACTTTCACTGTCCCACTCCCTGTACTTAACCTGTTACTGGTAAGGAGACTTTCACTGTCTCACACCCTGTACTTAACCTGTTACTGGTAAGGAGACTTTCACTGTCCCACACCCTGTACTAGACCTGTTGCTGGTAAGGAGACTTTCACTGTCCCACACCCTGTACTTGACCTGTTGCTGGTAAGGAGACTTTCAGTGTCCCACACCCTGTACTTAACCTGTTGCTGGTAAGGAGACTTTCACTGTCCCACACCCTGTACTTGACCTGTTGCTGGTAAGGAGACTTTCACTGTCCCACACCCTGTACTTGACCTGTTGCTGGTAAGGAGACTTTCACTGTCCCACACCCTGTACTTAACCTGTTACTGGTAAGGGACTTTCACTGTCCCACACCCTGTACTTAACCTGTTGCTGGTAGGGACTTTCACTGTCCCACACCCTGTACTTAACCTGTTGCTGGTAGGGACTTTCACTGTCCCACACCCTGTACTTAACCTGTTACTGGTAGGGACTTTCACTGTCCCACACCCTGTACTTAACCTGTTGCTGGTAGGGACTTTCACTGTCCCACACCCTGTACTTAACCTGTTGCTGGTAGGGACTTTCACTGTCCCACACCCTGTACTTAACCTGTTCCTGGTAAGGAGACTTTCAGTGTCTCACACCCTGTACTTAACCTGTTACTGGTAGGGACTTTCACTGTTCCACACCCTGTACTTAACCTGTTACTGGTAGGGACTTTCACTGTCCCACACCCTGTACTTAACCTGTTGCTGGTAGGGACTTTCACTGTCCCACACCCTGTACTTAACCTGTTGCTGGTAAGGTGACTTTCACTGTCCCATACCCTGTACTTAACCTGTTACTGGTAAGGAGGCTTTCACTGTCCCACACCCTGTACTTAACCTGTTACTGGTAGGGACTTTCACTGTCCCACACCCTGTACTTAACATGTTACTGGTAGGGACTTTCACTGTCCCACACCCTGTACTTAACCTGTTGCTGGTAGGGACTTTCACTGTCCCACACCCTGTACTTAACCTGTTGCTGGTAGGGACTTTCACTGTCCCACAACCTGTACTTAACCTGTTACTGGTAGGGACTTTCACTGTCCCACACCCTGTACTTAACCTGTTGCTGGTAGGGACTTTCACTGTCCCACACCCTGTACTTAACCTGTTGCTGGTAGGGACTTTCACTGTCCCACACCCTGTACTTAACCTGTTCCTGGTAAGGAGACTTTCACTGTCCCACACCCTGTACTTAACCTGTTCCTGGTAAGGAGACTTTCACTGTCCCACACCCTGTACTTAACCTGTTACTGGTAGGGACTTTCACTGTCCCACACCATGTACTTAACCTGTTCCTGGTAAGGAGACTTTCACTGTCCCACACCCTGTACTTAACCTGTTGCTGGTAGGGACTTTCACTGTCCCACACCCTGTACTTAACCTGTTCCTGGTAAGGAGACTTTCACTGTCCCACACCCTGTACTTAACCTGTTACTGGTAGGGACTTTCACTGTCCCACACCCTGTACATATCATGTTATATGTCACATATATAAGTAGAATTTTCCTGCCTATGTATCATCTATATGTATATTTTTCAATACTTGCTGTTACCGGTCGATCACGCTGGTTGAGTCATATCCCTCCTGTACAACAAAATCAATTCTATATTGCCTGCTTTTTTTGTACTTGAAACATAATATACTCTCGATATCATTTTTGTTGCTATAGAGTTAACTCCCTTGTTTTGTGGCTTTTTTTCTTCAAACTTTTGAAAACAAATGTACAATGTACTTAGGAAGAAAGAAGTTAGTTTTTAGTAAAATTTTGTGTTAAACTGTGTTAAGAAAATCAATATCAAGTGTTCGCCTTATTTAGACTTTAAATTACTCGATAATATTGAAAATTTGCTGCTGAAGTTAGTAATTGGTTCCAAGAGAAATCAATATTGCTGCGACTCCTTAATGCTCGCCGTTTTCTTACAGAGCCATCGAATATGTTCGCTAGTGCTGACGCTATGCCTTTTTTCTCGGATATGTATCTCTCTTTGTTCGGTGAGAAACCATTTCTGTTTTATTTTTTTGATATTTTGGTAAATTTTTGTCAATTTTATTGAAGTATTTGCTTTGAGAAGTTAGGGAAGATGTGTGGATTTTGTTTATAAGCTGACAACCGAGAGCAATCTGGTGAACATATATCCAGCTATTTAGTGATTTTTTTTTAACTTAAGAACAAGACTTTAGTGACGTATTATATTTTCTGTGATGGAAGGTTTTTGAGACTATAAAAAGTGCCAATTGACTAAGGTGATGTTTAAGGTGTCAAAATAATGATTAATCTCTCTATTTTTTTATGAAAAACTGAATTATTGAAAAATCGTTGTCATACACAAGATTATGATTTGATTCACATATTTACACTTCATGTTACTCAGACATGCTGACAGACTGTTCTCAATCCTTCAATATGGTGATCTAGCCTCGGGATGTTTTTATCCTCTGCGCAGCCACTTTGATTAAATTCATTATTGACAAATTTGTGCTGATATATGCCAATTTATTTTCTCTCACTATATGACAAACATACGGCTTAACATTGGGCTTCTCAACCTATTCTAAATTATTCGAGTACTAGTAGGCAATACTATGTGTAGTACATTAAGTGTTAAAACTTACCATAATTTACTTGGCATAACAAATGGAAGCCACAAATACTTGTGATTCATGATTTAAATAAAAAGTTAACCACATATGGAAACCTGGTTTATTGTTACATAATACATGAATATGAATGTTTTGTTACATCTAGTCAGGTGTGTTTTGTCAGTACAATTGTATTATGTTTCCTTCTTTTTGTGTGTGTGCATATCCTGTTTTATACATTGTTTATTGACTGGCTAAAACTGGTAACTATTTTTGGTATTTTAACAATTTTTTTTTTCATTTACTCCTGATGAGGCGTATATTGTTTATACATTATTGTAGAAATATAAACTATATCATGTTAAACAGTGCACATATAAAGTTGTTGAATTTATACCACAGGAGATTGTCACAAGTTCTCTCCCTTCATCCATTCTATAGTACATTGTATATGTATACATGTATTGTACTTTATGTACTTGCACTATAGAAGGGATAAAGGGAGAGAAATCATGGCAATCTCAAGTGGTTCAATTTATTACAATGTATATCATTTGTATATTATAGTCTGGTATGATAATTAGTTTTAGAAATCACTTACAGCTAATGTGATACTGGCATTTCATAGTACTGAGTCTTCACGTGAACAGTTTTTGCTATTTTTCATTCTCCACTCTCACTGAATCGTCTCCCTTTAAAGGGACTTGTCTCCAGATGTATTATTATTGGTTTAGCTTCATACATAAATGGCAATAAATTAATTATTTTATAAATATGATGTATGGTACAACTATATTCCTTCTATATATAGCAGCATATTAAATGTACTATAATATGTATATTACTTAACACTGCAGAGTTTATCTACCGGGTACATATTTATGGACTACACTTGTTAATTTGACAGTGCATAAAAATCTTGTCATCGCCTATAACTTATCATTTATCATTACTAACAATTTAAATTATTATCTACATTTTGGAAAACATGACATAAATCTGGAGTCGCCTCCCTTTGATACTCCTGTAACTCTATTCATTTAATTTTTCGAAAGTTTGTGTGCTTGTTGCTCTAATAAGTAACAGTGACAGGGGTTCCATTTTACCCTGGAGTTGCCCCTTTGACCCCTGCAATTGCCAAAAAGCCACATTTTGACTCCAAGGATCTGGCTGAAGGGCAAATTTTTCTTGAAATTATTGACAATATGGCTATAAAATGGTAAAATCCGTTCAATAAATATTTCAATGACCCTTGAGATTCAGCGCCTAGCAGAAGTTGGACCCCTGAGTGATAATATTTAAAAGTGACTAAGTTTATATTTATCTTACTTCAGATTCACCGATGTTAGACTTTGAGACGGTACCCCGGATGGCTCCGAAGATGCCTGTTGATTTCGCAACTTACCTACTTTCATCCAGTCCCCCTGCTACAAATCTGGAGCTGTTGAGTTTTGCCTTCAGTCCAGAAGCAGCTAGGAATTGGTCCGCTTCTGCGCGAGAAAACAATGAAAATTTACAAACAGAAACGACAAACGGTCATACAAGAAATATTCAGAGACTACGCAAAGCTTTGAAACCTATTATTATAAGAAAAGAAGATTTAACGAGTGATGGCGAGGTGTCTGAGACGTCGTCAGCTACAAATTCAGGTCGGGTAACTCCGACTAGTCCTTGTTCACCACGGGGGAACAAAAAAGTTTCGTTTGCAGATCACAAGGGATTTGCACTTGCAACTGTTCGAATAATGACCGAGGCCTCTGACCAGCCTCCAAAACTTGGTCCTGAAGTAATGAAGAGTATCACTAAAAACGAAAAGGCTGTTGTGTCCGGTCTACCTCCGTTTAAGTTGGGCTTCACGCAGCCTGCATCGGACTACATGGCATTCCGTGATAAAGTTGAAAAACAGTTTATCTCTTTGGAAAATGTAATATTACGAGATTATAACGTACTTGGAACGATCAAAGTGAAAAACATTTGCTTTGATAAGCGGGTGTTTGTGCGTTGTACTTTCGATTCATGGAATTCTAGTCAGGACATCGAGGCAAAATTCGTTCAACCTTTTGGAGGAAATTTGGTGCATAATTATGACACATTTTCATTTGAGTTGAACATCGATTCTCAGAGTGACAGAAACAATAAAGTCATGTTTTGTGTCTGCTTTGAGACCCCGTCACAACATTGGGACAATAATAACGGAATGAACTATGAAATAATACCCACAGACTTCAGTTCACAAACAAGTCATCACAGTGCTAATACATTACCGACCAGTACCCAACCCTCACTGAAGTCCGGTAGTTCCGGGCCGGAATACAGTTGTTGGCGACACGTGGATACATCATCACCATACTACTGAGCGAGATAAACCAGGCTTGCCTGTAGGCTTTGGTATCATGTAAAACACTCATACAGACTCATGTAACACTGAGTTAACATGTAGCATGTCTGGTGGCAGAATGCCAAGTTCTGTCAACCAGGGGAGCTGGACAGTAAGTGGGTTGGGGTATTCATCTTACATACATATAAGTACTGATGTCATTTGACCTTCCCATGTCATGTGACTTTGCTGTATCATTTGACCTTCCAGTGTCATGTGACTGCTGTATCATGTGACTTTGCAGTGTCATATGACCAGACTGCTTTTAGATGGCTTGGAACCACTCAAGAGAAGAAACAAGCACACAGACCATCATAGTGTTGAATGATGACTTAATCAATTGTTTAGCTGACTATAAAAAAGTTGTTATACATCGTTTGAATAACGGGATGTATTATGGGAACACCCACGGCGGGCGGGCAGCGTCCGCATGTTGTCCGCTCTCTAAGTCAATGAGCCCCAGGCACTTCGGAATTATGGCCCTTGAATAATCCAAAATTGGCCAAATTAGCCTTTTCTGCTCTCTAAGTCAGAGTTTTCATCCAATCTTTACCAAACTTGGTGAAAATGTTTATGGGCATAATATCTTAGCCAAGTTCGATAACCAGCAATATTGCTCAAGTCAATCGGCAGTTATCTCCCTTTGATTTTAGAAATTACCTAAGATTTGTCTTGTTTTAACTCTGAGCTCTGTCTTATGACGGGCGTATTTTGTGACAGTTTGCCACTCTTGTTTTTATATAAGGTTACCTTGCCGTAGTTGGTAAGCGTTAGATACATGACTTGGGTGTATATCTCCAATAGTTACACATATCATTATGGTCTCCTGGAGCCAGATTGGATATTGTAACCCAATATAGGCTACAATGTAGTAACTTGTCATACATTTGTACCTTGCTGACTTAACGTAGGGTCTGTGCTCCTTTATGGCAACCGGACCCAAGATGTGTTGAACCAGTCTGTGATTGATAATTGATGATGGAATAAAGGGAGGGAGGGAGGGAGAAGAAGAAAAGCGATAAGTGTTTGATTTGTTGGTGCTTCAAGTGGCTGTTGTATGACTTACTGGCAGAATTTAATGTTCAATATATGATTTATTGTGTCCAGTACAGCAGCATACACTGAAACTTCCATACAACGTGGTTCAATCATGTAGTATATATTTACTGTGATATAAGGTACTAGGCATTGGGTAAACATTCAACCTTTCTGTCTGCAAATTGATATTTTTCTATACAATTAAATCATTGCTTTTCTCTTTTTTTGATCGGAATTGATAATAATTTACTCTTATCATGTAAATGTACCAGTATGTTAATACGGATTTTGTTATTTTACCATACCTCACTGATAATTATTTTTAGGTTAGTGTACACGAAGGAAGTGTGTGCTATGACAGTAGATATAGTCGTTTTGTTATACACGCAACGTATTCGTGACTTAATATGTCACATAAACAAATATCATACAAGGACACAGTACATTTGTACTCGGAGATAAGTGTACTCCGTAGTTAAACCAGCGATGAAAATCTCCCATTGTGATTTTTTGTGATCATGGTTCTAGGTGAAATGCAAAATTCTGCTTCATTCACATAATTCATGCTATTACTGAAAATTGTTCATGACCCTCTGATGTAATCTTTCAAGTACGTTGTAACAGGTATTAATGCAACTTAATGTATTAAAATTCACATTTTAACTGTTGCCAAAAAATCTATATATGGTTACATGTATGATGTAATAAGCTTATTTATTTGCACTTTCTGCGACATCTATTGTACAGGATTAAATGATTAATATATATAAATCCGAGTCATGCAGAATTAGCTGGACAAACCTTTTCACCTTAAACTGTGGTTGCACCTTGTTTGTATGATCAGCGTTCAATCACTTCATACTTTGTGACTATTTAATTGTAACTTAAGTGCAGCTGTAGTTCAGCTGTAGTGTTTGATGCAATTCTTTGATTTGTGCACTGGAAATTGTTGATATGATTGTCGCTTGAGTTGCATTAAGAATCTATACTTGTGTAGTCTTGCCATATTGCATTGAATATTGTTCCAGTGACTTTTTGGTTGACAATAAGAGTGTGAAATTTATGATAATTGCATAACTTGATAACTGATGCAAAACCTGTACTTTATATAAACGTATGCTTTGCATTATGGGGTTAATGTAAGGCTGCCATTCAGCTACAGTCCATATCTTATACTACCTTTACAGATATAAATGTAACAGTCAGTTAGTTATATGACTGTATGACAGCAGTTTATGCAACATTTAACTTCATTTTATGCTTGGGGGGGATGTTGTCCGATTCTCACCTGATAATGTCGTCGCAGCTGTATCTTGAGACAAATCAATTTAGCAATAAACCTGCAGGTTTATACCATATACAATATATACAGTATATAGGATTTATCTGTATGGAGAACCTGTATATCTGTGATCAGATGCTTCTACTTTGAAGTTTAATTGTGATTAATTATGCGATTGAAGTAGATATGGTCATGAATTTTTGCATTTTATTGTTCTTCGCCAGCAAACTTGAAAGATGTTTACTTGTCAGTCGAACATTTATGAAAACATTTGTTGGCAAATGAAAGAATGTTTTAATTTAAATATGGAAACTTTTTCACATTAATTTAAGTTAATTTGTCAAGATTTGTTCAGAAAATTTAATCACATAATCAATCAGGTTGTGTAATGAATTAAAGAAACAAATATGGGTGACATACTGGTAGCGTAATGATTCACTGAAGGTTAGAGACAGTGGGGTAATCAATATCACATTGTAGGTCATATAGCGATGTAAACAACTTTATGTCAAGGCCGATTTTTCCATTGATTATTTTGTACAGAGTTTTTATCTCTTAACTTTTAATATGTTGAAACTACAGTGGTAGATAACTGGAACAAGGTTGTCCTGGGATTATCAGTGGTTGCATAGATAGGAGATATTACTACTTCTTCGTTATGCTGGCAAAACATCATTAGTAGCATGAAAGTGGGCTTGTACTGATGAAATATTTCTGCACACAAATTTACATTTAATGAATGAGTTATATAAAATCCACTGTAGCTGATGTTTTGCACACTTGACTGCTTGTCATTTTGTGATAAACAGAAAGTAAATACTGAATTAATCTGTGTGAAGCGGTTATATTTGCAGGTAAAAAAATACTGATTGGCGACTTTTGAAATTTCTCGAATGAAAATGTTTGCGAATAACAGTATATTATTACATTTAAATGTCCAGTATTTAAAACAGATACTTCTGTGAGTGATGATATTTACGCTGGCTGATAATTTCAGGACTTTCTTGAATTTGCGAAATTTGGTAACATTTCCATGTTGTAAACTTTACCACTTTCACAATGTATGCTGTTTACTTGTCTGAATCGATTGACTATTAATGCAGTCAGTAGGACTTCTAATGGTCAAGACTTGCTATTTGAGTATTGATAGTACCAATGTGAACCTATACTGGTCAGTTAATATTATTTTGTCCTGGTCATTTCTAGGTTGTTCAACCAAAGAGTACAAAAGCTTTAGTTTAAAACCTTGACTTTTAGGGTAGAATTATTCGAGTTCATTTGATTATATGTTTATATTTGAATTTGAATACATTTTTGTTCTTGTTTTGTTTAATAATGCTGTAAAGCTTTTAAAGTAGGATAGATTCTCATGTCGTGCCAAGATTTAAGTAAACCATATATCATGTACCGGTATTGTCACAATTTGTATACAAATGGACAATATTCCCATGCCATTGTTTATTACATAATAATTTAGTCATTTTTAAGTCTCAAATTGATGTGAATATATACTTCTTTTTGTATATTTTTCTAGGGATGGTGACAAATACCAGCAATTGTACTTGGGTATTTGGACTGCGTTCCTGCCTAGTTTTTCCTATTTTATTTTCAAATACCGAAGTACAATTGGTTAAAAAAACGCTTAAACCAAAACCTCAGCCTCGTTATGTTCAATCCGGTGCATTAAATGATGTACAGAGAACCCATATCTTGCTTCCATTGCATACCTTTCCCAAAATTGTTGTTATTTACACCCTTTTGTCACACAGGCCAGTCGCAGTATTCTCATTTTTTCTTTCTTTTTGCTCAAATTCTTCTAGACACCGTGATAGATTACTTAAATCAACTAACAAGCTTTGTCTCTGTTTCAAAAGTTTATATTGTGTTATATTTACAGCATAATTGATAGAGAAACATTTAAAAACGTCAGAACTTCATTGTTATCTTGTCATATATTGGAATTTTTTTCATTGTTCAAATATTGATGAAAATTTACATATGCATTATATATTATAATGACAGAAGAGATTATTCTATTTGTAGTTTTTTGTTGATTATGTTTGGTTTGCATGTTTTTTCCTCAGAATAAACACATTAAATGTTTGTGTCATCAATTGATTGTTTATGGATTTAATTTTGCATCCTCATGTAATTTGTTGATCATGCAATTATCGTGTTTGTCTCCCCATACTTGCAAGTTCCTTTGAGACGTTTTTTTTGTTAAAATTGTAGAATTATTACTAGACATTTGTTTCCTAGTGTTTGTGATAGGATACATATATATATATGCATTGTACAATTATGGCTTTTATTGTGATATTTTATATTGTTGTAGATGTAGCATCATCGCTAAAATGTGAGTCTGTATTTTGTTTCTGTAGTAAATGTTTGGCTTATTTGCCCTTGTATACCTGGTTTATGTTCTACACATTTATACTACTATAGTCAGATTTCATGTATATACAGGTATGGTTATCCTATATTCAAGTATATTACAATACTAACCTGCTGGGTGTTATTGAGACAAGCATGTGATAATGATGCTGTTTTTTATGTTTATTTTTTCGTAGAAAATATATTTTTAATTGCGTTTTAGCAAACTAATTGATTATTCAATGGGTACTAAGCTGTGGAACGATGTTTTATAGTGTATGTAGTGTCACCATCGTGGTGGACCAAAAGGATGAACAGAGATACGGTGTTGCCATAGTAACCATCAAAATTAGTTATATGCTTTGTATAATGCAGGTGTCCGGAGCTTTAGTAATGAGTTAATGTATAAGTATGTAACTACAGTGTTGCTATGTATGTATTGAATTGCTGTAGATTTGTCTCTTTCAATGAAAGAGATGGATACAATATTGCTTACATCAATGTCGTATTTATCATATATAGATTGAATAAGTTGGTTCTGTACAGTTGATTTTCAATGATCACAATACTGTGCTTGCTGCATTTATTACGATGATGAAAATTCTATATTTAGTCTGATCGTAAATACCTGTGCCGCCATTTTAACAAAAATAGTTAATGTATCCAGTGGTTGATATACTTAACATGGCTTTTATACCGACAACAGTACCAACATAATGCAGGTGACTGCTTTATAAACTTGTCATTAGGCAATATATAGCAATATTGAAATGCAGCCACGGCAACATTTCTCTGTGCTAAATCCTGTCAATTTGTCGTCTGCTTCTTTCCATGTCGTGACAATGAAGTGGAATTTGAAGCATAAAATTTCTAAATTATAATAATAACTCGGGTGCCTGGATTATCTTAATGTTCATGACAGCAAAATATGTCAGTGGTGCATAATAATGTTAAGTATTAAAATGAAGATCTTGTCGCAGATATTACAATATATGTTATGGTAATGTTTTGCACAGATCTTACATTTGTAATTGTGCTGTTTGTACTTGGAATTTACTCAAAGCTTTGAGTTGAACATTTTCTTTGTATTTTTTGTCTAATAGTATCATATCAGGAAGTTTACCTCAAGTTGTGATCACTCAAAAATTGAGTAAAATATCAAGTGATCTGTAACCAATTGATAACTGAACTAAACCACATTACCTTACTGCAGTGGAAGCTTGGTGACTAGGTAATATCTATTCCTGAGCGACATCTCAGCAGCTGAATTGATTTTTGGCAGCAGTATTCCTTGACTAATACAGCAGGAATTTTTAGTAGCTGTAATATTGTATTTTGTGGATACCAGAGCAGAAACTAGCAGGATGTGTGTGTGTGACGTTTGCCTGAATAATTTATGGCTGTGTTACAGACTGGTTCCAGTTATAGAGTGGTTCCTGTCACAGACTGGTTCCAGTTACAGACTGGTTCCAGTTACAGACTGGTTCCTGTCACAGACTGGTTCCTGTTACAGGCTGGTTCCTGTTACAGACTGGTTTCTGTCACGGACTGGTTCCTGTTACAGGCTAGATTCTGTTACTGTTAGGTTTCCTACTAAATTTTGACGGGTACTAATAAAAGTCATGTGGGCTTGAAGTTATTTAACTAAAATGTTTGATTTGTTAATCAGAAAAAATATTACTTAGTTACACAATGTGCCAATAAATGGACACCATACTTGTTTTATTGTCCGTTTAACATGTAAATATTCAGTTGTTACGTTGTTTGAACATTGTACAGATGATATATATATATATTTACTCATTGATTATTGTCAGATTATGACTGCATTCTCCGTGAATGTTTTGTACAAATTGTTAGATTGCCATGTGTGTCTATATAGACAATAAATCTATTTGTTGAATTTATTATCAGTTGTCGTGATTTAATCTCCTGATAATGTGTATACACTGAACAAACTTTCTAATTGGTCACTAGGGTTTTTAAATGATATTTTCCAAGCCGTGAATAAAAATCAAGCAACTGAAGAACAATAGTAAACGTAATTTTTTTGTTCAACTTTTCTGAAATAATTAATCTACTTGGACCCTGAGATGAAATTTACGACCGAACAACAACAACAACCCTAAAATCGAAAGTCATGAATCAGTAATATATGGTATGTTATCTTCAATAAAACTGAAGTGACCAATTAAAATTTTTTGCTCAGTGTATTCTTGCATGTGAAATGCCCATTTTGAAATAAAGCTTTTGTGTCCTAATTTTCGACTAGGTTTAGCCACCAGACACAGATATTTTACATGATTGGTTAAAGTATCAAACAAACAGTAATATAACATTACTTGTACTCAATCTGGGTCACATACTCAGCTGATAACAGTGATCATATACACCACATTGACCAGATTTCAAGGAGAGGTCATTGACATCGAAGTCGTTCACCTCTGTGAGAATTCTGTTCACCTCTGTGAGAATTCTGTCCGAAAATATCAATAGTTTGACTTAGAGTTAAGACTGGAAGTTGTTTACGGCAAGATGCAGACATACTGACCTGGATAAAACCCAGGATCACAGTTAAATGCCGGTCTGCTTATAGAAAGTAATGTGGTAACTATAGAGCTGTTTTGTTAACTGCAAAATGCATGAATATATTACATGGTCCAATTCATTTCAAAATGGGTGTACGGAGTTGGTCATGCTTTTTCAGTAAGCTTGATGGAGAAGTCACAATTGTGTTTTGATAGAAAAGTAATTCAAACATATGTTATACTTGTACACACATGTGAATTTTCTTACCTAAATTGACATGGATCTGTCCTAGTTCCAGGTCTATCTAGCAGCACTATAACATATTTAAATATAACAATAATACCAATTAAAGACATGCACAAACGAATGCACACAAATACACTTGCATGGTGACTGGAAATGCAGTACAATACAGGTCCAATTATTAAGAACGTCCCCTTTTTATATACCCCCTTCGAAGAAGAGAGGGCATATTGCTTTGCACATGTGGTTGGTCGGTCCATAACCTTTTTGTTTCCAATCAATACATCAAGAACCCCTTGACCTATTATCCTCAAATTTGGTCCACACATTCATCTTGGGTAGCAGAGAAACCCTATTGATTTTGGAGTCAAGGAGTCTTAAGTTCAAGGTCACAGGGGGCAAATGTTCACAAACCATTTCCGATCAATAACTCGAGAACCCCTCGACCTTTCATATCCAAATTTGATCCACACATTCATTTTGGGTAGCAGTGGGTCAAATTTTGGGGTCAAAGGTCAAGGTCACAGGGGACAATTGTACATAAACTATTTCCGATCAATAACTCATGAACCCCTTAGCCAATCATCTTCACACTTGGTCCACGCATTCTTCTTGGATACCAGAAGAATTCTATTGAGTTTGTCGATATTCATCGCATACATGAGATGAGCTCTTTCATTCCCTTCAGTTAACAAACGACCTGCTGTAACTGTTTCCAATATCGCACTAATCAAACTAAGCATCCATGAAACCCTTTATATACCATTTTAAAATGTCTCATTTCACAATATATATCCAGATAATCTGCTTTAGATTTTTAGATTTTATCAAATATTGAGTCAAAAGTCTGAGCTATTGCATAGTTTGATACCAGAAGGAATAAGCAATTCATGTTATTCATTTGCAATGTTTTTCTTTTTCAATCATACCACAACCCAACGTACACGAGAATTTTCTTTTGACATTCAAATACAAGCCATCCATTTACAAATTCATTTAATGTTTTTAAGTATCCCTTTTTTCTAAATTAACCTGTAAATGTATTTTTGAATCACAAAGCCTTTGACGTGTTTATTAAATACTATTTATTAAAGTAAGAATTTTCCTCAAAACATTTGCAGCATGTATATTTGTGCAGCATACTTTGAACTTGCTTATGCAATTATACAAAATATAACTCTATGACAAAAACCATGAGGGGGTATAATGTTTTACAAACATCACTTATTTAATCAACAACCTCATTTCAACAACATCGTCAATTTTCATGTAGTAAAACTTTACTAGCAGTTTAACTTCAGAACAACAATCAATAATACCAAACAAGCACGTAGGCCTCTGAATTACTTACAGTACATTTAACCACCAGAGGCACATGGTATATTAATAGACAATTAACGCACCTTGAAACAAACTATAGAGAATTGATTTGAAGATGTTCTACATGATATACAAGTATATTATACTCCTATATAAATACATAGGAGTTAGTATAGTCTTGCGCTGAACCCTCCAATTGTGTAGTGTTGGAAGGGTAAGAGATGGTGATGTTTATATTGATGATGATGACAACGACGATGGTGGTGGTGATGATGAGGATGAAAACGATGATGATGGCCCTGATGACAGTGGAAGTATTGAACAGCCATGATAATAGAGATGATCAGTGATGGTGCTTGGATGATGACAGTGTTGTCTGTATGTGGTGAGATGTGAGACATGTCTGGTGATGATTATGAAAATCATTTAAGTTTAGGTTTCATTAAATGCTCAGTCAAAGGGAGGTAATTCTACAAAACGTTACTATTTGATTTTTGCAAACTGTGTAGCAGTTACTTCCCCTTAACTCATCAGTAACCACTGCCATCTGAACCTATTTTTTTTAAATTGCTTTGTTTTACTATTCTTAACCTGAGGTTTTTTATAAATACATTTATAATAGACGAAATCCCGAATTCGCTTAAAGATGTATCTGGCTCATCTGAACCTAAAAGTTTTTAATGGATTTCATCCAGTATTGTTGTTACGTAGTCTAAAACATCATTAATTAAACCATTGCCATGTATTACCGTTTTAAATAATCTTGTTTAATCATATTACTAACAGACCAAACTAGTAAAAAACATCCGCTTGTTAAAAATTTGGATATTTTTTAATTTTATGATAATACAAACCTCTTTTTTTCGACAAATACATTATAACTGTATTCTGTGATTATGCATATTTATTGAAGTTTTAGCTAGATGAAGTACATTTTTCATGTTTGTTTAAAATGGGTTTTTACCTCGGGTACAAACAAATTTTAATTTAAGATCCAATGAAGATCCGTCAGACTTTCTATCCTTTCTTTGTTTTCACTGCGATTTGAGTACAACGTCTATAATGGTCTAGTGTTGTTTGTACCGCAGGATTAGAGGGGAAAACCAATATTTATACCAATCAGGAGTATATCTATTAAGCTATTGGCTCAACGATGCAACTTATGAGGAATTTTACAACTTGCTTCAAAATCAATTGGATTGTTTAGTTTTTGTGTTCACAATCTACCAGAAATCTGAAAAATCAGTATGATCTCAACATAAGCATAACATTCAGTATCATCGACTCACCTTATTGATACTTGCACATGTTATACTTTTTCACTAGATATACAATTACTGTATGCAAGACCACCATTTGCTTCAAGTCCGCCAAAACGAAGTATAATAATTAAATTGACCACTTCCCCTTTCCAGAAAACCATAATGCCGCTATGCTCCATTGATTATAAAATATTAAGGTATATTAAGGTATTTTACAAAGATTAAAACTCGGGAGTTTCCAACATTTTTTTTTTATCACACCCAGTAATCCGTTCTTGCCGACAAAACTGTACAGAATAAACACACACAAAAGTTCAGTCAAAAATTTAATATTGACAGAAAGTTAACAACGTATCAAGGTTTCAAAGAACCGGTGAACAGTTCACATACGGTATAACTACATCAAAGAAGTTCATATTCCTATTCGAAATCAAAATATTTCTATACCAGGGGAAAAAGAAATTGGGTCCAAAATGCAGTACAATACCACGGGAGATTGTTACGAGTTCTCTCCCTTATCCATCCTACAGTACATGTATATAGTACATAGTACAATGAGTCTAACACTTTTACACCTGACCTCTTTCCGCGACCATAATCACACTTCAAACATCAAAATATGTGTATATATACATACATATACTATAGGAGGAATAAAGGGAGAGAACTTGTGACAATCTCCTGTGTGTAATACATATAGTAAATGATAATTCAGTTCTGACTACGAAATACAGAATTGCTGTTCTCAGACACTATTGTTGTTAGCAAAGACAACATGCTATTGACAAATTAGTCATATCCTAAGAATAGTATGTTCCATAAAACGTTTTCATTTACTTGAGAACAGTTGTCAACAAACTTTGAGGTAATTAGCCAATCAAAACATGTTTTACAAAATATTGACCAATAAACCCAGAGTACACAAAAACAGTATTCATAGCTAATTTCGAATCAACTATATTATTAGTTATACAGGTTGTTGACAGGGTATATGGGGGAATATAACCAGTTTGTGTGCCATATAACCCGAGGCGTTAGCCGAGGGTTATATGAATCGCAGACTGGTTATATTCCCCCATATACCCTGTCAACAACCTGTATAACGAATTTATAATACTGCAATTCCATGTTTTCATACGAATTTAGTTAAACAAGCAATGTTTCGATACCTAGCTCTCTATATCTAATAATTAGATCTGTGTATTTTTGGTGTTTTTGGTTCATAAAATTGTTTAGATTGTTTTAGTTTTGTAAAATATCAGTTATTAAAACGTATTCCTTTAAAAATATATCGGGAATTACTTGTTGTAGATCAAAATATTTTTATTTCACTCACACGTTATATTGCCTGAAAATTAATTGCATTACCCCGTAAAGTACCTCGATACACATGGTTAAGCGCGCGCTTGCACTCTAATTTTTATTTTCAAGCGTCTGATCTCATGGACTTTATCGAACTGAATTTTGCTCAAACCTTAACAAATATATCGTTTTGAATATTAATACTAGCACACATGTAATCTGTTCAATATTTATTGAATCATGTGTGAAGATCAATTGTTAATTTCTAGTAACTTGCAGACATCAAGAGAAAAAAGTTTTCGAGTCGAGACGTCAACGAAAATTGTCACGAGGCGCATGAAGGGAAAAACGTCATATACCCTGTCAGCGCCGTGTATATAGAATCCTATACGCGAGCCTTTAACCAATGAAATTACTGGATTTTTCTTTGCAGTATTATAAATCCTTATATACGGGTTGTTTGTGTATTTTGAGCAATTTCGAGTATTCAACTCAAACCCTCAGTGCGAATGTCTGTGTCCAACCCAATACACAACAGGGGCCTTATTCACAAACACTTTAAGTCTGAAACTCAAACTTACTCGTAGAATTCTATTTTCATTAAATATGTACAAATGAAATTTTGTCAGTCTAATTGTTGTTCCTCTCTGTACACTTTTGCCAAGTTTTATTCAAATATATACTTGATGCCATTAAAAACACAACTATTTGAACTAGGCGTAATTTTGTAGTACCAAACGTCAATAGGCAGTTACAGTTATCTGTGTGTTAATTCTTGTACAAAACTTTATTAAACTATACACCAATTATTTTTTATGTCATTATTGATTAATTTTCAGAAATTATGTTTGAGAAAGAAAGAATATGTTTGCCTGTCACTTTATCTGCACAGTTTTTGATTGCGTTTTAATGGTGTTAAGTATTTATTGCCATAACAACATAGAAGCAAACAGAACATAATTATAACATTTTAAAGTCCAAATCTAACTTTCAGACTTACAATGTTAATGAACTAGGCCCCAGCATTGTTGCAATATTCATCCTTAATACAGTGAACTCCCTAAAAACTGAACCCTTGTACGGACATCGTCAAAAGGTCTGGTTTTCAGAGAGTTCAGGTTTTTAGGGAGTTTACTGTATCATTTATTCATGACTATAACTAGCATTATTTCAATAAATATCATATAGTAATTGTTTCCAAAATCAATATAATCTATTAACAAACCCAACATGTCAAGAATATCAAACTATATGTCATGTGTAAGGGAGATAATTTTTGCAACTATTCAATATCGAGTAATTTTTTTAGTACAACAGTAAAAAAAATACAAATGCAATATTTTACATATCAACAATGATTTATTGCAACAAAATAAACATGACAATTTGTGCATATACACATTTAACACTAAAGTACAAGAAATGCTGGACTTTATACAACCTTCTGTTTCAGCTTTCATGTTGCAAAAACAATCCGAGACATCACAAGTCTTGTAAAAACTATACAGTCTGGAAATTAATTGATATAAAAACGACAAAGGCTTACCAGTATATTAATACAAAAGTAAAGTGTTTAATTTATTATACTGAATAAAGTGTCGCCCCTATTTAAAGGACAAGCCATTTCTAACTTATGAGACACCTACTTTCTGAGCACATTCCCCCCCCCCAATTCCTATCCTTTAATGCCAGGCACAAGGCAAGTAGGCGCCTGGTAACCATTAGTTAGAGCACCAACCGGCCATATCAGATTGACCCTTACCGGGATTTGAACCTTCCACCTCCCGCTCCCAAGGAGGATGCCTTAACCACTCGGCTATTGGAGACGGCTACATGTCTGTCATTTGTCTTTATATGAAACTTCATTAAATAACTTTTAAACATCATAAGTTCCAAAGGTCAATTCTTAACAGTATATATGACATAAAATACATAGAGTCGGACCTCGTTTATTCAACAACCTTTTATCCAAAAACTCGATATCATCCGAAATAAATATCAAGTCCCAATGTATCTTCTTATGCACGTTAAACAGAAATGGCCTATTCGAAACCATGTACAAATGTATTATTCAAAATGAAATTTCGGACCTAATGAATTCGAATGAACAAGGTTTGACTGTATATTACAAAGTAATTATGTTAATAAAATCATTTTAATTAGGAGTAATCTACCAACTGAAACACAACTATTGTAAAATACACATACTAGCAACAAAAAGCTGAAGATTATCAAAAACAATCTATTGAAACAAAAAAGGTAATGACTCTTTAAGTAACGCAATGGATAAGCTTTACAGAGAACTCCTGAATCGGACTCTTGTATTTGTGGTTTTGGGAAACACAAAAGCAAAGTGACAATGCAGCGTTGAAGAGTACATTTGTATGACGGCATTTACCACCAATTTTCTCATATTTACAAAAAAAACAAGACTATCTACCTTTAAGAAATTTACATCATAAATGTAGAGACTGTAACCTATCTCTGTCGTATTATATGGTGTATCCTGGATTAACATTCCTATACATGCATTATCAACACTTGACAACCTACTCAATGAACACAGTTGGATTAACTTAAGTATACATAATTTATATTTCACATAGCTAGCAGGGAAATAGAAGCTTAAGAGTTTTGTGTGTTTCATACTAATATAAAGTAAGCTGTATGAATGTGGAAAGAAATACAAATGTATACAGATAGTGTTAGTGTGATTATCCATCAGAGATAGCAATGATCTATATTTAAAAATAGATATTGGATATTACATGAGTGGTCATAATTTACACGAGTGGTCATAATTTAAAAATTATCACATGACTTTACACACACCGTATATCCTGTGTACTGAATGAACGACAACCAAATCATCGTCATTTGAACGACCTTTTTTTGGGGTAGCCTTGGTGGCATATTGGGTATGGTCATAGTTACTTCAGTGCTAAGCGCCGACGTTGAAGGGTTCACTAATAAATTTCCAAAATTTGTTTGAAAGCTGCTGTCCCAGGCATTCATAAAAGTCAAATGGTGCGTCTGTCTGTCAGACATTTAAGAAACTCTAACCAAGTTTTCAGAAACCATATAAACTAGCCAATGGCAATTTTTTATAGTTTGCTGAAATACAAGTTTACTAAATTCAATAATTTATGAACACCAAGGTAACACAGTTGAGTGCCTGCCTCCGGATCTACAGGTTGTGAATACAAGCCCCTTGTTGAGCGCAAGTTGATCGCAAATTTCGTAATTCCTGTATAGACATGAGAACTGGTTAGTTACAGAGGAGAAAGCAGTCATCAAAAGTGATTTGTGTAAAGTGTAAGAACTTGTTTCACAAATGATGTAAAATTAAGTGGCTAGATTGATAAACAGACTATTGTTGTTTTGGCAACATAATTAGGAACAAAAGATCTCATCAACACATATTGAACAATTCTAGAATTACCATGTTCAAGTTTAGAATTCCTGAAATGCATGCGATAATTCTAGATCACAGTTATAACAATTATCACATGAAGAAACTGAAAATGTTCACAGAATATCAGTGCTTACGTATTTCAGTAAAGTCAACATTGATATTTGTCAGAATTATTAATTAGTAAATAATTAGTAACTATTAATAAGTAAACAATTAGTAACCACCATTTCTGGTTTGTGCGTATGTAGATAATTATCACATGAATAAATTTATACTTTAAATAAATTTCAAATCAAAATCTGTGGCTGGAGACAATATCAACTGTAAATGACTGCCTATCACGGAACAAGTGTAACACATTACTGAATAATTATATACGCCTGCTTGATTGCTTGATCGAAAGGCATGAAACACAAGTTGCAAGAACCATCAACATAGACATATTTATGGAACATAAAGAATATAATATCAGTATAAATAGGGACAAAATAGCATCAATGGTCAACAACATACATTTTATTTTTATTTAGTGTGTCTAAGTGCGTCAAAACCATGTTAATATTGTAGTACAGTAAATAGATGAACACCAGGCCAAGGGCAAAATTCATCATAAAGAAGATTATGAACTAATCTGTAACTGACTGGAATGAGACAAAAATTGGCATTTCACAAAAATAACTACCATATAGTTTATTTTACCTCCATAATTGAAGAGTTAAAGATGAAAGCTCAGTAACCATTTAACAATCTGACACATACAGGAATAATATTCTAAGATCCGAAATAACACTATATTGTAATGTACATGACTCTCTGTCAATCAACAGTCACAAGAACGTAACTGCCACTAAGCCCTGGACTAAACTTGTCTCCAAACTGAAGATCTACAAGTTGAAGATGCAACAGCGTGATTAAACACATTCATGTTCACTTGTTAATGTTTTAGACAAGCCAACAGAAGCTGCAAACTTGTATCACAAGAGCAAAAATCAGTTAACAATCTTTTTATGTTTCCATGACAACCAGGACCAACTACGCAATCAGGTAAGGCAAGCTACGCCCATGCATCTCATATAGAAATATATATACATATGTACATAGTTTATATGAAGTCTATGAAGTCTGAGGTTCTGTGTTGGGTGGACTCGGATCATAATCTTGTATTATTCTGTTTGCTTGTCGTACATACTGTTGTTGTTTATAATAAATCTTCAAAACACCTTTGATGGCAACAAATGCAACTCCACCCTGCAACACAAAACCATAGCAATAATTGCATAGAAAAGTGCATAACAAATGAGGCTAGGGTTTTTTTTCAGCTATTTTTATAGCCGTTATTTGGCTATTTTCCCAATGCCAAGAAGTAAATATTTTTCCCACTTTGAATGTAAAAAATCCAAATAAATCTGAAGAAAAAATTTGGTTCATTTTAGCCAATTTTTTTCCTAATTTTTAAGTTTAATGCGTAAAATTTCCAATTTGAAGGGTTCAGGTCATCTTCCCCAAAAAAAACAAAATAAACCCCGGAAGCAAACTGTCACCAAATACCCTCGTCAAAATTAGAGCCAAAATTCTATAACCAAAACATTTTGGCACCAAAGGGCCATAACTGCAGAGGAACTGGGCCAATCTGGCTGTTTTTCCAACTGGGTTAAATTAATACACTTGCTAATATTCTGACCAAATTTATGAAGACGAAATAAAATGTTCTGAAGACAGAGGGCAGGCAATGCTAATTTGGTCAAAAATTGGGGATTGTTAATTCATGCATATCTAATCATGACATGTATAGTAAAATGTCTTGATACAGCATACCACAACAAATACCCTGTAGAAATTGAGATAATGAATATAGTAACACGTTTTCCTGCTGCACAGAACATGTCACCAGAGCCACAAATATTCTAAGCTGATAGAAAACATAGCAAACACTTCACATTTTTCATATTAACCAACAAATGCAAACACAAATATACCAATGTAAACCAAACACGCTATTTTGACATTTGCTGTTATATACCGGTAATCAATATTTATTTTTCACGAGTCAGTCGTGTAACTGCAATCAAACATTTTTTAAAGGATGGCCTTATTATTATTGTTTTTAATACTTACTAATAATGTTCGTTGAAAGTTTGATGTGACATTTCCAAACAATATTTTACCAACAGTTGTGGCTATTGTAGGCAGTATGAGAGCCCCGCATAACATTCGTGTGATTTCAATAGGATCTGACATGTTGGTCGTCTCAGCTGGTATACGGGCAAGGTGGGCACAGTCTGTAATATACATTGTAATATAGAAAATACTGGACATTACCATATCTATATCTGTATCACTTAGTCACACGTGTCTAATGAACATTTTAAGTCAGTTTGCGACAAATTTCATATCCTCTCATTAATATGAAAGTCAGTTCATAACAAGTGAAATTTCAGGGTTTTTAACTTTTAAGTTCTAGTAGGTATAAACAAGCTATCAAAGGAAATAAATCTTCCGTATGAATCAGATGTAGAGGACAAACAGAGAGGGAGGTCCAATGAGTTTTGAGACCAATACGACATTGAGGCCGTAGGTAGACGACAGTCACTGCAACCGTGGATACTGAGGTCAAATATAAAACAATATTACTATTCAAACACATGCAGATCACTTCTACGTTCTGAAAAATGTAGATCATCTCTATGTTCTAACATATGCAGATCACTTCTACGTTCTAAAAAATGTAGATCATCTCTATGTTCTAACATATGCAGATCACTTCTACGTTCTAAAAAATGTAGATCATCTCTATGTTCTAACATATGCAGATCACTTCTACGTTCTAAAAAATGTAGATCATCTCTATGTTCTAACATATGCAGATCACTTCTACGTCCTAAAACATGTAGATCATCTCCATGTTCTAACATATGCAGATCACTTCTACGTTCTAAAAAATGTTGATCGTCTCTATGTTCTAACATATGCAGATCACTTCTACGCTCTAAAAAATGTAGATCATCTCCATGTTCTAACATATGCAGATCACTTCTACGCTCTAAAAAATGTAGATCATCTCCATGTTCTAACATATGCAGATCACTTCTACGTTCTAAAAAATGTTGATCGTCTCTATGTTCTAACATATGCCGAAGCAGCCGAACACCTCTACATTCTAACAATTGTAGAACACCTCTACATTCTAAACCCTGTAGAACACCTCTACATTCTAACATGCATAGACCCCCTTTACATTCTAACACATGTAGATCACCTCTACATTCTCTCCTCTACCTTCTAACACACATAGATCACCTCTACATTCTAACACACATAGATCACCTCTATATTCTAACACATGTAGATCACCTCTACATTCTAACATGCATAGATCACCTCTACATTCTAACACACAAAGATCATCTCTACATTCCAACACATGTACATCACCTCTACATAATAACATATGAGATCACCTCTACATTATAACATATGAGATCACCTCTACATTATAACATATGAGAGCACCTCTACATTATAACATATGAGATCACCTCTACATTCTAACACACATAGATCACCTCTACATTCTAACACATGTAGATCACCTCTACATTCTAACACACATAGATCACCTCTACATTCTAACACATGTAGATCACCTCTACATTCTAACACACATAGATCACCTCTACATTCTAACACATGTAGATCACCTCTACATTCTAACATGCATAGATCACCTCTACATTCTAACACACAAAGATCATCTCTACATTCCAACACATGTACATCACCTCTACATAATAACATATGAGATCACCTCTACATTATAACATATGAGATCACCTCTACATTATAACATATGAGATCACCTCTACATTATAACATATGAGATCACCTCTACATTCTAACACACATAGATCACCTCTATGTTCTAACACATGCAGGTCACCTCTACATTCCAACACATGTACATCACCTCTACATTCTAACATATGAGATCACCTCTACATTATAACATATGAGATCACCTCTATATTGGAGGTTATAAACCTGAGTTTGGAAATCAGTTTCTAAACATTAGCATCTGATGGTTGTATCTGCTAGGAACCTCAAGAATGAGAACTACCAGATCATACAGCAGATCACAGCATTGGAGCACAGCATTCAACTACTAAATATTGTATGTGAAAAATTTTATAATATAAAAATATTTTACCATTAGGAAACAGATATTTCAGGAGTGAGAATTTCGGTGAATGTTTTCTCCAAAGTCGGAGAATATAATCTTCCCAGCGGATCATTTTGCCAAGAATTAACATAGAAGGGATCATAGGTAGGCCAATAAGAAGCACCAAGGGGTCAGACCCCTCCATCACACTCAACCCTTCTTTGTGGCCCAGAACCTGAAAATACAATAGAAGGTACCAGTAAAAGATAGATACATCAGTGGAACTGCATTAACTAACACTTGTGTCAAATAACAAATTAACAGCAGCATAGCCTGTCTGCAGCAACTATACTGGCTTTTGTCGAGAGGTCATTGCTCAAGAGAGCTTTATGGATAGTAAATTCTTTCTACAGGTATCATTGACAGAGCTAACTGTACACAAAATACGTCATTGCGTACACATGATAATCAAAAATAGAAAAATATGCAATAACCAACAGTTGAGCATTTGTATGCAGTTTGGGATATAAATTTTCTAAATATATAATGCTTCAAAATTCACTGTATTGCTTGTGAAAATGTTACCAGGTTGCACCACAAACGTTCTAGAAAGCGAGTTTGTTCAGGGTTTTATGCCCCCTAGATTGTTTTCATACACATTCTACCAGCTCTGGCTACGCCTCTGATTGATAATGTTGTTGTAGAGATGTTGAATATGACATTTACCTCATTTGTTATGACACGAGTGAATTATGAAAATAATACTATGGGTGTCATTACAAATCCATAACATTATGTAGGATATAATTTGTATATAAAATGTCACTCATACTTATCCGCACACATTCCTCACAGACTATTATCTGTTCACTTTACACACTGCATCATGTATTTCTTCATTTTATTGACTGTTCTAAATAAAGTAGTATTAGACCAACTTTAAAAATTGTTTGTTTGCAGTTACGCGACCCGGAATTCAGTCAGTAGGTAGATAGTTTTTTTTTGTTTAGCACAATAAGGGCTTCGTCAACAGTCTGCTTGTGCATATATGTATGGATGTATTGTATGTATTATGTGTATTTCCTCCCATGTTGTGGCTTAACCACTAATTTTCATATAAAAGGAATAAAAAGTGTACATTCAATGCCATCTTATCTTAAATTGTCGAAACATTCTATGATTTTACTACGCGCCAGGATAAAATACCAAATTTTTTCCGTTGCTGAACCTGGCAGCATTTTTCAAAGGTTGGTCATGTAACTGCAAACAAACAATTTTTTAAGGATGACCTTATTCAGATAGGTCACACCTGTTGTATGTATTGCACTATTGTATGTACTAATAAATATCAGACCTAGTATCAACTATGGTTTATCAAGTTTATACACATACATTTATCTTTATGGCTATTTCATTGCATTTCATTTAAACCTTCCTCAATCATACTACATGTATATACATGTAATATATAAAGTAAAAGTAAAGTTTTGATTTATTAAAGTGACATCCCATCAGCCATTTCTGACCTTAGAGAGACACCTACTTTCTGCGCACATTTACTTCCCGATTCCTATCCTTTAATGCTAGGCACCACTCAGGTAGGCACACCTTAACAATTATTTTTAACTAGCTGGCGGCTCACCAACCGGCCATATCAGGACAGACCGCTACCGGGATTCGAACCTTCGATCTCCCGCTATTAATGATAATAAACAACTTAAAAACAGAACACAGGACATTGGTATTTTCACTTCTAATACATGGATGTACGTGACGATTTCATTGTTAATATCAATATACCAATATAACATACAGTATATCTGTATAAAGCAGTCTGTTACCTAGGTAATAAATACAGATGTTGTCAAGGCAGGGTTTTGCTAACACGGCACTTTTTCCAAGCTATTGTAAGAACAAACATTTATATCAAAGAATATGTAACAGGCGCGTCATAAAACCCATGTATTATTTTCAATAATTCACTAATGAAATTACAAACAACAAATCTTACAGTGATGACCGTTACTGATTCTGGACGAACAAGTTATTTTTTACCGAAAGCTTGTTTTTTTTATTCTCTTCAGATAACATGTTTAATATAATGAGTAATTTTGAACCACCAATCATATAATTTCCAAGTAAAAACTGTCATTAAAATTCAATGGAAACCACTTCTTGAAATCACAAAAAAATTGCTTCACTGTCTAAGAATTAAATATTAGTCAAATTTGTGAAAAATTAACTGATCATAAATGACTTTAGCTTTTCAATTTCGCAGTCATGAACTATACACAGAGAACCTGGGACATTTTGATATCAATAACAGAGATAAAAACTTCATATAAATGTCCAACAATAGTCACAGGTGGATGTTTTGAAAATAGTTCTAAAAGTCTTAGAACTGAAGCAGCATGCACATGTCATTTGTTCAAAGTTCAAATATTGAATCAATGGAATAGCAATTTTCTGCTTTGATTTATTACCAAAATTGCCATCCAACCTAAGCTTGGGTTGTCTACATGACTGATTGACACAATTAGCGATACACTGGTGCAACATGTCTGACACAAACAGTAGTTATAGTGACAACATATGTCCCACTACACCCCGTCTAAACACTGTCATCTGACAGAATATTAACTCAACAATTATTTTCCAATCAATAATGAGTAAAATCTTGAGAACAATATTCCCTAATTGTCTCCCTTCTCTTTGTTTCCCAATCCTATTCCATCAAAGTAAAACAAATCATGTCTATTAAATGTGACATTTTGCAGTTATATGCCAGCAGATCAATACAAGTTATTAACCAATATCAATCATAATACTTTTAATTATTGTTCCATGTACATGTTGCTGGTGCCAGATGTCAATATACAGCCCTGGAAATGGATAACTAAAACACACACTAATGCATGTCGTTAATATTCTTCAGCAACAGATGTTTGTCATACAGGCAATATGCATATTCATTACTTGTATGAATATTGAAATATTTGATTTACAAGTCAGCAGTATTTCATTAGATATGAGAATGAGAAGAAACCAGGGATTTGTTTGTCAATAGAGTTATGTCAGAATGAGAAATGCGAGCTAAATCAATATTCATAAATGTAGCATCATTATCATTTATACATGTATATATACACTTCACGCCATTAAAAACACAACTAAATATTGTCCTAGTCCAAATGGTGACATTACAAAAGAAATAATTATATTTGAATTCTCAAACATAATTTCCTAAACTTAATCAATTATGAAACATGAGTACTAGGGCCATAGTTTGATTTCTTTTTGATAAATGATTTACACATTTGTAACAATAAAACTCGTCTAACAATTGGAACAAAATAAAGGCTAAGTGAAATACATGTAGTTGCATTTTTAATGGCGTTAAGTATACATAAACTTTTTACAAGAATTACCATTTCAATGAGAAAAATAAATTTTAAAAAATAATTTGCAGACAGAGTAAAATAAACAGAATTTCTTAAATAGAAATTTACTTAAAACAAAACAATAGAAGTTTTCAATTGAAAACAGTGTATAAATAATTACGCTATACAAATTGTTCTCGCGTAATATGTTCAGATTTATTTACCATGGACCGTCTTCAGAAATTTGACAAACGAAAATTTGATTTATTGCTATGGTATATATAGTAAAAAGACACACAATTTATTATAAATTGAAAATAACATTTTGCGAAATAATCTAAAAGTATGAAATATTTGTATCAAGAATCACCCTATTTCGGAAGTCTGATTTTGACTGAGGGGTAAGCTACAGGAAAAGAAGCATCTTTCAATGATAAATTACTGAAAACTATGAAATTGAAAGAAATCTTGTAAATTTTGGTGAAAAAACCAACACATATTATCTTCTTAATACGTTTCTTCTTGTGTTTAGTTTTAATAACGACTTGGTAAAAAGTGAATTATCTTTTCAAGACACCCAGTTTGGTGCCTCTCGGCTTAAAATATGAACCAACAAAATTGACTATTTGTTGCATTTTTCAATAACGCGCTTCATATATCAACATTTGATTGGTCTAAAATGTAGGTAAAATTCAATATTATACAGCTACGCCTAAACCCAATCCCTCTAATATAAAATACATGTAACATACAACAACGTGTTGATCAAGAAACTTGCTAACTGTTTACATCAGTGACAACCATGATTTGTATGATTGACCAATTTTTCCCAAGTAAACACAACATGCTACATAGATATAACAATAATCTACTTATATTTCATAATACCCAGACAGCAGTATAATACACTGTACATGATATGATTACAATCTGGCAATATGCATCATTGATATACAGTGAAACCTCAATAATAAGACCACCTTTGGGACCATTGAAAATCTAACTTAAAGACTACCTCAATAATAAGACCACCTCAAAATTAAGAACACAATTTTCAAGTCCTTTTTCACTATTTTGCTCCTTATTTAACCTCAATATTAAGATCATCTCAATAAAAAGACCAGTTTTCAAGGGTCCAAAGGGTGGTCTTATTACTAAGGTTTAGCTATAGAGGTAAAACATAGATGGTGATGAAATGTTTGTGATATTCAACATGCCAATGTATCCAATATGTGAAAATGAGAATATAGAGATGTATCAAAACAACTGCAAATCAAATTGAACCAAACAGATTGAAGTAATCTGCCTGTCAAAACATCTTACAGCAGAATCAGTTTTCTGGGACAGATATTGAAACATTCCAAATGAAAGTGTTAATCTAAATTACACTAATTTGAAAGGGAAAATGTCTGTCTTCAAAACATACTGGCACAATCAGTGTCACTGAATGATTGAATTAGGCAACAATAGACAATTCTTCGAAGAAATCAATGTCACTTGCAGATTTATTGCATCTAAATATCTCATAGGCTCCTAGTGAGTGTGTGTAAACTGTTATTTACCATGGAAACTGTGCATTATGAATATAAATGAGGCCATACAGGGCTGAGATATTAATTCCAGCCATACACAACAGTTTCTTGAGATCAAATTAACACAGTAATAAAATGTATAGAGAACATTAAGGGAGAGGTTTTTGGTATGCCAGAACAATTAAGCTCTAGGTCTACTTGCAAACTCAGAAAGTAGTGCAGGGAAGGCTATATACACAGAAAGAGAGAGTAACATAAGGAAGGTCACATTCATAGAAAGAGAGAGTAGTGCAGGGAAGGCTATATACACAGAAAGAAAGAGTAGTGCAGGGAAGGCTATATACACAGAAAGAGAGAGTAGTGCAGGGAAGGCTATATACACAGAAAGAAAGAGTAATGCAGGGAAGGCCACATTCACAGACTGAGAGAGTAGTGCAGGGAAGGCCACATTCACAGAAAGAGAGAGTAGTGCAGGGAATGCCACATTCACAGAAAGAAAGAGTAATGCAGGGAGGGCCACATTAACAGAACGAGAGAGTAGTGCAGGGAAGGCCACATTCGCAGAAAGAGAGTAATGCAGGGAAGGACACTTTCACAGAAAGAAAGAGTAGCACAGGGAAGGCCACATACACAGAAAGAAAGAGTAATGCAGGGAAGGCCACATTCACAGAAAGAAAGAGTAATGCAGGGAAGGCCACATTCACAGACTGAGAGAGTAGTGCAGGGAAGGCCATATTCACAGAAAGAAAGAGTAATGCAGGGAAGGCCACATTCACAGAAAGAAAGAGTAATGCAGGGAAGGCCACATTCACAGACTGAGAGAGTAGTGCAGGGAAGGCCACATTCACAGAAAGAGAGAGTAGTGCAGGGAATGCCACATTCACAGAAAGAAAGAGTAATGCAGGGAGGGCCACATTAACAGAACGAGAGAGTAGTGCAGGGAAGGCCACATTCGCAGAAAGAGAGTAATGCAGGGAAGGACACTTTCACAGAAAGAAAGAGTAGCACAGGGAAGGCCACATACACAGAAAGAAAGAGTAATGCAGCGACGGCCACATTCACAGAAAGAGAGAGTAATGCAGGAAAGGCCACATTCACAGAAAGAGAGAGTAGTGCAGGGAAGGCCACATTCACTAACTGAGAGTAGTACAGGGAAGGCCACATTCACAAACTGAGAGCAGTGCATGGAAGGCCACATTCACAAACTGAGAGTAGTACAGAGAAGGCCACATTCACAGAAAGAGAGAGTAATGCAGCGACGGCCACATTCACAGAAAGAGAGACTAATACAGGGAAGGCCACATTCAAAAAACTAAGAGTAGTGCAGGGAAGGCCACATTCACTAACTGAGAGTAGTGCAGGGAAGGCCACATTCACTAACTGAGAGTAGTGCAGGGAAGGCCACATTCACTAACTGAGAGCAGTGCAGGGAAGGCCACATTCACTAACTGAGAGCAGTACAGGGAAGGCCACATTCACTAACTGAGAGCAGTGCAGGGAAGGCCACATTCACTAACTGAGAGCAGTGCAGGGAAGGCCACATTCACTAACTGAGAGTAGTACAGGGAAGGCCAAATTCACAGAAAGAAAGAGTAGTACAGGGAAGGCCACATTGACATTCACAGAAAGAAAGAGTAATGCAGGAAAGGCCACATTCACAGAAAGAAAGAGTAATGCAGGAAAGGCCACATTCACAGAAAGAGAGAGTAATGCAGGGAAGGCCACATTCACAGAAAGAGAGAGTAGTGCAGGGAAGGCCACATTCACTAACTGAGAGTAGTACAGAGAAGGCCACATTCACAGAAAGAGAGAGTAGTGCTGGGAAGGCCACATTCACAAACTGAGAGTAGTGCAGGGAAGGCCACATTCACAAACTGAGAGCAGTGCAGGGAAGGCCACATTCACAAACTGAGAGTAGTACAGGGAAGACCACATTCACAGAAAGAGAGAGTAGTGCAGGGAAGGCCACATTCACAAACTGAGAGTAGTGCAGGGAAGGCCACATTCACAAACTGAGAGTAGTACAGGGAAGGCCACATTCACAAACTGAGAGTAGTACAGGGAAGGCCACATTCACAAACTGAGAGTAGTACAGGGAAGGCCACATTCACAAACTGAGAGCAGTGCAGGGAAGGCCACATTCACAAACTGAGAATAATACAGGGAAGGCCACATTCACTAACTGAGAGTAGTACAGGGAAGGCCACATTCACAAACTGAGAGCAGTGCAGGGAAGGCCACATTCACAAACTGAGAGTAGTACAGAGAAGGCCACATTCACAGAAAGAGAGAGTAGTGCAGGGAAGGCCACATTCACAAACTGAGAGTAGTGCAGGGAAGGCCACATTCAACAAACTGATAGTAGTACAGGGAAGGCCACATTCACAGCCTATTATTGTTCTTACCTGCATCACAGTGACTGCTCCATATGTAACCATCGTCCAATATAATGATCCAATAAATATACCTCCAGCAGCGAATGGACAAAGTTTGTTGACAGCACGATCTAAACCTTCCATGATTGATATCAATGCTCCTGAATGCGTAAATATCAGACATATAGATACATATACAGCAATGGACAACAAAAGTCAGTGTTGTTATGGCCACAAAAACTAAACTTCACAGGTTCACAAATGAATACTGATAATTTTCAGGGTAGAATTTATTTCCATCTTCATTGCTAAATAATGTTAGTAACATGCTTGAAACTGCCACCCCTGGTGTCCCTACCAGGTCTCTCTCTGGGGTCTAGGCCATTCAAAGACCTATCAGCTGTTTAGTGAATCTGCATTTAACATTACTTTTCCTTTGTCCCCGACTTCAATGAAGTCAAAATTGAATTGGTTATACAAACATAAGAATTACCACAGTATGGATAATTCACAGTCACATGTCGAAGGCAACTGTCGGCTTTTATTTCATGATACATTGTATTATTGTAATGAATTGGGTGAATAATATGTTCTAAACATACAATATAAATATGTTTGGGGACCCATACACCAATCAACAGTTTCAAAAGGCCCTACATTCCTGCTATTATCGATTTTTGGCGAGAAAATATTACTGACTAGTAATCTTTTAAAATAACTTGTACAGTAAATGCCCGAAATGTGGCCACGATTAACAATTGATTCAATGTTTGTGGTTACATCAAATATATTAAATTGTAAATTTAAAAAAAAATAGATTGTTAACTTTCCAAATGGTAGTGTTTTAGAAAGTCAAAGTAGAAAATATGTCAGATGGACAGTTTAAAAAAGCAACATTTTCTATCAATTTTGAGCATAGCACATTGGTTATACTTGAAATTCAGGTTTTGAAACACTTTATATCACCCGATATGCTTCTGTATACGTTGTACAATATCGAAAGTGTTAACAGGTGTATTCAATGATGATGACTCATACTGCCTACAGAAATCAATGATAGAACAAAAACGTGAACATCAATACTACAAATTACAGTAAAGATCCAAGTTATACATACCTAACCTGGGGAATACTATGACATATTCTGTATTACACTGAGGACATGCCACCTTGGTATTACTGTTTCCTTTCTGTTTCTCATCTATCCATCGTTGTAGACATATCTGATGTACCCACATAGTCGTACCACGACAACGACACGGTTTTACCCATGCTGCTTCACGATCATCTTCTTCAGTAGCAAAACAAACCCAACATGATCTGTAATAGGAGTAATGAATAATAAAGAATATTTATAATTTGAAATGACTTCAGTCTGTTCCAGACTATGTTAGCCAGTAGTTTGGCCAGTAGAGTTTAAACTCATTTAGACGTCAACTTAATTGTTTTACATTCCATAACCACTTATTTCAGAAATAGTTTGCTGTTTCAATCTTTGTTGAAATCATCCTACGGAATTAAAACCTGATTTTAAATTAATGACTAGGGGTTCCATTTGACCATGGAGTTGACCCTTTGACCCCTGGATTTTCCGGGGGGGGGAGCCATATTTTGACCCTTATGATTCTGGCTGAAGGGTCAATTTTTCCATATAGGTATTATGGCTATAAAATGGTAAAATCAGGTAAAAAATTATCAAAATGACCCTTGAGATTCAGCACCTAGTGAAACCACTGACCCCATCCAGATTGGTAGAGGAATGTTAGCTACCTTGTGGGTTTCAGAGTAGATATAAAATCTTACCTATGATCATCTGGTTCGTGGTATTTACTATGTGACATTGTGTGGATGAATCACCTGTTTACCACAAATGTAAAGTCTAATTCTTAGTTTCCTACACAGAATGGCAAGTACTGTTGTATTCCATAATTCTCTAGCACATATTGAATCACATCAGTGTAGAAATCCTGCAAATACATCAAATTCTATATAAACAATGCAACCACTCTGGATTTTTTTGACTTTTTCATTAATTAATTAATCATTAATTACCATTAAGATTAATGTCGAGCAGGCACTAAGTATTTGTGAAAGCACTCAAGTGGAAGACCAAAGGTACCCGAATCTCAATACACAAGTGGTACATATTAACAATTACTCCTATATAAGTAAAGAATGTTTCATTCTAAAATAAAGTGACAGGTCAATAACATTTCTCACTATACCAGTATACAGCAATGTCACTATCACTTAATATACCGGTATACAGCATTGTCGCTATCACTTAATATACCGGTATACAGCATTGTCGCTATCACTTAATATACCGGCATACAGCATTGTCACTATCACTTAATATACCAGTAAACAGCATTGTCACAATCACTTAATATACCAGTATACAACATTGTAGCTATCACTTAATATACCGGTATACAGCAATGTCACTATCACTTAATATACCGGTATACAGCAATGTCACTATCACTTAATATACCGGTATACAGCATTGTCACAATCACTTAATTTAATATACTGGTATACAGAATTGTCACTATCACTTAATATACCAGTAAACAGAATACCTCTTTCACTTAATATACTGGTATACAGCATTGTCACTATCACTTAATATACCGGTATACAGCATTGTCGCTATCACTTAATATACTGGCATACAGCATTGTCACTATCACTTAATATACCAGTAAACATCATTGTCACAATCACTTAATATACCAGTATACAACATTGTAGCTATCACTTAATATACCGGTATACAGCATTGTCACTATCACTTAATATACTGGTTTACACAATCACTCAATATACTGGTTTACACTATCACTCAATAGACTGGTTTACACTATCACTCAATATACTGGTTTACACAATCATGCAATAGACTGGTTTACACAATCACTCAATATACTGGTTTACACTATCACTCAATATACTGGTTTACACAATCACTCAATATACTGGTTTACACTATCACTCAATAGACTGGTTTACACAATCACTCAATATACTGGTTTACACAATCACTCAATATACTGGTTTACACAATCACTCAATATACTGGTTTACACAATCACTCAATATACTGGTTTACACTATCACTCAATATACTGGTTCACACTATCACTCAATATACTGGTTTACACACTCACTCAATATACTGGTTTACACAATCACTCAATAGACTGGTTTACACAATCACTCAATAGACTGGTTTACACAATCACTTAATATACTGGTTTACACAATCACTCAATAAACTGGTTTACACTATCACTCAATAGACTGGTTTACACAATCACTCAATAGACTGGTTTACACAATCACTCAATAGACTGGTTTACACAATCACTCAACAGACTGGTTTACACAATCACTCAATAGACTGGTTTACACAATCACTCAATATACTGGTTTACACAATCACTCAATATACTGGTTTACACAATCACTCAATATACTGGTTTACACTATCACTCAATATACTGGTTTACACAATCACTCAACAGACTGATTTACACAATCACTCAATAGACTGGTTTACACAATCACTCAATATACTGGTTTACACAATCACTCAATATACTGGTTTACACAATCACTCAATAGACTGATTTACACAATCACTCAATATACTGGTTTACACAATCACTCAATATACTGGTTTACACAATCACTCAATATACTGGTTTACACAATCACTCAACATACTGGTTTACACTATCACTCAATAGACTGGTTTACACAATCACTCAATAGACTGGTTTACACAATCACTCAATATACTGGTTTACACAATCACTCAATATACTGGTTTACACAATCACTCAATATACTGGTTTACACAATCACTCAATATACTGGTTTACACTATCACTCAATATACTGGTTCACACTATCACTCAATATACTGGTTTACACACTCACTCAATATACTGGTTTACACAATCACTCAATAGACTGGTTTACACAATCACTCAATAGACTGGTTTACACAATCACTTAATATACTGGTTTACACAATCACTCAATATACTGGTTTACACTATCACTCAATAGACTGGTTTACACAATCACTCAATAGACTGGTTTACACAATCACTCAATAGACTGGTTTACACAATCACTCAACAGACTGGTTTACACAATCACTCAATAGACTGGTTTACACAATCACTCAATATACTGGTTTACACAATCACTCAATATACTGGTTTACACAATCACTCAATATACTGGTTTTCACTATCACTCAATATACTGGTTTACACAATCACTCAATAGACTGATTTACACAATCACTCAATATACTGGTTTACACAATCACTCAATATACTGGTTTACACAATCACTTAATATACTGGTTTACACAATCACTCAATATACTGGTTTACACTATCACTCAATAGACTGGTTTACACAATCACTCAACAGACTGGTTTACACAATCACTCAATAGACTGGTTTACACAATCACTCAATATACTGGTTTACACAATCACTCAATATACTGGTTTACACAATCACTCAATAGACTGATTTACACAATCACTCAATATACTGGTTTACACAATCACTCAATATACTGGTTTACACAATCACTCAATATACTGGTTTACACAATCACTCAACATACTGGTTTACACTATCACTCAATAGACTGGTTTACACAATCACTCAATAGACTGGTTTACACAATCACTCAATATACTGGTTTACACTATCAATCAATATACCAGTAAACAAGATCATCACTATCACTTAATCAGGTGTGTCAATAAGAGCCAGGAGCCGGTAAAATTACCTGGCATCAGTACTAACTTAAGTATCATCACCCAGCTACTTTTCTTGTACGAGTGATCATAATTAATTTCAATATACAGCATGGTCTCTGTCAAAGGTTTATATACTAAACCGAAACAAATCAAATCCTTACATCTATCTACTTACTATCAAGTTAGTTGATTTTATAGATTGGTTTTGACCTTTGAAAGTTCAGTTCAGAGGTGCGTTTTTTAGAGGTAGGGCAAATAAGCAAGAAAAGTTAGCCAATGTAGAAAAAGGTAGCTGTCTAAAAAACACCAGACCAGACGTCACTGTTCCGCATGGATGCCATTTTGTTCAGCAAAGCTAGCACTGTCAGATCACGCTACATATCTAATGATAGGGGCTACTTTTTCTACGTTTAAGAAACGGCTACGCTACTTTCCCTACGTAGTGCTAGGTAGAATTCTACGTTTCCTACCTCTAAAAAACGCGCCTCAGGACTCATTAAGGATAGGGTATACAAATCACCCTGTGATGTTGACAAAACACAAGCCAAACATACCGGCTGTACAGTCTTATGTCAACACTGCAAATTGGTCTAAGTCAGATTTAAAAGCACAACAACATGCCCGCCGTAGAAACAGCTTCAAATGTCATACATGTATTTTACACACAAACAGGACCCAAGTGCCCCACTTTATTCAATTCAGGAGGGCAACTCTGCTGTTCTAACAAGTGCAATAAAAACACAATTTCATGTGATGACTTATACATGTATTCCTATCAAAGTGTTGTTACTTTTTTAATTATGAACAACACAAATTTGGTGGCATGATCAGCAGGACAGACTACTAAGTACCCACCTTAAAAGTTGGGGGGTGGGGCAAATAACACCACTAAAGCATGTGATTCATATTAAATAATTTGCCAACAAAGAAATAATGCTGCAAGTATCAGCAAAGTTATTCAACAAAGTAATCTTACTCATTATAAAGTCAAAAGTTCCTTGTAATCTGTAATACCATTGTCTGTGATGACTAGCTTCACTTACTGATGTAATAGACAATCTTCTTACATCAAGGGATCAATACGAAGGGCTTGATCCCATTTAATGAACTAAACAAGAGGCCTGTGAGGGTCAGATGACCTACTGGCTACATTGTGCATATGGAGTTTTGATAAGCATTTTTCTGGACAAGACAATTTTCACAGTTATTCCCTACATAACCCTACGACCACCTTACCTTAAGTAAATTAAGGCCCTAGTATTCAGTATACTGACAGTACACAGTCAACAACTCAACATTTAACTTTTGATTTGAAATAATAGTGCATAGCAAATGTACTTATGCATATATGCACGGTAATGTTTGATGTTATCATAATACATAGAAGTACAACTGCTTTCAAATCATGTAACACTGCATATTTTGTCAGTATGTAAGTTTCAAAATATGTAAAAAAATGCATCAGACTTTGTTAACAACATCACTTAATTGTGTCATTAAGAGTTTTTATTACACGCAGTACGAGTTGTCCATAAAATGCATTGTTGAACAGACATTACTACAGGTTTTCGTCTTGTACATGGTGATAAAAACATTTTGGTAAGTTTTATGAATTCTTGTACACGGTGACAAAAACGTTTTGGTAAGTTTGATGAATTGTTGTACTTTTTTTTACAGTTTTTCACGGTTACTTCTACTTGGGTCAATATAGATATTGGGGTATAACTTCAATCTCCCTTTGTTGTGCTCATAAGCTATGTACAAACCAAGTTGCTTTACAATATCTCAATCCTAACTCAAGTTGTTGAGTTAAAATATGTTTTACATAGTGTGACAATGACCTTGAACTTGACACCAAGGTTGATTTCCGCCAAGTTTGGCGACAATATGTCAAACTGAATTAAGGTAACATGTATTGACCAAATCCCAAGTTCGACAAGCCAACCTAGCAGCCCCACCTGACATACTCCAATCTAATAACCAGACAGTTAAAAATGTGTATTGATAACAAAAATATCCCTGACGCAAGGTAAACTATACATGTATGTAAACACTGCGTAAGATACAGGACATCACTGGTGATCAGGAAGGAATATTACATGCTTCAATACTGAAGTTGTACTAACTTACTGGTCTACATTTGATACATCACACAGGGAATATGAATAATTTAAACATAGCCATCATCTAAACACAAAAAATTACCCTGGGTACACTCCTGGCTCACGAAATGGAAATCCAGTCCAGTTTTATGTAAAGTTTTTAGTACTGTGCTACCTTTTGTTTTTACCAACCAAAAGCAAACTTATTATCACAAATTATAAACACTTGACACCATGGACACCTAGTCTACATACCTACAGTTACCTGATAACAGGTTAGTCACATTTTGCGTATACTATCTCCATACAGATTAACTGAAAACTATATGTTCATTTAACACCCAAATATTTCAAGGGACTATTACAAAAGTATTGGTTTAATCACATTTACATGAATACAAACTATGTAGGAAATCAAATTATCTGCATTATTGTACTAATTCTACATTTTCATTGTTTTTATATTAAAATAATCGAAGATAAAGGAAAAATAATATGAGAAACATATATTTAACGCCATTAAAAACTCAACCAAAAATTGTGCATATTGATGAAGTGACATTACAAATGCAAAAATATTTTTTTTCTCAAACATAATTTCATAAAATTAATCAATAATGAAATAAAAAAAAATTGGTGCAGAGTTGAATAAAGTTTTGAACAAGAATTGACACATAGGTAGCTTTAACACGCTTTTGACAGTTGGTATACTACAAAATGACACCTAGTTCAAATAGTTGCATTTTTAATGGTGTCAAGTATATTTACATGTTAAGCAAAATTAGGTTTATAATAACCATGGAAATTGGTATACTACAACCAGCATTAATCAGGCAATTGTTTGGCATAACCCTAACCATCAAAATTTAGATGGGTAGGTAGGTAGGTAATTAATTTGTTATTTATAATTTTTATTATTTTTATGATCATACTATTACAATGCCAAGAAAGATCCCACTCAGAACCCTCAAATATTTTTTAGTAAGGGCTGTTTCCTGGGTAGGTAGGCTATGCCAAACTAACATTTTTCTAAATAAGGCCTCATTTTAAAAAATCATGAATTCATCTCTAATTCTAGCTGGAACTTTGTTACAGATTTTACTAATGTTTACACATAGAACTAAATACTGCCTCCAACGTTTTGTGTGTAATTCTTATATATATTTAACCAAAGCATATAAATTAAGAAAAATATTCCTTTACCATGAGAGATTCAGTTGTTACAGAGAATGCAACTTACACAAGACAATGCTCCCAAAACAGACCGCCAGGAAAACAACAGTCTACAAAACATTAGGCATTGAGGAGGTGCAAGCATAAACAATTATGGGAATAGGGGTGCAAAGAATGGTCTAGCCAACCATAATAACAATTAAGGAGAAACAAAGAATCCTTATGTATAATTAAAGTATTCAAGAGGCATTAAATTCCAATAAACTCTCCCACAACACCGTCATCATTGTAAACAGTCAACTCAAATTTTGATATACACTTGTTGTTTCTTTTGACAGTATTTTTTCAAAGAAAATATAATTTAATTTCAAACTTATTATTATCTCATTTAAATTCCGAAAATTCAAACAAAATAAAATTGCAATTCACTTAGAATATCAATCCATCTGCTGACAATCAAATTTTTTACCAACACATATACGGCTGACCCTAATTGTTAAACGGGCAGATGAAAAACAACGACCCCAGTAATATACATAATATCCCTAATTTCTCCCTACTTCTCACTATCTCAGCTGAATAAAATCTGACCCTTGCTTGTTCCCTGATAAAGCATGAAATGATATATCAGATTTATACATCATACTTTCTGCTACATTGAAACATTTCACTCAAACCTTCACCAAGATTTCAAAATTTGAGTAATCACACACCGTTTCATAATGAAAACATAACAGGACAGCTTTCTGTCACCTAGTAGGTTAGGTTTCTCTGTAGGGATTATCTCAGTTTAGACAATCAGTAATGCATAACAAAATGCCTTAGCCTTAGGCCTAGAGAATTTCTTGGCTAAACAAACATCCAGTTAATTCTTGGCTGTCACAAAAGTTGTTGATATGAGGTTGAACGGCCGCCCATTTAGCTCAGACAGTAGATGGCGCATTAGTGTTGAAAGGGCTTTTTGGTTCGGAGCCCTACATTGGCTTGCAGTCATGGACTTATGCCGGCGATTGAGCTTAAAAACAAACGGGAGGGGGGGTCTAAACCCCCCAAAATTATAACAGCAGATACATCGCCATACTAGTATATGGTAGTGCTGAGGGGTAGTGGCTTCAAGCCCCACACTAGGCACACTTCTTCCTCTGAAGGTTTAATTTACTTGGGTTCACAAGAAAGATATAACACTAACAGCAATCATCTAATCAATTTTGACGGATTTGGTTGGGGGTATCACACCATAAGGAATTTATTCAGGTAGTCGTAAAACATAAAGAGTTCAATGTGGTTCATTAAATATATACATAAAGATGGTAACCTTTAAGTAAATCTGCCTATCGACGGTCGACTTCTAACGAATGTAAAAACTACGAATTCTAATCAACCTTCGCCTCACTTCCTATGTTGTCAACATTTTGACCGGAAGAGCATGGCTAAAACGTCTATGTATATCGTCGTTGTCATCTACCCGTAGTCCAAAACACTAAGTGTGACATTCCTCGGCGAACGGATGATGTTTTTTGTTCAATTTTCACTCAGATCAGATATATTTTACTTTATGACAGCAAATGTCATTTCATCGTCATTTTTGTAACATAATGTATTGTAAAACTCTGAAGTCCTGCGGATCAAAGCACTGAAAGTACATCTATACGGATCACTTTATTGTTACATTAAATAACTAGAAAACGCAGGAAACGCTTCTATACACATCCCCCCCCCGGAGGAAGACCTCCGCCTTTATTGTCTCGGTTTAATTTTGCCTCTGGCTACGGGCCTGTTGAAGTCTGCATTGTTTTTCATTTTTTCTATGAAATCGCGCAACCTTTAACTCACATCAATTGTCTGGTCACATAATGAAAGGGGATGCCGAATATGAATTCAAACCAACGATAAAGGTGGTCAGAAACCATATAATTGCCAAAATTCGATGAAAGGTGAACATTTAACCTGGTTGTTTTGCATCTTGGGAATCTTCGAAGATGCCGACTGTGTCGAGTATGGCAGGTTACTAATATTCTTGTACTGTCGAGGGTAACATCGAATATACGGGCGTGGATTACGCCAACATATATTGACAGTTTACGTGTCAGGCACAAACACGCATCCGCATCCGCATGTTCAGATAATTGCCACAAGAGAAATTAGAAGGGGTCGATTCCATTTGTACGTGCCGCATACACATCCTTCTAGGTCTGCCGGTTGATAATCTAGCGCTCTACCAACTGAGCTATCCGTGCAGGCTTGGGAGAAAATAATTGTTTGCTATTTTTATTGTATAAAGGTCAATGTCGTTCATTGTCGGTATGTCCGTGAAACGCGTTAAGTGAAATTATCACCAACAGTTTCAACGTGATAAACCAGTCCCATTTTGCGTCACTTTGTGTGCCTTGCCATCTATGCTTCTGCTCAGTCATGCTTGGGGTGAAGAAATGTTTTGAAACACATATATACAATGTATATATTTTACTTAGTTACAATGTACATGTACTTACACTGACAATTTGGAAAACATGATCAAGATGTATGAATCGAAACCATAATGCTCAAACCTTCGTACCATTCATGATCAAAAGCGAGTTCTTGAAGTAAGAACACGATTAAGATGGAATAAGCCTTGTGTGAAATACAGTATTTGTTTTTGCGTACTTAACGACCAACACAGACGAAGTTTGTATCTCACACGTCTAGCCAGATACATGTAACTACAGCATAAAAACAACATCTATAAACAAGAAATATCTTGACAAAAAGATGGTCGGCGCAGTTTGAAAGCTAATATATGTTGTGCAACATAAAAAATGCCGAAATGTTAAGATTGCTGGTCACTCCAGATCCAAAATGGATATTGGTAAATTCACCGAAATTCAGTGGATTTCGATAAGGTTACGTACTCTTTATCGATAGGCTAACCAATGTTACAAACGTCCGGCGGTTGAAGAGAAATTGCCTTGGTGGTTAACGTAAGATTTGATTGGTTTATACAACACTGATATGCAAATAGCAAAACCATGTTAGTACGACAGGCGTGGAATGGACAGCCTCTTTTAGTCTTGGTTCGAAATATCAACAAATGTATTCACTTGAGACCGATTTTCAGATTTCGCCATTCTTCACAACACAACATTTTGCTTTATATTATCAATATAGTAAACTCCAGTTGACTAAACACCTAGGCTGAAGCACACCGAGGCAGCAATTTCCAAAGCAATCAAAAATAGTATGAAAAGATAAATAAACAGAATGCAGGAAATTGCATGAAACGGTATAAATTGCCATTCGACTACTTGGACATTCTTAAACGTTAGCTGTGGGACGCTCCGAGACATCAAATAATTGCCCTTGCTTTCGATACATAGCTATTAACGTAAAACAAAATTACGCTTGATAAATAAATTTACTGCTACAAAAAATAACCAGAAGATGCAGAAAAACGCTGCTATACGCATTCCCCCCCGGGGGAGGACCTCAGACCCTGCCTTTTTTTACCTCGGTTCAGTTTTGACTCTAGCTGCGGGCCTGACCTTAACACGCTTTATTTAATGCAATGCATGTATAACGAAAATAAAAGGATGTTCATGTGGTTCTTAATTATTATAAAGTATTGGAATGGGAAAATACCGTATCAAGTTTGTTTCCACCACGGACATATGTCCGTGTTTCCACAGAATAAGAAAAGCGGAGGTAATATAACAAAGGACGGAACACATTTTAATTACTTATTCCGATGGAACACGAGCCACGGTAAGTAATCAAAGCACAAAAGTGCTGTGGGACGGTACCACTCGTCTCTGTAGCCAAGCTGGCAACTCGATGCATACAAGTTTCCGTTTTGTAACTAAACAGTTTTATAATATCAAAGTATGTGTAAATAGGTAAGATGGTTTGCATGGAATATGAAATAAAACTAAAACATAAGACAGAAATGCGGAAATTTATTGAAAAATAGTAAACGTTTTGTCCAAATGCATTTTGTTTAATCCAATAACAATCCGACTTGTTATAGAAATGCTAGATTTTCAAACCGAAGTAAAGAAAAATGGTCAGTAATAATGATAGAACCTTAAAATTGTAAAACAAGTGAAATGTTTGTCACGATTGTAAATAAATGAAATACAAAGATATCAGATCATTTATGTAACGTTTGTGAATATTAAATTATATCAGCACTTAGAGTAAAATCAGTATGCCCAGGCATAAAGTTATGATATCACTAGCTTGCCATAGGTTATGAGTTATCTTGTTTACATAGTGGGGTATTTTCCAATTAATTTTCCAAGCACTGAGTGAGATGTACGTAGAAAGATGACACCGATAATTTTCGTAGTCGTGCACAACGAGACCATATCTACGATAAATCCAAAACTGTGAACAAACTGGTGTGTATTAATACATTGCATTAAACCCCATCTGAACTCCACAGAAACAGCTAATTAGTTCACAAACCACTTTAGCAGGTCACCTTTTCAACATTTCATTTTATTGAAACGTTTATGATATCATTTCGTTCGGTAAACTTTGGAACTATTTTGTTTGCGAAGTAATTAGGATGTGTACGTATAGACGGTAAATGAGCGGTACCGTCCAAAAATGAGATACGGAAAATTCAATTACCCAATTTGTTTCTTCCAATTTTTTGCCGCAGCCGTACTAACATGGTTTTGCTATTTGCATATTCAGTGTTTTGTAAACCAATCAAATCTTACGTTAATCCACGGACCTATATAGGTCCGTGGTTAACCACCAAGGCAATTTCTCTTCAATTTAAAAATATGTGTAACCTTGAAGCAGATTGGTTAACATTTTGTATAGTGTATTTCAAGATTCATCCAGTAATTAAGTAGTGTTGTTAGTCATCACCATGGGGGAATTGTCCGGTGTTGGAACTAAGAAGACTTTCTTGGTTTTATGTACCAGTCGCGAACATTTAATCAGATACATCGCTATGTAACAAGTTTATTAACTTGGGCGTGTGAGTTCACGACTTATGCAGTAAGTAATGTTGAACTATATTGAAACACACTATACTGTGTCTATGACTAATCACACTACGGAGTTATTTATTATACAGTCTCATTCGGAACACCTCGGCATTATTCGCTCTGCCGAATACCACCGAGTAGTTGATGCAGTCTCATACGCAGTGATCTCTCCTTACAGGTCTCGGAGTTTCTGTAGTATAGCGTAATTGACATTTAGGCATGTTTTATGTTGTACAAAAAATTTAACCTTCAGATTGCAACAAATTTGCAAACTTCAAGTTGCGCCGTCCATCTTTTTAAAGATATATCTTGTTTTATTAATGATGTACGGGCCTCGATCACATGTTTCGCCTGGGTTAGTTTTACGTAGAGTACAGTCATCGGAAATTATAACTGGACATATATATGTAGTCAGCTTAGGTCAACACATAACTGTAAATCATCTATGGAATGTTAGATTTACCTCCCTATGTAAATTTTGTCTAATAGAATTTTATTTCAAAATGGATTCCAGAACAAAGAAGTAAACTCTTTAATAATAAATTCAAAAAATATGAAATTTTATATAATTATTTCAAGTGTTTATAAACGGACATTTATATGTCCGTGATAAAGCTATGTCAATGTTTACCAAAATCTGATTTAAAGATTTTAAGATACAATGTTTTTCAGATCTGTATTTTGTTTACCCCCCAAAAACGGGTGCAAAGTGAAATCCCGGTGATTTTACATATATATACATCCGATTTATAACAAAAAATAGACATTGAATGAGGACAATGTTTTACTCGTAGATATGCAAAGGTTCATTCTGATTTTAAAAAGCTACGTTTTAAAAACTACCCGATCTATAAAACAGTCAATCACATTTGTGTTAGTCATTCTCCGCTTATTTTGTACAACTAAATGCACTATGCACCGACTAATTGGCAAAACTCTGAAAAAGTATATTTGGTTTGAATATATCAAAGACCTAAATATCATTTATATTTAGGTCTTTGATTATATAGATCTGCTGCAACCGAACTTCGAGAAAATAACTAGTAATGCGTTATTTCTATATCGTAGTACAATATAACCGAAATATTTCATGATTCTGGAGATATTCTTGCACGCGTGCATGCTTATCATATTTATCACATAACTTGCACTCCAGGAGAGGCATAAAGCAGTGACATAAATACCTTATGTAACTAGTTACATAAATAGCCAGTGTGACATCACTTATGACGTCATAAATGGCCAGTGTGACGTCACTTTAAATGACCGCATATTGTTTACAATTGTTCTGAATTTCGGCTTTTATTAAAAATATTGTTTATTTAAAGATTTATGGTGTTATGTGATAAATAGAATCATTCATTCGCGTCATATTATTTCAGTCGACTCGTTTCATAAAAACAATAACAAATCAGCACTCATGTAAGATCCTCTATTTATTGCATGATTGATATTCAATTATCACTCCGCCACGTGCTCTACAATAACAAACACGCCCCTTAGGTTACGGCCCCAAAATGAGATGCGCATATCAATAACTTTTATGCAAATAAGGCTTAGAGAGTATAGTCTGAATAAGTATTAATGCAAATAAAAATCGCTTTTGAGACAATATTTATTAAATAAGGATCAATTGTTTTTACAGAAGATTTTCCATGATAGTAAATTTGGATATTTGATCCAATATTGAAAACTAAAGCAATCCATTTACTTAGAGATTACTATATTTCTGCGATATCGCAGTTCAGCGCGGAGGACGTGGCGAAGCAGAACATCACAGCTGTGTATTTAATATTTCCTCCAGTATTTGTGTTTACCGTTATCTGTCTGATGGGGGATTACGGAGTCGGATTACAGTCTCTTTCACCTGTGGATTTTAACCGGTTTGTAAACAATCAGTCATTATTTTCACCCGAAAATTCACCCCGTACGATGCAAGATGAAGTGCAGTTGGAAAAGTCGGCTGCTAACCAGCAGCAACTTTCACCTTCACTTGCCCAGATTTCGGAACAAAACGGTGAACATATTGTGAAAAATGGACTTCAAGATGTTACATCAACCAGCGTAAGTGAAAAATGTGACGACCAAAATTCTGTACCGTCTGCGTCGCAGTTGGAAGCGAATACACAGTTGATCACATCTCTGGCTAGTCAGGGCTTTTGGACGCCCCCTCAAGTTTTAGAGGACACTGTTAATCAGGGAGCGTTTCAAAGTATGAATGGAACTGTCAGCTTCCAACATTTGCCCCCAAATGCTTTAGTGAATGCTGGAAATATAATGCAAGCTACTCATATGACAACTCAGAATATCGGCCAGAGAAGGGCTATAACAGCTCAGCATAATTTTCCACAGCGACCAATGCAACAAGGTATGATCTTAAATAATGCCAAAAACTATCCACAGTGGAGCAATGCTCATGGTCAAGCAAATGCTACGCTGTCACCATGGACACAAGCCCAGTTGCAGCAACACCATCAGCATCAGAGACGATCTGTGCCCAATATGAACATCCCTGCTTTCGCCCAGTTGAAGAACATAAAAGCAAATTTTCCACAGACTCAGCAATCGCTGTCTGTCATTGCACCGTCCAAATTTCGAAGAAGTACCTCTTTTCCGAGTCAGATTCATCAAGCGACTTTCAAACCACACATGGATTTTGTTGGAATTGATGAGCCAAGGGAAAACTATATTACATACCAGGTAAATGAGGTATTTTTGTTAACATATGCTGCGTTTAATTTAATTTGTTTCCAATGTTTTGTTGTGTTGTATTATTGTATATATCTTATTAAAAGTTATTTCATGTTGTGTTAATTTTTATGTGTCAAAACTGATCTTATTTCGTTTATGTCCAATATTGTAGTGAACTTGAAGTGGAGAAGTGCCTTTGGTCTTAGATGTTTTTTTGTTGTTGCTAAAACATAATTTCATTTGGTTTGCTATGCTGTTAATTCCTTGCTTGAGAATGACCATAATTATGAAGTGTCCTATCTGACACACTTTACCAGTTCTATATTGTATATTTTAGTACCATATAAAGCTATTTTCATTACTCTTTATTTTCAAGAGTACAACTTGTCATCAAAATGTGTCCAGGTTGGCATGGTATTTCCTGGCAGTAATTACCGGTATGTCCTGTCCTGGGAAATGCTCCAAATTTGGCAAAAGTGGGAAATACTACAAAAGTAATCTAACATGAACTTTATTTTGGCAAAAAAATCACAAGATAATTGAGACGTGTTCGTAATATGTCTGTTATTCTATGTGCATTGCAGTCTTAGTGGCTGTGGAATCGGAGTCTTAAACATGTTCTGTTTTATGAATATTTATTTAATTTTGCCTGAAAATGCAACCAAAAGCTTTGCTCTTTTATTCTTTGGGACAGGTAGGCATGCAGAAGTCTGCCTCACAGTACAGTATCATCAATGCACTGGTTTTATCTTCATTCAAAAGATCCTCTTACCTGTTGGTATTTTTAAACAAAAAGGCTGATAAGATTCAAGAAATTTTTGTTGCTAAAATAGTTATTTTTACGGAGGAATCAATTTAGAAATTGTATGTTCGAACTGCAAGTGTAATAAACACATCAACTGATTTGGTTTAAACTCAAGATTAACATTTATAGAAAGTTAAGTATATAGATTTCATTCATTATTCTATAATACTGACCTTGTATGTTGATTCAGTTGGTGAGTTCAGTTACCTGGGAATGTTAAGCTGACAATCTATGAGTCTTTGTTCACTTTATATATTTGGCAAAATCTTGTGCAGTCCGATTAAATATCTAGACTTACATTAGGCATATGACATGATCTATTTATATATATATTCAAGAATATTTGTAAAGAATATTTTTTAGTGGAAACCTTGTCCAGGGTCTCGTCTGGCCTAACAAACTGAAAGGCTCGCCAAGAAGTGTTATTGTCGCTACCTGCTTTCTTTGGTATGCCATCAAAACATTTCATCAATAATTTTCTTGCGCTGCTTCTTATTCTGCATTGAAATTGCGAGGATATAGGCATGTCATCAGTGTGAAGTCTTGTAACATTTGCAAACAAAAGCTCCCAACTATTATACAGTTGTTTTTAAATTCTTAATTTCATAAATGCTAAAGTGGTGAAAACAAGTAGAACAAGAGCCATTATCTCTGAATTTTTGTAAATGGTTCAGTGATGATTAGTACAAATCCTGGAAGAAACCCTAATATCACAGTTGAATTGTGAAATACCTTTGTGTCATTACAGACTCTATTTTCAAACTATGGGGCAAACTAAGCTATATGAATTGTAGTCTAGTAGTTGGCCTCTTAAAGGGTAGGTAAATAGCTGACTATTTGGGAGTAAGGGGCTAATGATTTTCCTTTGTTCTTTATGAAAAATGAACAGAGGTTAGGTTTCCAAAAATTGATGATCTGATTAATGAAATATTAATGAAACCAGTAATGATCACAGAATTTACAGCTTGTAACACTGAGATATACAAGTATTCACTTTCTATTGGGTTATATTTTGTGATGATTTATTTATTGCTTTTATTCCTCTACCCAGCTGGTTCGTCCAATTAGGACAAGCATTATTGTTTGTTTCTAAAAATATCACCTTTCTATGGTTGTTCGATTCAAGATAAATTGAATAACAATATAGATACTGAGATTGTATTTAAGTCATAAAATTACATATACTATATGATTTATTACTTATCTATATCAGTATATGCACTCTTTTTTATTAAAAGTCTATAGTCAGTTACTGAAATTGGTAATATTTATTTTTGCTGGCCTATAGGCTATAGTCAGGAAGCTTTGGTATTGGGTTAAATTATTGGAAATCTCAATTTACAAAGGTAGTGAAACACCTGAAATGTGGTAAATCAATAATCAAATATTCACAAAATCTGACAACAGCTGTCATTGCATCAATTTTATCAAGTACATGTATTACACAAAGTTCTTTGTTCCTACCTTGTATTCATTAATAAACTTGGTGTTACTTCCTTATAGTCCTCAAGGCATGCTATTTTGATATACAGTGGGCTATATACTCTTTGATCTTGGGTTTGTGGTACAATGATGTCATACACTTGTATTTAATCATAATGTATACATTTGTGGACCATTTCTGTTGGTCTCCCAATTTAACTCTTCAGCCAGAATCATGAGGGTCATAATGTGGCCTTTTTGGAGTTTCCAGGGGTCAAATCCAGGGTCCAATGGAACCCCTGCTTAGATGAAGAAAATTAGATATTTTCTTCTCAATCCTTTCTCAACTAAAAAATTGATGCAGAGGATAAAAATAATTTGTGCAGACCTTTTCCATGTTTCCATGAATACATTTATGTTGTATTGTTTGATAATGGCTCTATGAAATCACCCAGAGGAGTGTGTTCATATACTTAATCATTACAAACAAATTGAAGTGCATACTTCAGTCCAATGGTCAAGAGAGTAAATAATAGTTCTAACTTAGTAATAGATGTATGACTTGTTGATTGTGAAATCTAATTTCAAGTAGAATTAATTATTATTGCTGAAACAATAACATTGAATGAGCATGTCGAACCTGTTAGCTATTGTTCCAGTAAATAGTTAGTTTGTACAATAATCAATACAAAGTACATTACATGCTGTAGTCCATATTTTGTTAAATGCTAACATAATGAATAAATCAAGGAATCTTTTAACATATATTTTTTATTATACAACTTTTTCATGTCTTTGAGGCCTTTGTTGAGCTCTTGCAAGAACGCTTTGTCCTTAGTACATAAATTTCATATAATTTACTCGGTATTCTCACTAAAAGAGAGAGTATTAAACAGAATATTATACATTTTTTATGTCTTAGACAAAAAGACTATCCCTATGTGTTGTATCACAACCATAGTACAGACAGTCTGTAGTTCAATACTGGATCACAATGCACATTTGTTTTACAAGGTTAACAAAAAAGTACCTGATCTGTTTGCATAGTTATAGTAAGTTCATTTAATTCCCAGAAAAACTTAATCGTTATAACCAGTGCTGTCTTTAGGTGCCCCACCACTATTTCAGTTTGAATGAGTATTTGTTTTATACAAATGTTGTAATCAAGTTCTTAATGGTCGGGTGATAGTAAGTAAGGTATTTAAAAAAATCTCAAAACTATTTAATAATAAAGTTATAAATGATTATTAATTGTTGCTAAAACAGGAATGCTAAAATAGGAATAGTAAAATTGTATTTGATTCTTATACTGTTGTCATTAACTGTTTGAAATTTGGTTGACTTATACTGCAAGAGATGGATGCAGCTTGCCTCTTATTTAGTATATGAGCGTTTTAGTGTATTGAATTTGCTGTCTGTGAGAGTTACAAGAAGTAATGTTGTTATAAGAATATAATACTGAGTTTACTCCTTTAGTTACTTGATTTGGCTCTGTTATATTGACTGGTCATAATTATAAGCATACTTGATGAAGGTAACTAGTCAATAGTCATCAATTGTTATTTTCCAGTTATTGGCTAATTGACCAGTCTCTGTTTTATGGCTAACAGATGTTGTGTGGTAGATTGGGCATACTTCACTAATGAGATTTTTACATCAGATTCTTGTCAGTACGCAGCTGTCTTTTTACCTATTTAGGGCTGAAATTGGGCCTCATTCCCCTCTCTGAAAGATATGTTACCCTGTTCGGTGTCATATTCCCCTCTTATAGCATTGTCAGTTAGAAAACCGGGAACTCCAGCTTTTAGTATCGTGTATATTCATGATATTGTTCTGTAAATAACATGTTACATTCAACTGAGTGGTAATGAATGAAATGTTTGGAAACAGTAATGTAAACATTTTAGTGCAAATACTACTTCCCCTTATAATATTTTCCCCTCTGAAAGCGCTGCACCACCATTTCCCTAAAAATTGCAAAAAAACTGTGTCAAAAAGAAACAGAATTCTTTTGCTTCTTTGATATTTGCATTTAGACAGAATGATGCTATAAAATATACTATTAAGAAAGGGTGGAGTTGAAAGTAGGGAATAATTTACAGTCAACAATCTGATTATTTCTCACACCATGTATGGCAAATTATCTCTGTCACTGACATTTACAAAGGAAGAATGGTAGACTTATATGTAGGATGCATGTTAATAGTCCTTTGGTTAAATCTGTATTGAATGTTCAAAGTAGGTTTGTTAATTATGTAATTGACTGAAAGTTGTGATACTGTGATGCTTTTTTTGTTCACCTCATACTGAAAGTGCTTACTTGCCTATTTTCATGTAAGCTTTCTTCCTCTTACATGTTGAACAGTAATCTAAGCATGAGCCAATATCTATAGAATTTATAAATAAATTCTTGCATTTTAATTGTAATGGATAGACAAAGGAATTTCATGAAAGTATTCTGTTTATATATAAGAACTGCAGCATTGAATTGTTTAGGGTTAAAAAGCCAATATCAGTATGTTAGGTATGTAGGGAATGTGAAGATAGTGCCAAATTATATGTGCATGTTACTCAGGTCTGGTAATCATTAAACAATTAAGCTAACAGGTTCTCTTCATGCAGTCTGTAGAATCTTACATTGGGGATGTTGATAGCTGGCTGCATGTAGTTTGTCTGAAACGATAGTAGGATACCAAATATAGCTTATCAACATAATGTGTATATCATTATACTAGACTTTATTCATATTTATGTGTATCTTTTTACTGGACTTCATTTGTATTTATGTATTTCTTTACTTGACTGCATTTGTATAACATTTATGTATTTCTTTTAACTAGGAGTTCATTCGTCTTTTATGTGTATCTTTTTACTAGACTTTATTTGTATATATATATATAAGCCGTACATAATTAAATGTTCAACTGGTATTTTTATGATAACATCACATTAGACAATTAATCCATATTTTTAACTTCATATTGCCAACATTTGGAATGCACTATACGTTAGAGCACTGTTTAACAAGCAGCTGACTACCTAGCGCAATTAGCTATTTTGGCACAATTTTAGATGGTGCCCATTTCTCCTGTATTTTCCTGCCATAATATCGATAATTGTATGTATCGAATATTGATTGACAAGTGAATCATGGATATATTGATTGTGTCAATGACGGCCCTAAGAAAAGAATAAAATTTCAATAAACAAATTAGAAAATATTGTTAGGTATGGTAATTTTTGTAAAGGCAGGCTCTATGGTGAAATTGGTTAGATTAAATGTATTTACTGGTATTCTTATCAGTGTTTTATTGTTTGTATCCAGCATCAGTTACAGAATCAGCAACTTATTTTGGAATGGGTCCTTGTCAGCTTGAATTGGGAAAGATCCCCGCGTTTTTCCCAAATTGGGAATTTTCAGCAACAACTTACAACAACTTTTGTATAATTTTATTTCCTGTTTTACTTGTTAACATAACACAAGCCTGTAATTCAATCAAAATTTGACATTACCAGGGCTTATGCTCGCTTTTTTAAACTTGAGCCAATTTTGGAACCGGTTGGTTTCAGTCATTCGCGGGTACATTTCAGCTATATTTAGTGCAGTTGATTCCCCTCAATTCCCTATATTCTATAGCTATTGTTTTTCTCTGTAATCTTAGAAATTGCTTTAGACTACAAATCATTTGTTATAGAACTTGTAGAATATAGCACTGTCATTTTATTTCTTGTTATCAAAGTTAAAATTATATTTTCCCATCACCCACCGTCCGGTAATAATTGCTTCAAACAACACCTCCTCCTAAACTGCTTGGCATATTTTGATGAAACTTCACAGGGATGTTCCTTTCGTGGTGCCCTGTTCAAAGAAATTAATTCCATGCAGAACTTGGGCTGCAATGGCAATGGAAATGAAAATCTTAGGGAAAACTTTGAAAATAGTCTTGACCAAAACCGTAAGGTTTAGAGCTTAGATACTTAGTGTGAAGCATTGTCTAGTGGTCCTCTACCAAGTTTGTTCAAATGATGCCCCATGGGGTCAAATTTGGCCACGCTCAGGGGGTCGTTTGTTTTACCTAGAGTTATTTACAGAAAACTTTTAAAATGAAACAGATAGGCCTAGAGCTTAGATATTTGGTGTGTAGCATTGTCTAGTGGTCCTCAACCAAAATTGTTCAAATTATGGGGTAAACTACATAGAGATATATATATAGGGAAAACTAGGTCAAATTGTAATAAAACCTTCGTACCAAACATATAAAGAAAAAAAATCAAAAATATAAGAAAGAAATTGCTGAGAATACAGATACTCCTATGGTAGGCTCCCTTTAGAGTGATTTACTCACTTTTGTACTGCAAAACTGACTTTCAAACATTTGGAAAAGAATAACCTTTCCCTGGTATCACTTCCCAGTAATGAAAATAATAGTGCTGGGGTTGCGAATAATTGAAATATAGTTACCTTGTATAAAGTGGTTAGGGAGAATTCAGTCATAATTTGGTAGTAATTGGCATGAACAAAATTGTCATGAAATGAATATACATAAAGATTATTATTATTCATTATGATATTCTGAATTTTTTTTTATATGATATGATGACTCTAGTAGAAGAATATTATAAGTTGTAACTGTCGGACAAAAATAGCTGAAAACAACAGTTAGTTTACATGAAAACACTATTTTGCTAACCCAGTCTTGGGCTTTCATAAGATTAAGCACACTATCATCTTTCAAATATTGTTTTACAAGACAAGTTGATGTTGACTTTCTGTCTGTTGTTGATTGTTTGATGTTGCTTTGTTGTTGCTGTAGTCAGACAATTGTTTGAACATAATCTCAGGACACAGTCTGTGGGGAGAGGTCTGTTACATCTGGTCGGCTATGTTACTTTATATTTCATTGACTCAGTGATTGAAACTGTTGTATGTATTTGTTTACCCTTTGATGAGAGAATTTGAGACTAATAGACCAAGAAAAATCCAATTGTCATCAGTTTCGTTATTTTGTAACTGATACAAATTATGTTACATTAGCTAAGTATGGATGGTGTGTACACTATAGGCCTGTACCTACGCTGAGGCACACTGAGGTACACTGAGGCAGCTACTTCTGTTAAAAGTTCCAAAGCAACCAAAATTAATATGAATAAATCGATAACTAGAATACAGTATGAATTGCATGAAACTGTATACAATGTTGCATATTTCATAGATCAATATAAAATGCATATGAGCGCTGCTGTGGGATTTACAACCTCTTCTGTAAGTGACAACATTGCAAGAAAACGTCACATGTGATGTCACTATGTGCAAGAAGGAAACAATATTTATTCCATATGGTCACTTCGTCTTCATATTGCCATATGGGGGCAAATATTGCTTACTGTCTGTACATGGTGACGTCACGTGACGTTTTCTGAAAATGACTTCACTTATAGAAGAGGTTGGAAATCGTACAGCAACGCTCATATTGGAAGTCTAATAAAGTTCTATAAGTATTTTCTTTCCCACTTTTATTGCCTCAGTTTAATTTTGCCTCTGGCTACAGGGCTGCGCTAGCTAAATATGGATGGTATACTGTGGAGCCTTGTTCCCTCCAACTTCAATAAATGTTGCCTAAAATTTTTCACAATTCAGACAGTCGGCGGAAATGGTGGTAAAAAGCCCTGCAGAAATCAAAACGTTGCTGTTGAAACCATTAGTTGTCAGACTGTATTGGATACTCGGATAATTATGTTGTGAGTGGGTGATCATTTTAAGCTGTCTAAGGAAGTTGAACCTGACTGGGTTCCAGGGAACAAGAGCACAACAATAGCAACTTCTATAAATCATTCAGGGTTCTCTCTAGGATTTGAAAACGGGAGTCCAAAACCATGCTTTTGGGATTAAAAATAGTCCTTCAATGCAATTTTAAAAAAAGGCCGAAAAAGGAACTTGGGGGAAAAATATTCCAAAAAGCATAGTTAGGAGTCGAGAGAGAACCTGATCAGTGAATTGAATGTTACATAGTTGGTTCTGTTATTACTGTGATTTGACCAGAAATAGAAAAATATGTTTGTCTAGACTTTGTTAGTACTTCAGTATGACTAATTTATAGGTAGATTTTTAATAATTTGAGTACAATTTCTTTCATACACAATTTTTGTTTTTCAATTCCAGGATCGTTCCAACTCATCTGACACAATGAAGTTTACCAATTTTGAGAATCAATTACTGGACATAATGAGAACAACCAGTATGACTGAACAGGCCAATCAAATTAAAGGTAATTGATTAATTATTTCTACAGAATATTGACCAATTCTGTTTGACTGTATAATGGTTCCAGTGAGGCTGTTGGACGTGTGTGGAGGCCATAATGCACTTAAGCATTCTAATTAATTTCCCTATTTAATTATTTGTATAGTCTCTAGATGCAAGCTTGTATTATTTAGGACTTGGCAGTATCAGATTTCATTTTTCTAAAGATGCCTGCTGGTTTTTAGCAAAGTTGACTTATACAGTGAATGCTTAATTTGCTATTTTTTACTGCTTCTTCACATATATCCATGAAATACCATAATAATTCTATATAATGCCCATGCTCTAATAAACCCCCATCCCCTATGTTTAAAGAAAAAACTGCTATTCTTCAGTCAAAATTTGAAAATTTAATGGCCTCTGACAAGCGCCCATCCCATAAAGCAAACTAAATAATCCTACCTTTCATACTGTCAGTTCCCAAATTTCCCTTTTACCTTCCCTTTATAGTAATATCACAGCGCGCAACTATTGTAAATTTACTGTTGTACATTTTATATACAAAAATGGACGACGTGACCTGAATGTGTCTCTTATTTTCACCCATCCCCACCTTTGGAGCTATCGTGATTCTGATCAGCGCTCCGGTGTTAAATAGAATTATTACGGTATATACTTGTTTAAGTTTCCATGGTATTATTATATGCAAATTGAGTCATGGATTAAAACACAGTGGTTGTCTCTAAGATTGATAGGAAAAGAAACATTTCAGATTCTAAGCTCAGGGTTCCCTGTAGGGAATGCTTTTGCTCGAATTAAAAGTGTTTCTATGTCTAAGAAACCATTGACAAAAGATGATTATACAATTTATGCGTATCGTCAGCATTTTCAAACTTGTTTGGTTGCATGTTGCTTGCTTTAAACTCATGCTTTGTAAGTTTTATATGTATACATAAGTAACAAAGTTGTAACTCGGTAGATTGCAATAGGAAAATAATTGATTAATTATGTACATTTATATGATAATTGTTGTTATAATTGATAATTAACACAAGTTTATGCAACTAAGCCAATATCAACCAGTTACAGGGAACTGTTTGTTAGCCGAAGTATTTGTTGGTTTTTTAGTCTTTAGAGCTTATTGATAACATACATTATTAATGCGAACAAGCAGAATCTGGCCTGTTACTCGACAAAAATCTCATTTATTCACTCAAGTCCAATTTCACTCAATTGAATTTGAACTCAAAATCTGTATTCACAAAGCATCCTTACTATGTGAGTGTTTCACACACCCACCTCTTTTTTAGGTTGCAAAACACCCTGCTCATTTTTTTAGGTTGCACAAATTCAGGATTTTCTCTTGGTTTAAATGTTTGGGGGTCATGGTGAACCCATGTTTTACAATTCTGGTGATCATTTTTTAATTTTGAGGGGTCATTTATCTAATATTGCAAATAGATAATTTGTTGGTTACTTTTTGTATGTCACTGGATTGGTACCACACTGTGTCACAGGCTTTGAAATTATATATTAACTGTCAGACTGTTAGTGTTATTGTGAGTCCTCTAATACATCAATAAGTGTACTGGTGGTCTGATGGCGAATGAAGTAATATTTCTCCAGTTTGTGGAACCTTTAGAAAATGGGTAAAAAATGGAACAATGTTTCAGCATGATGAGAAGATGTGTTGCATATAAGTGTCAGGTCTGTACGTCCATGGTCAAGGTCACTGGCTAGTACGCTTACTGTTAGTATCTACTTTGGAGTCATTAATTACTTACTTTATCGTCAGGTCTATAAATTGTCAAACTACGAAAAACCCTTGTCCCGGTGAAGTAAGCAGCTGTATATTTCAATTGCTTGCTGCATGTGATTATGTTAATATTTGAAATAGCAGTACTACATCTACTCAGTATGTATTGTTCAATGTGCACGTTCAGCTCAAACCATGTATAACTTGTTATTTTGTCATGAAACTGTAATCATTCCAGATACATTATTTCCATCTTGCATGTGTTTATTTGAGTCATTCGGTAGTGGAAGTCGTATGTCTATCTCAAGTTCAGTGTGTTAAACTGCGTACATTTATTAATGTTAACATTAATGTTGTTTTTTGTGTCCCCTGGCAAACAATTATAGAAGAAAATATGGAAATACACAGTGATAAATTTCACACCAAACTGGCAATGTTATCGGGCTACTAATGTATTGATCTTCACATCTGAATTAATTATCAGGGAGGTCACTGTCCCTGTGGGATATAAATTTACTGCTCTAAGGCTGGTGGTTTATCTTCATATATAGAATTTATCAATGATTCCCCATCTTCTCTTCCACAGCACTAAATAACTTCAAGATGAAATTGGGTAGGAAACTAAGTTATAGCACTGTTCATTTTGAATTTTAAATGTTCGTTTATATTGTTGTGTTTGATGTTTTTGAACATTTTTTCTGAATGCAATTTTTCTAAATTCTTTACATAGCATCTGTTTCAACTATTTCTTACCCTAATCTGTGTCTTATTCTCATACCCGAGAGTTTGTTTGTTAGAGTGTCAGTTCTTCTGTCCGTCTGAAATACCTTTTCAGGGTTTTACCTAGGGTTTGTTAGCTAGGGATCCTTGGACCCTCGTGTTCATCAAATTGGGGGGTCTTTAGTAAATTAGTAGGGTCCCAGATATGCAGTTTACACTTGACAAAAGTTTATTTTAAGGGTCCCAGGGATGTGCAGTATGCGGAAAATGGGATTCCATAGAAAGAAAAGGGAGTCAGGGACTCTGAATTTCTTATAACATTATTAGACTGAAACTCAGACTTAGACAATTCAGGTGTGTGATTTTGCTGCGGATCCGAGGAGAAAATTTGCTGACCACGCAGTTGTTGTTGTTCTCATCTTGATTTGACAATATGTCCGTTTATCGCACCTGGCGAAGGTCACAAAACAAAAATGAATCACTGATCTGAGCATGTATTTGCTGCACATTGTTAGAGACTGCATGTTTCTGACCTTAAATGTTTCTTTTGCCCCTACAATAATAAAACAATATGGATTTTAATTAAAATTGGCAGAAGTGTGGAATGGGTAACTAATTATTCTGACAGAATTTCATTTGTTTAGATTTAGCGAAAACAAAAGGCTTGTATTATGTAAAAATGACTTTTTGCATATTTCAAGTCCAAGTCTGAGTTTCAGTCTTAATTTTTGGTGAATAAGACCCCAGGGCCCAGATTTGGAAGTATTCTGGTTTTGAAAACACTCTTCAGAGATAATTCACTTTCTAGTTAAATGGTAATATCTGTGGTGACTTATGATACATATTGTAGATACCTGTGAGACTTACCCTTGCATCAACTACTTATAATTTTTAAGTCTTTCCCTGAAGACTGCACTATGAATGTGAAAGCCATTCTTCTTTGCTTTCTCTTGTAATTGTGTCATGCAACTATGTTGTGTTAATTACTCGTAATTTTGTCAAGAACATATTTTTGACTTTCTTAACTCCAAAATCATGTTATCATTTATTGTTTACATCAGTGTATATCGTTTGTGCTATAACACTTGAACACTTCTACAACAATTATGTGCACATTGTCTCTTGTTGACTTCTCCATTCTAATTAATATTAATTTATAGGCATTGAGATGCATTTATTTGTGCTTGCAGTAATGTGAATTTATATATTTATTCAATTAAATAAATGAATGTATATGACATGTTACGAAAAAACAGTAAGTCAGGATAATATTTACTGTTTTACAAAATAGTTTCGTGATTGTGAGAGATCCTTTGAATATTAAAGATACATAGTCTTGATTTTTGTCTGAATATGCTTTGTCGTAAATATGAGAAAAAATGCGGTAAATGGCTTCATACAGAATGTACTCTACAACACTGCATTGTCATTTTTCTTACATCTTTCCCAAAACTACAGCTACAAGAGTCTGACATTGGTATTTTCTCTCGTGACCCATTTAGTCCTAGCATAAGAAATACATGTATCGGACGTGTGTTTTCCAGTTCTAGGAAACTTAAAACACAAAATACTATGCAATGTATTAGAGTTTGTCTGTATGAGGACATTAACGTGTCATTTTCTCAAAATTATTTCTTGGCATATTTTGATTGCAAATAAGACTATGTACTTTAATGAAATTGCTGTGGTAGATCTGCAATTTGAAGAGAAGAGTCAGATTTGAAGACAAAATCAAAGGACATTTTTGATAAATCTTTATAATTTATACTGCTCTCATCAGAGTCATCTCTGGAGGGAATCTTTAGGTTTGCATGTCTTTCTAATGTTATTTGTAAACAATATTTAATGGAAATGAGCTGATTAAAATGCTAAAAATTGAATTATATTTCTGAAGATAGGATGACATAGTGCAGAGGTACTTTAACTTAAGCATTTTGTGTCTGAGATACTTATCTAGGAATGGTATTTAATGAACTTAATTTGTCATTCCAATGTAATAACCGAGCCTGAAGAATTGTTTTTCAAGATAATTGTTATTATATCCTGTGGAATAGGAAGGTAGTTCACGTTCCTTTGGGAAATAATGTTGAACATTGTAAATACAAGTCATTGTCTCCCTGAGTTGTCATTTCTCTTGTCTATAAGATGCTAAATTTTAATAACTCAATTGTTTACAGGCAAAGTTCCGCAATTTATGTTTAACGACGAGACAAATGGAGGATTGGTTGAGGACGGTTCCCTGGATCAAACGGTTCCCAGCTTAGGATCCCCAGTGAATACTTCCCCAGGCATTGAGAGAGTGGAGAGGTTTTCAAGGAAAGTGTTTGTTGGTGGACTTCCTCCTGATATAGATGAAGGTAATCATTTATCTTTATTCCTTCTCTTCTGTTTTCTGCTAGCCCTGAAAGTATATGTTTCCTGTAATCCAACAGACCTTATTTTACTTACTTCCACAGTTTTTCTTGGCTAATAATTCTGGCAGTGATGAAGCATTATACGGGGATGCGAATTTTGCGCCAATTGGCGACATAAACATTTTGACAAGATGTGTAGAATAAGAACAATGAGTTACTGTTATAATATAAAGTAAAATAGAGTAATGAATAGAAATAGAACTTCATGTCCTGCAAGAAAAGTAAACAGTTTCAACAGCTGTGTAACTAAAAGATCACGAGTATAACCTTATGATTTCTCTGACTAGAATATTGCTTCAGGATTAAAAATGTCATCTTACATACCGAACCGAATATTTGTATAATAGTATCAAACCAAACAGAGAAAAAAGCACCAACAATAATCAAACTTCGGTTAAGCCCTAAACCTTTCACTTCAAATGAATGAATATAACTACAATTTCTACATGTCTAGGTTTACAATTGGCCCATATTGATGTAACTTGACAGTTTTGTGGACTCCCATTCTTGTCAAATGTCTCCAATACATTTAATGTAACTTCTGAAACAGATACACAGTGTAACATAGTGTAACAAAAAAAAAGAATTAAGACTGTTGTATTTGGTTGGTTGGTGAAACTGATTGTATTACTGATAAGAAAGAAAATTTATAGCATGAAGTAGAAGAGGAAATGATCTTACTGTAGAGTTCAATAATCATTCACACCTGTCTGAATTATTTAGGATTGTCACTAATAACGTCTGGTAATGTGCTTCTAAGAATTCAATATTGTTCGACTTCCAGAATCTTCTTCATATAGGAAGATTCCATCAGTGTTGTGGTTTTCATGCTTAAGATATTTCATTTAATACAGAATATTGATTGCTATGGTTACCAAAATGAAAAATGTGAATTTGCTTAAAGCACTAAATCAGCTTGATGTAATTTTACTGGGTTGAAAATCTGTATTTTTATGACTTTAAAATTAAAACTGATCTTGTAGTATTAGTTTCCATAGTAACAGATTATATTGTGTCTGGGAATGCAATTTTAAGGAAAGTACCAAAAATTAAGACATACAGAAGTTATGATTACTTCTATGTAAGCAGTATCATGTTCAGTATTAACTAATGTCTATGACCAGATTACCACAAAACTAACAATCTGTGTACTCAGATTTGTCTGTTGTCATGGATATATCTTAATCTTTGCAATTTCCCCAGATTAATAAACCGTGTTGCAATTGACCACAGATATTGTGGACTGAATATTCCATGTAAATATATTCCCAACATAAGCCTGCTTACTGATGGACTTGGAAAATGCATTACCACTGTCTTGTATCTGGTCTGAAGTTATCGAAAACAGACAATTTTCCATTACATGTATTAAGCTTAATTAATTGAAGACAAGTTTTGTAATCTGACAGGAGAGTAATGGAGAGAAGGAAGCAATAGTTCAGTTGGATGGATTTTTCTCAGTTTGTCTAATTATGTTCATACTATGCAGAGAATCTCTCTACTTGTTTAAGTCAGGCTGATTCCTCGGATGAAGAGAGAACTAGTGTGGAATTACTGTCTGTTTAATGTAGATCAGTTTCTAGATACTCTCAGTTTGCACAGTTGTCTGATTAGGTTGTTTCCCCTTGCTATAACAAAGGAAGAATTGTTTCCCCTTGCTATAACAAAGTAAGAGTTGTTCCCCTTGTTATATCAAAGTAAGAGTTGTTTCCCCTTGCTATAGCAAATGAAGAGTTTGTTCCCCTTGTTATGACAAAGTAATAGTTATTCCCCTGGCTATAACAAAGGAAGAGTTGTTTCCCCTTGCTATAACAAAGGAAGAGGACATGGGAGACTTTACTAAACTCCCCATTAGTGTATTCCCAGTCAGCTTCCTGGAGACATCAGTGCTTGTGTACTGTGTGTGGTGGTGTGGTTGGGACTCCGTGGGCTTCAAACTCACAACATCTAGGCTCTAATCTTCTGGTTCCTTGGAACCCTGCATCTATGTGAAATACTGACTCAGTTTTCAGTGACTGGCATTGATTTCTATTGCTGTAATTGTTTGTCTGCATTTTCACATTTTTATGCCTTTATGAGCCATTTAGCTCCATGTTTTAATAACAGTTGTGGAAAATCATTAAAAACACCGAACAGTGAAATACTGCGGTGATCATGCTGACACGAATAATCTAACATTATGATATTTGTAATTCATGACACGAAACTTAAGAATAGATATACGACAATACAAAGGAGTGTGTGTTTACAATGTATTTGTATCATGCCTTCAAATAATACAAGGTGAATGCATAAATATTCAGTTGTGTTAATGTAGAATTAATATACAACATTGCAATTTCTCTGTTGTGTTGAAAGTATAATTAGAACATGAACACATGTTTTTGCTATGGAATGACGTTCCTTCGATCCATAATTACCCCCAACTTCATTTCCATATTTACCCTGCAAAATTCACAGTATAGCATCATTAAGTTGTTATTGAAAGTCATTAATGGTGTTCTCTCCAGTTTTAATGGCTGCAATTTGCAATGAAGTTTGATTATTTTGTCAATATTTGGCTGCACCTTTATTGAACTTCTGTATTGTGATAAGGTGTGGTTGTGAATACAGGACTTGTATTTCTGCTTCAATTAGATTCTTCCTGTATAAACATACATAAAGAATGTAACATGACATTGCTAATTAGATCATCCTTGTCCGCGTGATAACTCGGGTACCCTTTCGCCTCCCCGTCCCTCCTTGGGTGGATGAACGCCCGCAGCTTGTTGATGAACCATATTGATGTTGGGATAACTGGATCTAGGTCAAGGTCAAACTTACCTTGTGGCCTCCTTAGTCCTAACTTAGGATGATTGCCTGTGGGTTGTAGACAAACCCTGTTGATTTTGGGATCACTGAGGCTGAAATCCTTGTCCACCTGATAATATAATATTGTTGAGCTTTTTAGATCATCAAGATCAAACCTTCGTTGATCATCATACTCACTTCTAGGTTGTCATCTATTGTATTAATTAAAATCCTCTCACTGGCATCTAGGGGGGGGGGGTTCAATGAGCTGAAGATAAATTTGGACAGGGAATATTTTGTTTTATTTGAATTTTTCCACCAGTAGCATTTTAAAACCACATCTCGTTACTTCAACTTTGTTGTACCTATTCTACCTACGTCACACATTCTAATAGAAATGGGAACATTTTGCCAGGTTGATGATGTCTAAATTGATCTAATTAACACTGTATTCACAATATACCAGCAAGTTGTTCTGGATGCATAAAATCAAACATTTCTTTAAATTACCTCCAACTTGATGTGGGGAATACTGACTTTTTTCAAGGGTTAGAACATTTTTGTCAGTTCTTGATTTGAGATATGAAAGCAGGACTTGTCTATCTGCTTATAAGTAATGCAGCAGGTAGATTATTTTTACTTTCACCCCTTGTTATAGTACCTAAAACTTGTAAAATACAAGCGATTTCAGATTGAGTTACTAATTAAAATCTTAATGTATTGCAAGGTTGAGTCATATAAAACATGTACATTCTATATATTATTACAACTAACGCTATTGGTTACTAACGTTTCTTGTCTCCAGGATCAATCAATTCACTGACTCATTTTCATCAACAATCCTGTAACTTCTTGTTGTCTCTGTTTTATTGTTCCGTTTATTGTGTTTGATCCTTTAATTGTCCTCTGAGTAAACCATGAACATGCTTTGAAGTTATAGTGTGTAAACTACAGGCAATTTCTAGTGTTTAATATCAAAATAGTTTACTGATATGGCAATTAATTGAGTCAAGGTTACTACGATATATCATTATACACCATATATACTTCATAGCTGTATGTATTGGTGGCCCCCTATCTCTCAATGCTGTATGTATTGGTGACCCCCTATCTCTCAATGCTGTATGTATTAGTCACCCTCTATCTCACAATGCTGTATGTATTGGCGACCCCCTATCTCTCAATGCTGTATGTATTGGTCACCCACTATCTCACAATGCTGTATGTATTGGTCACCCACTATCTCTCAATGCTGTATGTATTGGTGACCCCCTATCTCTCAATGCTGTATGTATTGGTCACCCACTATCTCACAATGCTGTATGTATTGGTCACCCACTATCTCACAATGATGTATGTATTGGTACCCCCTATCTCTCAATGCTGTATGTATTGGTCACCCCCTATCCCTCAATGCTGTATGTATTGGTGACCCCCTATCTCTCAATGCTGTATCTATTAGTGACCCCCCATCTCTCAATGCTGTCTGTATTGGTGACCCCCCCCCCCCCATCTCACAATGCTGTATGTATTGGCGACCACCTATCTCTCAATGCTGTATGTATTAGTGAACCCCATTGCTCAATGCTATTCCTTATATTCTGTAAGAATAACTTTATGAATTTAATGATTTCTTAATTTTCTGGCTGAACTAGGGAGGTACAGTAGTCTATGGGATAATTGTCTGAACTTCTCAGTTTGAGTCTTGGTCTTCTTGATTGACACTGAGTAATGATCTGAAAGTCTGGAAGCAGTCATCAACACAGTCATCTTGAAGGATTTACAAAAGTTGTAAGAACTTGTTTGCAATCAATGTAAAATAAATAAGTTTACTGACCCACAGCGTAAACAGTGGCCTTTAGTCATTGCTATTGATCATTGTGGATGGTAGACACTGTGTGTGTTTTCTTCTGCAATATAATTACATACCATTATAATTTTTCGCACTTATCATTTCAGAGGAAATAACAATAGCATTCCGTCGATTTGGTCCAGTAGTTGTAGACTGGCCACATAAAGCTGAAAGCAAGTCTTACTTCCCTCCAAAAGGTAGGTTTTATATATCTGTTCATTAATGCATGAGGTCGATACAGCTAGTATTTACTGAACCAAACAGGCTTTACCGAACTTCACAGATAGCCTGACATTGGGTTGGGGGAAACTTACAATTGTCTCACCAAAAGACATTCTGTCTGACATTTCAGAACCTTGCAAACAGTAAAGGACCTTGTTTGGAATTTGTTTCGTATGTCTGATGGTCGTGCAACTTTTGCCAAGCCTGACCTAAATTTATCACGAGTGGATGATATTTAACCCTATATGTCCGGTGATCGGCTGCTTTTGGTGAATTTTGTACTGAACATGGGCCTCTTACTGCCGAATACCCAGGATTATACATTATGTCTCGGTGCATTCATCTATCATAGGTTCATTTGTTTGAAAATTAGACTAAACTGCATATCAACCAATCAAATTGTTTGTAGGTAATCTTTTAGTTTTATAATAAGTCACGATACTATTTCTATCTTGTTTGACATGACAGACTTAGGATGATGCATATTTTACTGACTATTCATTCTTTTAACATTTCCATGTTTTTTTCTGTACATTCAAGTAGCTAGACAATTGAAGGAATATTTGAGTTTTTTAATTGGCAGGTTATTAAATTTGTTGAACGATTTATTGGCTCCGTGTACCAGCGAGGATTGTTGTTTAGTTGAGATGTTTCAGGCGTTGTAAACTGTTATGCGGATACATCTTCTTTCAAGTTTTTTCCCCATTTATTGAAGATGTCAAGTTTAATTTGTTTTATTGTTGGTGATGTCATCATCAATTGTGTTTCTATTTGGTTTTCCTGGAATAATGTATTAGTTCATTCGAATATCTATTGTTTTATATCTTACGAGTCTGTCCATCTTTGGAAGTTAACTGTCTTCAATCGGTTTTTATGTATTTACGCGCGTTCATTTTAAAATACATGAGATGTAAGTCTTATGGGTATTCCTGGAATTCCGGGACAAAAATCGTTTCTGGGGTCAAAAATTAAGAGTACTTTTTGAGATGTTCCAGACGGTAATGGACGGACATGGCTTTTATCCATTTCATTAATGACTTGTAACGAAGCCTTTCATTGGTTGATATCAGAACAATAAACTAAGCGACGACATCGTGACAAATCAAATTGCTTGATAGACTCCTGGTAATTGATTACTACTGACTAAAAAAAATTGGATGAATTGATCAGCTGTGAATTTGTAGAAAAATGCTCATCTTTTATGGATATTGTCATAAATGAGCTTCGAAATGCAATGACACTCGACAGACAAATGTATCACAGGTTAAAGTGTGTTACTGAAATATAGCAATTCCATAACTGATCATATAGTCAGAAGTTTGATCACTTTCCTTGGTGTGTGTTCTTATCAATGATTTCACTTTGCATATTACAACATATTTGTCCTTCCCTGTGATTTGTATGGAAAGGGGCTTTGTTACCTGACTGTGACAGGTATTGTGTCCTGAAATGTTTAGTTTGTGTCCACTGTTTAATCATTGTTTTGAATATTTATAGTTACATATATGAGTCTGAATGGTTTTCTTTAATACTGTTATCTTTTCAACAATGCATTATTGTACATTTCATAGCATTCTGAGCTGCTTGTATGACGTAATAGTGGATATCTATGTCTGGTACCGGCATGTCAATATGAATGTTGACAGTTTGAAATAATGATTGTAGACTTAGAAACAGAAGTATAACCAGGTTCCATCTTTGGTCCTCGTATTTTTGGGAGTTTGTATAAACTTTATGTACTTGAGTGCTATTTGCTGATTATTGGTTTCTGGAGTGTTACTGTGTCTATTTACTCTAACAATTGATCCACTGTCAGTCTAGGACAATGAACTGGGTCATAGACAGTAAATTAGGATTTTTTCCCAGATAAATCAGCAGCTGACAGTAACTGGTTGCAATAATTGGGATAGATTTAACATTGGTGACAAGTTTACTTTCAGATACACTGTATGGCTGTCTGTACCGTCTGATAGCTTGTTTAAATTGATTTTGTTGTGATTAAATAAAGTGTAGTCTGTTCATTCAAGTTGATAGTGTGATGACTTGGTTGAAGTATTGATGTTACACCAGAGAATTAAGCCCTAAGGTTACTAGGTGCTGTTTTCTGGTACATGTCACCTTGCACCTGTGACAGTAGACATGTGGTGGTGACATTTCCTGCATTTGGCAGCTATTGACACACGATCTTGTTAATTTCACTGTATATTATTTTTGTCTGTCAATTTTTTTACTGTTAAAAATTTCAGACATTGGCGTCCTGTGTAAGATAAAGTAAACTTGTAATGATTCTGAAATATTTATTAATATATATACCCATCCAATTGGCCTTGGAAAAAAGATCAGACAATACAATATTGTCTGTCCATTATTTCTGTTTCGAGGAAGTATTAATTTTGTGATATTACCCACAAGTCTGTTGGCTATGAAAATTTTGCTTAGTAAGGTAAATATTAGATGAAACAAAATGTTTGCCAAATAGAACTGGTCTTTAACTTGACAAAAAGTATTTTCTTCTTGGTGTATTGTTAAGTCCTATTATATTACCAGTCATGTTTGCCAGACACGTCAGATGGTGGGACATATTTGATGAACTCTGGAAACAGGTTGGAAGTGAGCCCTTGAATGTTAGCAATTATATTAAAATGAAGGATTAAGTTACACAATCATACAAATAAAATATTCCCAGAAGTGTGCAGTGTTTAGGCTTATTTTCAATTGAAAGGTTTCTATTAAAGTCGGAATTCATAAAAAAAAATATATGACAAGCCTTTATATTTTTCATTAGAATAGTAGTTGGCTCTGGTTGCAAAATAAACTCTCTTTAATATTATCTAATTGTTTTTCTGAAATCTCGGTTTCTGAAATTTGCTATTTTCGCTTATTTAAATAAGTAAGTCTTAGCGATATGATTTGTTTAATTGTTTTGTATATTTGTAAATATACAAATATGTTTGTTGGTTTCGAGAGGTTTATCTACATAATGTGAACATATTTTCTCGTATTGTTTGTAATGCATGTAAAATGCCTTCTGGTTACTTATGGTACTGTACATTAGATACAAAACTATTGATCTCCTGGAGACTTTGTATAAATTGAAAAACCAAATTACAGGGTTGATTTTCAATTGATGATCAATAATGATATGACTGTAAATTGACAATAATTATCATTGTTGGTAATCCACTTGTTGAAACTCGTGATTTCACTTGAACAAACAGTTCCGCTCTTCGGAAACGTCGGAAATTATTATAGAAATCAATAGTATTCTATTTCCCATGAGAATGAAGGCGAAAATGCAAATATTGAAGTGATAACATCATTCTCTCATCTTCCACTTTGGTATAGAGTGTGATGGTTGGTTGTAGGTAAAGGAAGGCTTTACGTGTATCAACATTGTTGAGAGTGGTATTATATCATGAACCATTTGTGACTGTCAGTAAAGCTATTGTTATTGTACCTGATTTGTGTTGACAAATTGATACATTCCTTCTACTTTCCATCATACCTTCATATGACTGAGATTTTGGCTAAGGCCTGATATTTAGAGGCCTTGTTCATAAGCGTTATAAGACTGAAACTCAGACTTAGACTTCATGCTCCTACATTGTTCTAAGAGATTTTTTTAAAGTCGCTATCAACAATTATTTAAACAAAATTTCATTTGTTTAGATTTGATGAAAGTTAATGGCTGGGTAAATTTAACTTTTTTAACAGTCTTAAAATGTTTGTGATTAAGGCCCCTGTGTACCTTTTTCTTGAATAAATGGAAGAACTAAAAACCCCTTACACAGTGATGATTGAAAATTGACCTTTTGCATTATTTTGCATGAACAGTTCTGTGTATTTTTAAGACTAGACCAGTCCTACAATGGCTGTCAAAATGCTATGGTCAAATAAAAATACATACTTGTGCAGGCCAGGTGGTATGGTCAAACATAATTATAGGGGTCAGTGGTTTGAAAAATATTTCAAATTTAATTTCAGTTTTATATAGATGTAATGATATGTATTTTCGTTGCAAAAATGACAAAAAACAGCATTCCTTACGTGATTTAAAATCAGTGTAGGACTTGTTGGGTGCTATTTAAATTCTTGACTAGGAATTTATCAAATTTTATGATCCCGTGGGAAAACTAATATTGATTGGGTTACCTGAATCACACATATTGTTTGGCCTAAAAGGAAAAAGGACACAAGCATAACCTATAGAACTTAACACTGTAAAACCTTCATTTACATAATTCGAGGTGTTGGTGCCAGAACCCGCTATCTCCATATCAATGTATTATGGAGATGTTAGATTCTGGCGTTAACCCCTCAATATGTACAAACCACATTTATAGTTCCAGTCTTTTCTCGTTAGCTTTTATATGAAAGTGTATTCCAGATAAAAACAAAGTGCTGGTAATAATTATGGCCTGTTGGGGGTTTAGATTTTCGACAATTTATGGGGATGTTGCCTACTTATTTTCTCTGTATGATTTGATTTGTCAGGATGTTACAAGATATGTTCTGCAGTGTCTTTGGAGAATTAAGTCTAGGTGGTTATATTATAGAACAATTTTCATTGTAACATGTTTATGGGATGTTCTCATATAAATTTCAGCGGGAAGTTGATTTTTATCGTGTTTTTGGAAATATTAACGTTTTGTCAATATCCTGTGGAAATGACTGGTTTTCCTATATTCAAACTAGATTTATGATTGTGTCTTGCTGCCATTTTGTCACTGTATTTGTGTATGTATGTATTTTGATGTCTCCTTGTGTTTTTGGGGTAGCTGTGTGTAGCATTTCCTGCTAGTTTGATAATGGTTTCAGGGGTTATATTGGACCCTGGAGTTGACCCTTTGACCCTTGGAATTTCCAAAAATCCCGCATTTTTACCAAAGGATTCTAGCTGAAGGGTGAATGTTTCTAGGTATTGTGGCTATAAAATGGTAAAATCTGGTAAAAAAATCTCAAAACAACCCTTGAGATTCAGCAACTAGTGGAACCCCTGGGTTAACTGACAACATCTTCTCATTGTTAGATTCTTGGCTAAGATGTTAACTCTTGAGCATAATTCAACAAACAAATCAAAGCTGACATTGATTGTCAATATTCTTACTATTTTTGAAATTAAATAATCAATGAAGAACATGAGCAAATTATTGATCAATATGTTTTATGCCCCATGACTAGTCAGAATAACAATGTCTGAAAAATAAACAGCTGGATGAAGAGTACTCAGATTGTACCAAAACAAAATGTCGGACCTGCATCAATTAACACTAAATCATTGGGGTGCTCTATTCATAACGATCTAAACAATGGTTAAACAATTGATTTAACTTAGTTTAGCAACTCCATAAATCTCTCACAGGAGACTATATAACTTGTGAGTAAACAATGTATTCCCGACTATAAAGCTGTTGAAGATTCTGCCAAGATAGGTTCTGTTTGGTTCAAATCTATTTTATCCACTGTGTGGATGTCTTCATATTGATCTCACCCTATAGTACAGCAATCAAATACTGCAAGTTTACCCTTCTCTTGTCAGTACATTTATCAGAAGTCCATCATATAAATCATTAACTATTGTATTTGTTTGTCCTGTGAGAATTTTAAGTGTTGCTTATTGACCTCTTTATTAGTATTTTGGTTCCCCAGATTTGTGTTTCTTTAAGTGCAGGCATATAATTTGTTCTGGGTTCTTAGTGTATAAGTGGTTAATGAAATAGAACCAGCTTTTAACAAACCGAAAAAATATGTCTTTATTTTTTCATTGCAAAATTTCCATTTTTTTTACCAGACTGTTGGAATTTTTCCCTGACAGGTCATGGGTCGGACATATTTGATGATAAGTGATGGTATCATTCATTGACCTTTAATTGTTTTTACATTTTTCTGTTGTACATGCAGGGAACATTAAAATCACCCTTTATTTAGACTCCAGCATACCTTCTCTCTTGGGACTTAATAGAATCATTATTATGTTCTAGTTGGAAGCATGTGTTCATAGATCTATACATCAGCTGTCAGATATTTACCAGACGGTCACACTACACAGTGTGCAGTCTTACAGAATCTAAACATCCAAATTTATCAGATTCTTGAGATAAGAGATGAAAATGCCTCCGGTGAAGAAAAACTGTGGAATGCATTGAATGATGTCATTGTCCTGATCTTCAAGACCTGTCCCAATATTGAAGCATTATTGATTTGTAATGGAATTCATTTCTCAGTATTTCACCAGATTGCTTTCATTTAGGGAAGCGAGATTCCGGGTTATTGTGAAATTGGGAGAAATTGAAGGTGTTCTGTTCTCTGTCTGAAATGAAGATAATCAAATTATGCCTTATATGGTTTACTGTAAGCTTCTGCAGAGTAAATGTCTATTTTCCTTCCATCTGCGCTGTTTGATCCTCTACCTAATACAGTGTTATGTCGTTCTGATTCAATTTGTACTATGTATTTAATAGATGTGTTGGTAAGATGTTACAGTATTATATTATCAGATATTGATGTCATATTTCAGGAAGCATGCTTCAATTAATTGTTATCTTAGGGTGTATGGTCGACTGAATGTTCTTGTATGATGTACAGTGGAGATTTGTTACTATAGCAACATAGTCTATGGATGTACCTTTACATCTTCCTTCTAACATAGCTCAAGTATTAATCTAGTGCTTTGGAAAGAAAAAGGTCCTGAAGTCCCGGCTGTAGAGATAGTGCTGGATATGCCCTGCTGAAATTCCTATAAGTCTTGACAATGGACATAGTGCTTGTTCCGTTCTGCACAACAGTCCTGACAGGCAATGTGTCGGTTCTGTTATGCTGAACTGTGACTAAAAATTCTTCTTCACTGTTGGTCTTTCTGGCAGCCTGTCGTATTAAAGGGCATTTGCGTAGACAGTTGCATCTTGCTGTAAGATTAAACGTGTCCAGTTACTATGATGTATTTAATGTTTAACGCAGATGCTGCAGAAATCACTGTTGACCTTTAGTGCTGTAATCCTTATTCAGTATTATACTTGTAACATACGGGTATCAATGGGGTACTTCTCTTACATTCTTTGAAGTCTTTGATTCTTTGAATTATTGCTTATGATCATATTAAATTATTTAACATACTATGACAGCTTATTCCAAGATTGCTGGCCATCTCACTTGAGTCTTGATGCACATAGGGTCATAATTATATTGACTTTATGCATAATTGATGTCTTATTAGGGTTTGTTTGTTATTATACTGCATATTTAAGTTATTCCCTGTTACTTATTTCCTCTTTGATGTTCTATAATTCCTGCCAATATGCATTTCCAATGAGTTTAGCTTCTTGAACCAATCAATGATGACGTTTCAGTTGAAGCGTGTAGAATGTGTACTGATTGTATTTATTGTTCTAAGAAATGATAACCTTGAGTCTGCTGTATCAATATATTCCGAAACAAAGGATGTTGATAAAAGGTTTTCTCATTCTGTTATCAATACATACAACAGTACTTAATGTTCCAAGTTGTATTGTCTTGTACTATATTCTTTCAAATAGTCTTTTATAGTCTTGTATGCTGCTTTACATCTGGAGTTCAGAGCCAGTGACCAATTAAATGAAGCTAATTAAGAACTAATAATAGTTGGACATGTATACAGCCTTCCCTTAATTTCTTCAAAGCAATGGCCCATTTTCTCTTCTTAGATTAAACACTTGCACAATCAAGGCAGTACTAAGAAATTTCTACTGGCCAGAACTTAAAACTTTTTGTAATAGTTTTCATGTATATTTTCATGTCATTGTGCTTTTGGCGTGACTGTGCCCTTTATATGTGGCACACATTCTTCATTCATTTTCACTCACTTGGGCTTGGTCTATCTGGTTACAATGAAGACTTTTATATAAATTATAATAAAATAAAGTCATGTTTTGAAGAACATGAAAAATCGGTCAATGGCGCTACCGGGATTCGAACCCGGGTCTACTGATTGCCGGTCGGTTATGCTTATTGCTACACCACAGCCACTCGGCTGACTCAGTTTCTGCAATCACTGTTTGGTCTCAGTTGTAATTTCAAGAACTATATTATAGTATATATATGTAAATTTATACCTGTTGTATGTGTCTAGTAAGTCTGTGTGTATACCACATTGTGATGTTTGCTTGAATTGTGATGGACTGGAACTAGCAGAGATTTATCGATCCATTCATGTTACTTGTTGTATGGCATTCTGTAAAACTCAAGTTAACATCCCCGCTGGGTGCTGTCTTAATGTACTCAATGATACAATAGTGCATTGAAATGTTAAAGGTTAAATGGAATACATAAACTTCTGACAAGTTACCAAGATTCAGTAATTTTCTGGATATTGTCAAGGTTGATGAAATTATATCAAGGTGTTTGTAATAAACTGATTTTATATATGTAGCTTTACTATTATGTCTGGTAGACTAGGGAAGCGATGCTTACTTTAGTTTCCACCTGGGGTCTTGTTGTTGCGTCCATTTAATTGTTTGTGACATTGTATGCGCTCTGTTAGGTAAATATGTAATGAATACTAACAACGTATGTATGTATCTAGCTGTTGTATTATTAATCTTCTAAGATATAGTTGTAATGCTTAATGTATTGTATACAGTAAATCGAAGAAAAACATTGTGAACTTGTCTTGAAAATGGATCTAAATTCTAATCAGTTGTGATGACGTTTTACAACCTGAGTCTTTAGCTTTACATGATGTCACAACCAGGATATACTACACAGAAAAAAATACATTTCTATAGTTGATGTCAATTCCCATTGATTTTACCAAGTCAGGGGACGTTCACCAAAACATGACAGACAGTCCGACACATCTGATGAATTCTACTTCTACGTCATTTATACATGATTGACTACAATGATAATATTGAATATTTCAGGTTACTCGTTTCTATTATTCCAAGATGAAGTATCAGTGCAGAATCTGATTGAACAATGTATTGTGGATGATGATAAACTATATTGGTGTGTTTCCAGTCCTACCATGAAAAATAAACCAGTAAGTAACCAATCTTATCACCGGGAATGTTGAATTTGTGATTGAGGGAACTATCCAGCTGGCTTACAATTGTCAGTGGTTCTACCTAGGTGTCCAGCTTGGGTCTTCCTCCTGGGGATGTTGAATTTGTGATTGAGGGAACTATCCAGCTGGCTTACAATTGTCAGTGGTTCTACCTGGGTGTCCAGCTTGGGTCTTCCTCCTGGGGATGTTGAATTTGTGATTGAGGGAGCTATCTGGGTGTCTTGCTTGGGTCTTCCTCCTGGGGATGTTGAATTTGTGATTGAGGGAGCTATCTGGGTGTCTTGCTTGGGTCTTCCTCCTGGGGATGTTGAATTTGTGATTGAGGGAGCTATCTGGGTGTCTTGCTTGGGTCTTCCTCCTGGGGATGTTGAATTTGTGATTGAGGGAGCTATCTGGGTGTCTTGCTTGGGTCTTCCTCCTGGGGATGTTGAATTTGTGATTGAGGGAGCTATCTGGGTGTCTTGCTTGGGTCTTCCTCCTGGGGATGTTGAATTTGTGATTGAGGGAGCTATCTGGGTGTCTTGCTTGGGTCTTCCTCCTGGGGATGTTGAATTTGTGATTGAGGGAACTATCCAGCTGGCTTACAATTGTCAGTGGTTCTACCTGGGTGTCCAGCTTGGGTCTTCCCCCACCCCGGGAATATTGAATTTGTGATTGAGGGAACTATCCAGCTGGCTTACATTTGGTTAGTGGTTCTACTCGGGTGTCCGGCTGGGTACTACCTCCACCCTTTTGGCTGGAAAATCACTGCATTACGCTGGATTTTTGTGTGACTTAAATACCCAGTACAACCAAAATCAATGTAACAGACTTGGTCTGCATCGGTTACGATCAATTTACCTAATGAAGTAATTATGAATCACTTGAGTGATTAATTGTTTGTATAATCTCTGAAAAATTGTCATACAGTATACACTGTGCAGTACTGTAACTGCATTATGATTGATTTGTTGAATTATGGAACAAAGCTTGTAAACATGAAATTTTATAAATACAGGTTACTGGTTTGCTCACTTCTATAACAGCATTGTTTTTATAGGAGCATTAGGTTTTACTAACCATTTTCTAATGCCATGATAAGGTCTGATTTATGAAATTGCCAAAAAATCGGCATTAAATGTTACACAATTCATTTAGTGCAACACCCTTTGGGAGATGCAAGTTTGGCTGTTGTTCTACAGAGATTAAATTGGCATTAAATTTGAATTAACACAAATTGTGATGTTGTAGAAGAGAGGCTTGAAGACAGGACCACTCTATATAGGTTGCACTGTGTATGCCTTGGTAATTAACTACCAACATTTTGGTTATAAAATAGAGCTTAAACTCCAGAGAAATAGACGCTAATTAGTTATTACTTTGGTTAATATATAAATTTGATTTCTATTTACTAATTGTGTTTAATTAATGATTCAGGTTCAGATACGCCCATGGAACCTTGCTGACTCCGATTTTGTAATGGATGGCTCACAGCCCCTAGACCCTAGGAAGACTATATTTGTGGGTGGAGTTCCTAGACCATTAAGGGCTGGTGAGTATTCTTCACATTTAATTATATTCGTCTGTGTTGATTGTGGTGCCAGAAAATTAGGAAAATGTAGAGCGTGGGAAAGGACGGGCTGTATGTATCTATCTCGCATTTTTTGGTCATAGTGCCAAAATTTCCATGTTTACTCAAAAAGTTGACCACACTTGTAGAAATGTAACTGCATGCCAAACACTCAATTGGACTACAACATGATAAGTACCTAAGTCAATGAAGATGTGAATCTAGGGTATACAATATATAGACTGTGGTACAGAGATTTTTGCTCTGCTTTCACCTATCCGTGAGCTTAAGGTTGATATATTAACCCTGATTTTCACACAGGCACGTAGCTACGCTGAGGCACACCAAGGCAGCTGCCTAGGTTAAAATTTCCATAGCAACAAAAAATAATATGAATAAATAGAATGCAGGAAGAATTGCATGAATCTATATAAAATGTTGAATATCTCATTGATAATGATATACTTCTTAATGCATATTGGAAGAGATATGTGATTTAAATCGGCTATTTCTATTTGATTCATGATTCGTTTGATAAAGTCACTAACCCCCACCCCCTTCACCCGTATTTATTGCCTCGGTTTAATTGTGGCTCTGGCTAGGGGCATGTACTACAAAGACTTATATATTTTTTCTTTTACACCCTTCTTTTCTGAGACTTTTGATATTCAGTACCTGGATTGTTTACATTTTTGGCATAAAGTTTTGCACATTATTGTGCTCCTTCAGAATCCAGCAGCTTTTGTTCCACATTGTAAGTTGTTGGTACCTTTCTCTAAGTGATACTTCAACCTGTTAACTCAGAACGCTATTTTTCTATGGTTTTCAGATTTTATTCCTATCATTATTGTGAATGAATCTTATATTGTTATGGTTTAATGGTTTAATAAGAACATGTGTGGATGGGACTCGGCTCACAGTCCAAGTACCTGTTATAATAACTGCATATGTTTTATGATAACTCTTCTATGTTTGTGAAGCTCTATGCTCTCAGTACAAAGCATGTCAAAATATTTAGTTTATGCAGCATAGCATTTCATAAATTCCTGTAGCAGGTAGCCAAGCCGGGAACCAGTTATTCTGTAACAGCTGGGAATGATTAGATAGTGAAAGTGTGCCAATAATTCTCATAAACACTTGCAACATTGTGGTTTTGCGAACGAGTTATGATAACTATGTTATTTGTATGCTCACTGTCTGCTTACAACCTTTCCCAGCACTAATAACTCTACTTACTGTACCATAATGTCTGATAAGTAATTTGTTCTTAGTGATATATTTCTGACTATCAGTAAATATTGTAGTTATAATGTATACCAGACAGATGATTGTGTTATATACTGGTAATAACAAATTATGTCCTGATATACTCCATATGTGAGTTATTTAAATTCCATATTTTCTGAACGTTCCTATCATTTCATGGGGAAATCCAGCTACATCGTAGATAAAATATGACAATTGGGCATAACCTTTGTTTGTATTTAACCATGAAATGCTCTTATTGAAAAAAATGTTGCACATACTTTCGTTTTGTGTCAACCCTGTATTTTTTATATCCTTCTGCAACCATTATGTTGAAATTGTGGAGTGTGGCTGAGCTTTAAATTTTTTTTTTTTTCGGTTGCTTAAAATGTTAAAACATTTATGGAATTTTCTTTTGTGTTTGCAAAAATGTGCTATGGTCAGTACCTCACATTGGAAATGTTATGTTCCCATTGGTCCCTGTTGCTTGGTGGTAGATTGTTTGCCTCAGCTATGGGTGTGGAACCATCTCCATATAACTGAACAATGAACACTCCTATGTGATAGATAACTTGCTGGGTAATAAGGATGTTGGATATTAGGAAGATATTTAACCCTTTAACTCCATGATTACTCCATTTTACGCCCTAATCACATCTCCATTTTCAGACCCTAATCTCATCTCTATGATCACGCCTTTGCATGCCTCTGTTTTTAAACTGTAATAAATACATTTTTCTGAAAGTACGATTACTTTTAATATTTCATTCTAAACATCAATCTTTTATTTAGTAAAGGGTAAATTTACTGACTTTCAAGTTGCCAAATAGCAATGCTCTCTACATGTGTCAGTGTTTTCAATGTATTTCTATACTTTGAGTGTTAAGACATATACATACTGGTCCAAGGAGCTAACCCGCCATTTTGTATATAAAGAAATCTTCGCTACATTTAATGCGAGAGTGGTTGAAGTGATCACGATGAGCGTGATGTCAAGGTTTGCATCAACTCGATAGTTTGAATTATTGAATCATAAATAAGCTTTCAGCAATCAAAATCAGTAGTGGCTGCGTCAAGTCGCTTTTCAGAAATTGTATGAAGTAGTGGTGGTGGGTTAGCACTCTTGGCCAGTATGTATCTAGAAAATGATCTGTTATGTGAAGAGAATAAAAGCAAATGGAATCTTGAATAGATCGTCATCTGTCAGTGTTTCATTTTCTACTCTGTCAAATGCAGTTTTAACGCAATGTTGCAGACACAACTCTAGTTGCTTTTTATATTTGTCAGTTTTATTGACTTACAGACAATGTATTGTCCTAAGGGAACTTCATATACATTATTTGTCTGTATTCCTTACAATCTCCATTGATAGTTTTATGGTTGCACCATCATGAAAACATGAACTTGTAGGCTGTATGTGATAACTTGTAGACTGTTTGTGATAACTTGTAGGATGTTTGTGATAACTTGTAGATTGTTTGTAATAACTTGTAGACTGTTTGTGATAACTTGTAGATTGTTTGTGATAACTTGTAGATTGTTTGTGATAACTTGTAGATTGTTTGTGATAACTTGTAGATTGTTTGTGATAACTTGTAGGATGTTTGTGATAACTTGTAGATTGTTTGTGATAACTTGTAGACTGTTTGTGATAACTTGTAGATTGTTTGTAATAACTTGTAGATTGTTTGTGATAACTTGAAGGATGTTTGTGATAACTTGTAGACTCAGTGATTTTTTCCACCCTTTTTGAATGGGGCTGGGGCCCGTAGAAAATAGCGTCGAATTGCCCATAATTGTGAATATCATAGTTTGCTTAAAATAAAAAGATACTGATTTACATGACCTCATGTAGTACACTGCAGGCTAGCAGTGTATTAGTATATAGCATAGCAGTTAAAAATACTGTTAGACAGATTGATCAACATTGGTAAACAAAACCCTGAACATTAAAAAAAAAATAAGTAGTATGAATTGTGAATTTTAAGCCTGGTTTTTGTGAAAAAAACATACTTTTGGTGATTGTGAATGGGGCCGAAAAAAACGCTGACTGACTGTTTGTGATAACTTGTAGATTGTTTGTTTTAAACTTGTAGATTTGTTCTGATATTTTAAACTATTTTGTTTGTAATAACTTGAAAACTTGTCTGTGATTACTTTTAGACTTGTTGGTGATAAATTGTAGACTTCTTTGTGATAACTTGTAGACTTCTGTGATAACTTTGGAGACTGGTTTTGATAACTTGGAGACTGGTTGTGATAACTTGTAGACTTGTTTGTTATAACTTGTAGGTTCTGTTTGATAATATGTTCAACAAGTAAATGCTTCATTTCCAGGAATCAATTTTGGTAACTGTTTATACAGATAGATGTTTTACAAGATCTACAATTTTGTTGTCTTACATTGGCATTTTAAGCTTGTTTTGGTTCTATATTTGACAAGTTGACTGTATTATATGACACATTCAACTGGAACTCATTAATCATCGCAGAACATTTTGTGCATTATTGCTGTTCTTGTTGACTAGGCACCAGACTATAAATGTATTAAAAGTTGCTGCTCTAGAGGTGAAATTTGTGGCATATCTTGACTACAGGAAAATTTATGATGTTGTCGAAGAGAGGTTGTTGTTGATTATACTGCTCTTGTTTATTGATTTACTATTTGTGTTGATATACAATAAATATGCAACCAGGGGTTCCATTCAACCTGGAATGGTCCCTTAGACCCCTTAAATTTCCAAAAAAAAATGCTTTTTGACCCTTCCGATTCTGGCTGAATAGTAATTTTTCTTTAAATTATTGGTAATTTGGCTATAAAATGGTACAATAGGATCAAAATACATAAACATGACCTTTGAGATTCAAAAGCTAGTGGAACCACTGTGCAACATGCATAGCAAAATAAGCAACAGTGAATATGATACTGTATGAAACCAACCTGTATTATAATACTGATTACTAATTCTAGTGTTCCTACATCGTGTAAAATTCATGTGGTCTGTATTTTTGTTTCCTGTTTCCATTCTGTTGTGGAATTTAATTTCCAATTGCTTTAGCAGCATGCATTATACAGTATTGATGTGGTAACACCAGAGCCTCTCTGGAGCTTCTTGTTTTAATACAGCTTCCATTTGTTATTGATTAATTCAGCTTTTTTCTGTTTTTCCTTCTCATCTTATTTCCAACAATAACTGAAAAAATGTCAAATTTCGACATTTAAATCTTAAACGTTTCAAATACCGCCAGGTTTCTAAAACCTTATTTGAAAGACTGGAGATGAGAGATTATGACTTCAGTTATATCACAGACCACTCATTTCATCAGCCTTGTTGAATCATCCTCTTTTCAACTGATTTCCTCTTTTTTGGACAAAAAAGTGAAATAAAAGTTTTTGATTTGGTCAAATATGTGCAAAGTGGTAATTTTATTCAAAGATGGTTTTATATATCAACGAGCGTTCTTATCCCTGTCCTGTGTATTTTGTTCATAATGAGTTTGTTTTAGTTGATTTCTCTTAGTCGGTGTTGCTAATTAAATAAGCTTGACTTTATTTTTGCCATCTAGTACTTCTTTTTCCTCTTTTTGTCAGATTTTCTCCCTTTTTTTAGAAAAAAAATAGTTGAATGAATATTGTCCAATCTGGTAATTTTGTTTTGAGGGGCGGGGATAACATTCGGGTTTTGGACATTTCCTTTTTTCTTTGTCGATGAGCATTCTGTATTCTACCCCTGCTCAAGCAGTAACGCAGAATGTAGACATGTGCACAGACTGCGGATAGGAACCTGGTTTATTATGTGTTGGAATGTTAAGAGGGTATTAAATGTTATTGTAACCAATAGATACCTGTCTACTGGGGAAAATTACATAAAAATTAAAATCATAGAACTATACGAGTTACCTTTGTGAAATGTGGTTTGATTGTTGCATCATACTGGAAGGAACGGCTGATAATGAGAAAATCGATCAGTTTTTATTAAGATTTTTATCATTCACATCCTTGATATGTCTGCTTTTTTGAAGACATAAACATCGGAATGTTGCATGATATTTTCAAGTAAAATATGGGAATTTATGTTCAGTGACATTTTTTTTTTAATTTTTCTCTCTTAACCAGAAACAACTTGCTTGGAACTTGATTTCAGTTTGAACAAATAGGAATGCTAATCATGATTCCTGTCAATCTCAGACTTCAGAATGATTGAAATGTTGCTATAATTGACTTGTGTGATGTTACTATCAATTTAGGTATTGAGTGTAGTGTCAGTGTCCCCTTAAGTACACATGTACTTGTTGCACTTACTTTGGTTCACCATATTTGGGCAATAATAATATTATCAAACTATACATTTTATATTTTATATCTTCTTTGATGGCAGGAATACAACTGTACTCAGACGGTGTTTATCACTGTTTCCCTGAATAAAACATAGATAATGTTGTTTATATGAAATGTCTCAACATGTAATAGGCATAAAACAATACTAATGACAAGAAAAATAAACATTCCATGTAAGGAATACATTATAATCAGTACTAACAACTCGCGGTTGTCTAGTTTATTATGTATTTTTTTATATATTTGCTGGAGAATTGATTTTCCTGTATAAAGGAATTATAATATGCAGTCTTTGAGTTAAACATGTGTCCTTGGTTAAACCTTGACATTTTATAACAGTATTCAAATGAGATTTAATCAAGGAGAGTTCTTGTCACAATCATATCCTGCTGTGAAACAAACTGAGAAAACTGTAGTTCATCGTTCTGTGCTGTGTTTTAATGTCTTCTACTTTGTACCAGGACTTCCTGAGTATCAGGTTGTCATGTGCTTTGTCAAGGTCAAACTGATACTTGACATTATACAAAATCCCATTTTTGGAGACAAGTCTCCAGTTGGAGCCTTGTCATTGGTCAATTTTAAGACTGTGTCTGAAAACAACCTACCAGATGCTTGCATTTTGTGACTGGTCTGCTATATCGAGATAAATAACCTTAGACATTAGACTTTGCTTATATACAGAATAGATAAGCCACAAACAGTCCTCTAATAACAAATGTTCTACTAATGTATCACCTAAAGTTTGTTGAAATTGGAATAAGTTTGTGATACATATTGGAGGGTGTAGGGAGTACATTTATTGGAGTGTGTAGGGGGACATTTATTGGAGGGTGTAGGGAGGTACCTTTATTGGTAGGTGTAGGATATATTTATTTGAATGTGTAGGGGGTACGTTTATTGGAGGGTGTAGGGGGTACATTTATTGGAGGGTGTAGGGGGTACATTTATTGGAGGGTGTATGGTATATTTATTTGAGTGTGAAGGGGGACATTTATTGAAGGGTGTTGGGGTATATTTATTGGAGGGTGTAGGGGGACATTTATTGAAGGGTGTTGGGGTATATTTATTGAAGGGTGTTGGGGTATATTTATTGAAGGGTGTAGGGGTATATTTATTGGAGGGTGTAGGGGGACATTTATTGAAGGGTGTTGGGGTATATTTATTGGAGGGTGTAGGGGGTATATTTATTGGAGTGTGTAGGGGGACATTTATTGAAGGTTTTTTTGGGACATTTATTGGAGTGTGTAGGGGGTACATTTATTGGAGTGTGTAGGGAGGTACCTTTATTGGAGTGTGTAGGGAGGTACCTTTATTGGAGTGTGTAGGGTATTTTATTGGAGTGTGTAGGGGGTACATTTACTGAAGGGTGTAGGGGGACATTTATTGAAGGGTGTAGGGGGGACATTTATTGGAGGATGTAGGGGACATTTATTGGAGGGTGTAGGGGGGACATTTATTGTAGGATTTAGGGGTACATTTACTGGAGGGTGTAGGGGGGACATTTATTGGAGGATGTAGGGGGACATTTACTGAAGGGTGTAGGGGGTACATTTATTGGAGGGTGTAGGGGGACATTTATTGAAGGGTGTAGGGGGTACATTTATTGGAGGGTGTAGGGGGACATTTATTGGAGGGTGTAGGGGGTACATTTATTGGAGGGTGTAGGGTGTATATTTATTGGAGGGTGTAGGGGGACATTTATTGGAGGGTGTAGGGGGGACATTTATTGGAGGGTGTAGGGGGTACATTTATTGGAGGGTGTATGGGGATACATTTATTGGAGGGTGTAGGGGGTACATTTATGGAAGTGTGTAGGGGGTACATTTATTGAAGGGTGTATGGGGACATTTATTGAAGGGTGTATGGGGATATTTATTGGAGGGCGTAGGGGGTATATTTATTGGAGGGTGTACATTAATTGGAGGGTGTCGAAGCTATCCTCTGGATTTTGAAGATTGCTCATTTCTTGTCAGTGAGCATCTTTGCACAAAAGTTATGTTACTATGAGCTCATGACATTGAGGGTTTGCTGTAGCTTTGATCGAAACCCTCAATATACAATGTCTGCTTGTGACTTGTTAAACCATTGCAAAATGTTTCCATATATGATCATTTACTGTAGATGTTGACGGCATCTTGACACATCTAGAAAACAAATTGATATTATACCATTGTGTCTGTATGTCTGATGTATACCAGTGATTGTATCATATGCAAGATCTACAGTTGTCTGTAATACATACAAACATGGCTGATATGTCATCCTTTGAGGCCTACTTGGCAACCGTCCTATATTGCTGTTTGTTGATAACTCCATACATTGTTTTATAGTTTTGTCTGGCATGAATTTCGGGATTTTGTTGAACAATCGAATTTGTCCATTTTATGAGAATTTTCCGCGGATTTCCGCTCACAAGGGCCGTTTTTGAGACAATTTTAAGCCATCTTAACCATTGGTTAACCTTTCGATAAAGGGAATGTTACCTTACCGAAAGCCACTTAATTACGGTGAATTTACCAAAATCCATTTTGGATCTGGAGTGACCAGCTATCTAACATCTTGGCATTTTTTTATCTTGCTCAACTAATCTTAACCTTCAAATTGCGCTGATCATCTTTTTTCCAAGATATTTCTTGTTTACAGTGTCTGTTTTTTTACTTGCTGGTCTATCACTGTTCACTTTATTGATTCTCATCAGATCTCCTAACAATGTTCACAAAAGATCCTCTCAAAATATATTTGAACTGTTACCAAGCTGTTCCAATACTCTAAGTTCCAGTCTCACTGACCAGTTAAAACAAATATACAGTCGGATCTTGTTTATTCGACAACCCTTTATCCAAATACTTGGTATTATCCGAAATATATATCACGTCCCAATGTATCTTCTTAGGCATGTCAAATTGAAATGGGGTATTTAAAACCATGTATTATTTGAAATAAAAATTTGGATCCGATGAATTCAAATAAACAAGGTCTGACTGTACTTCCATTGAAACCTTACAGTAGACAGTGGAGGTGTAGTGATCGATTGGTAGAGCACTTAATCTAAAACAGAAGGTGGTTAGTTTGAATCCCACCTTGAGCAAAGTTGAACCGGGAACTTCACAGTGCCTGAGTTATGTGCAAGCGTAAGCTAGTAACCCAGGAAGTCGTCATCGAGAGTGATTAATGAAAAGTTGCTATAACTTGTTTCACAATCAATGCGAAATAAATTAGTTTATAAATAGCTTCAGTAAATATGTTTTCAGCTATTGATGTATGAACTCTTTATTAACTGAGTTGTCAGATGCTTGTGTAACCCACCAATACTGGTTAACTGAACTGGTTGCCCTACATAACTGTAAGTTTGTTGGAATAGAGAGAAAACTCTTGTACAGCAACAAAAACTTTCTAGTGCGTTTGTCTAAGGAGAAAATGAATGTACTGAGATTTTCCATTATTTAGATTTTGGTAAAGCACTGAAGTTTGGTGTAAGATATTAACTGCTGTTTTGCATACTCTGCTTATTGCATGTACTCTTGTCGAGTCTCGCCACCTGACAGGACATTGTCTTTTAAAATATTTGAAAATGTTTGATATTTCTTTGGTCTGGTAACGGCTTGATCTATTTGGCAAATTCTGCTCATGTATTTAATTATTTATGTTATATTTCAGTTGAGCTGGCTATGATCATGGATCGTCTGTATGGTGGAGTATGTTACGCTGGTATCGATACCGACCCCGAGTTAAAGTATCCTAAAGGTGCAGGACGTGTTGCATTCTCGAATCAACAGAGTTATATAGCTGCAATCAGTGCTAGGTTTGTCCAGTTACAACACGGTGACATTGATAAAAGGGTGAGTTTTATGTTTGTTCTTGATCATGATAAGAAAGGAGGCATTGTAATGTGATGGTAAACATAGGTATACATAGTGTAAACTTCAACAATGTAGCAACTCATTCTCTCTCTTTTGTCTAGTTATCGCAGTCAAACCTCACATAGACCTCCAGTGACATTAAGAATATCTCATTTTCTTTATGAACCGAGTTTTAATTTTACTTCCCAGGGCCCTCGATAGGCCCCATTCCCCCATTCAAATTCAATTCCCCCCCCCCCCCCCGAGACAAAAAAAGAATAAATATGTTTCTGACAAGGAGACGTAGTATATGATACATTTTTGTGTTTTGTTTACCGATACATGCAACTATATGAGGATCATTGTATGCCTACACTGATTGACCTTGACCGGAAAGTTGTCAAAAATGTTTTCCCAGTTTGGTTGAAATTCCCTAGAGTTAGGCCATTGCTTCCAAATTTTAATTCATTACTGAGACCAACTCAGACAGGAAGTAGACCGACTCCTCAACCATTGATTGTCTTATTATTGAGGTTTCACTGCATGTATTTCTGGTCATCAGTACCAGTTAGGGCTTCGTATTTTACTGATTGGATTGACCCCTAGATTATGGACTGGTCCAACTCATATACTTTATCATCATTCAACATGGCAAAATGGGGAATAGATGAATACAATCACTTCAATGAAATGAACTGCATTAGAAAGCTTATTAGAAATGATACATTTTATTTATGCCGCATCAAAAGATTTACATTGAACTTAATATAAATGCATAAATGGGATCAATTTTGACAATATTGTTTGATACGTATAATTATGCATAAATGAGCTTTGTCTGTCTCAATAATAAGACCACTTCAAAATTAAGAACAAAATTTTCATGTCCATTTTCAGTGCTTTTCATTTTTGTTCAACCTCAATATTAAGACCACCTCAATAAGGAGACCAGTTGTCGAGAGTCTCAATGGTGGTCATATTATCGAGGTTTTACTGTATATATGATAACATATATTACTGTTATATGACCAGGTTGAAGTGAAACCCTATGTATTAGATGACCAGATGTGTGACGAGTGTCAGGGTGCCAGGTGTGGGGGCAAGTTTGCTCCATTCTTCTGCGCCAATGTCACCTGCCTCCAATACTACTGTGAGCATTGCTGGGCCCAGATTCACGCTCGGCCTGGCCGGGAGTTCCATAAGCCACTGGTGAAGGAAGGAGCAGATAGGCCGAGGGCCGTGCCTTTCAGGTGGTGTTAAAGTGATAAAGATGTACAAGAAGAGGGAATACTGTGCTTATGGGAGAACAGAATATCTTGGTGTTGGGTCTTTTTTTGTTACATTGAGAGTTTTGTATTATTTTTGTGGGAACTTTTTTAAACATTGCAAGTTTGAATATATTTTTGTATTTTATTTTGATATTTTTGATTCCTAGTTATGATTTGTGAGTTATGACTGATCTTATCAATGCTATGGTGCCGTTATATCTGGTTAGTGATACATGTATGAAATCCTTGTTTTATCTTGCAAAATAATCAAGCTTTGGTGTCAGTTTGTGGTTGATGTTGTTTTTCACTTTTATATTTTGGTATAGGAAAGCAATAATTGTTTGTGAAAAAAAAGTAAAAAAAAAGATCTGTACTAAAAATTTTTTTGCTTGAATCATTGAGACAGAAACATGATTTCATTTTATTTTGTAAATTAATTTATTTTTGTACATTGAGGTTGTTCATACAAGAAGATAACACTCGGTGTTTTCTTGTATTTTATAGATTTGTCATCATGTATGACTTATACAAATCATGTCAGATATGGTTTTATGTATCACTTTGTTTTATGAAGACTGAAACATTCCATAAATGTAGATCAGATGTACGGATTGCTTTTCTCAAGATTTCCATCTGATAATGAAGCCAATAAATGACCAAAATTTTCCCTGCAAAATTTGCAGAGTAGTTAACGGAAATGTATTTTCTGTATATTTAATGTACAACTTAGATGATAAGTTTTGGTTCCAATTTTTGACACAAGAAACTCGAATCAGTGGCAGAGAAACAGTAGTTCATTGTTAAACATGTTTTTTACCTAGTCAGTGAGAATATAGTAATTATGCCATCATGTAATTGCCCTGTTTTTTTTTTTTTATTTATGTTTGCTATCATTTTTTTCTTGCAATTTTATCCTTTTTTGTTACGTTTATTTTTGTTTTAGAGCTTTCGTTCATTTTTTTGATAGATTTCATGTATTTATATTTTTATAAGCTCTGTAGTGCTTAGAGCTTTTGTTGTATAGATTTCTTATTGATTTACATTATTATGTAATTTTCTGCATCAAGCTAAAAGACTACAAAACTGTTGTAACAGAGTCGTCTAGAATGACTTCTCTGCCCGGAGGATAATTCCTTTTAACATTGTATTGATGATGCATATGAATTTGTACGCAGGGATGCCTCGTTGCATTCTCATTGGTACGTTTCTCGCCTTCCTATGATACAATGTATTCAATCGGTTTAAGCTGTTAAGAGAGAATCCATCTAGTATGTGGGCGAATATATGCATAGAAGTATTATATTTAAAAACTCATAGAATCAATGTATATACACAGATATATTGTATATTCTACATTATATTGTGGGGATTGTTGCAATAAAGAGAAATATAATAATATAAATATTTTTAAGGGTGGAATGGTATTTATGAAATACTTGGAAACTAATTATCATTGAAATATTTTGCTGATTTTATTGAGTAAATATTGTTGCCACGGAAACAGTTCATAACATAGATTATTTGAAGCTAGTACAGTAAGTATTCTATGAATTTAAGTAAGTCTGGTTCCATCATGATATTTGATGATGCTATTTTATGCCACTAGGGAAATGTTTATTTATGTTTGGAACTGCAGTATGTGGGGTACATAATATCTAATTGTGAAACAATCTGTTTGTATTTTACATTTATGTAGATCGATACATACTTCTGTTGTGGTTAGATAAGCAGTATGTACGAACAGAAATTCAGTGAAGCAAGTTGCCTCCCTTGAATAACTTGTCGTATTCTTTTCAAACAATTTTGCTCAATACAGTTGGTAGAATATTCAATGATAAAGATGATACAATGGTATGTAAAATATTAGGAGTCCAGTCTAGTCAACAAATGTGGTCAGTTTGGTTTTAATTGTGGGTGTGTATTTATTTTTAGATAGATTATTTTTATGTTTTTTTTTTTTCTGGGGGATTATTCTGCTGGAAATGTTTTGTATTTTATTTCTTAGATTTTTGATTTATTGGATGTGCTTGTTATGTCAGGTATTGCCATTTTTTACCATCAATAATGAATTTTTGTAATTTTCATGATTTTAGCAAAACATTCATGCGTGTAATCTTGGTTTTTGTATTTTCCGCGTAGAAGGCACTGTGAGTGTATAAAGCGACATTTACCAATATTCAGCCATTTGTTACTGTATATTTGAACTATATCAAATATCTCTATGTATACGTTAGTCTTGTATCTCCACATTACTGTACATATATATTCAGATAGTTACTAATCAAGAAATCTGTGCAATTATGTTGGATTGAAAAAAACAATCCGAGTGCAAGTGTTGTGGTAATGTAGAGAATTCTAGCTATTTGTCAAAATAGTAAACTTTGGTTTTATGTTGTTGAAATTTATTTAAAATCTCCCAAGCTACTTGGCAGTAGTTTGACAAACATACTTTATAGAAAAATGTCAAGTTGTCGGGCTTCTATGCTTATAATTGAATGAAATAAAACAAAATCTAGGTGCAGTAATATTTTAGATGAAGTATTTATTATAGGTTGTTGCTCAACATTGAGTGAATTTCTTTTATTTGTTTTATGGGATATAGTGGTTAACTTGTAAATAGCCTTGTTTCTACAGTACTGTGATTTTTGTTTTTATTCCTTTAGATAATTATTTCTCATTGATTTATCTTGATAGTTCTGCTTCCATTAAAGCAGGGTTGATAGGGAAAAGTTCACCCTAGTTTTGTTACGGTTAGATGTAAAATGTCAAAGTTTTATATTTATTCAATCTTGTGTGAAAACGATATGTACTAGAAGCTTCTAAGGATGTTGATGGTCTTGGATTAAATCAACATATTGTTAATGAATTCATTGATTGTTAAATTGTGGTTATTTGTTGGCTGGGAGAAAGTTTTTTTATTTATGAACCAAAGCAGGTCCGTTTAAATTCATAGCAGATCAACTAACACCTGCGTTTTGTGTACCGTATTTTAAAATGATAAATAGTCTAGTCAAGATTTTTTACAAACATTTTGTGTATTTCTAGCATTACCTAGTCACTCAGTTATGCCATCTATGTGCTATTTATATATTTATTTAAGATTTTAATTTATAATGTAGGGATATTGTTACACTTAAGTAAGACATTCTACTAACAAAATATTTGATATAATTCCTTCTATGTCCTACGTGTAGAATTAGTGTGTGTTAGTGTATAGATGTTATGTATGTTTTATAGCTTTCAAATACTGTTATGTTGGTCAGACATGATCAAAATTACAACTATACTGTTAGTTATGGGTGTTGGTTGTCTCTCATCTGCATTGCCTTGCAGTATGTAAAACTACACCCATGATATGACTCAGATTTGAAAAGAGATCATTTATTATAAAAGAGAGAGAATTAAAGATAAATTATTGGTTCTTATTGCTACTCAAATCGTTTTCTCAAATGTAACTGTACATTATTCTGATGATTGAACATTTCTGCCGTTAACACTGAAAACAGTTGCTGTTAACTGGATATGATGGTTGAGTTTTCTTCTGTAAAGATTAATATTAAAGTAATTAATACTTGTTTATTTCTGTGGTCTGTAGAACTCTTTAATAATTCTGTAACCGCAGCAGGATTGATCTCTGCGTCGCAATACAAGTCTGAGAACTGTTTATAATTTGCTTGAAACTGGATAAAAAATGGAAATTTGTTATATAAGCAGACGTGTGTTAGGACTACTGTGTATTGTTTGACTTGTTCATTACAAACTGAGATGTCATGCGAGGTTTGTTCTGGAAGGTCAAACAGTCTGTCTGGTTGAACACCTATAAATCATATATGTACATTTTTTTCAGGAATTATTTTGTTACATTTTAGTGTGTTGTTACCTATTTATTCACATTGTTGTTAATATTATTCACACTTTGTAAATTGTTAATGTATTTATTGCACTGGTTACTTTATTATTTTAAACCTAAATCTTTGTTCAGCGTATTGGGTTAAAATGTTAATGTATTTATTGCACTGGTTACTTTATTATTTTAAACCTAAGTCTTTGTTCAACGTATTGGGTTAAAATGTTCATGTTTACTTGTTCGTTTTTTTGCACATTTTTATTACATTGTCGTAAATAGTTAAAAAACGGTCCTAAAATACTAAGTATTTTTCAGCTTTTTATTCTCGTATATTTCAATGCCAAATTGTAGACTAGCATTCATGTTGTTAAATTAGTACTATTTTCATAATGTTTTGTAATATACAATCAAAGAACAATGTTTTTGGTCTTAAACTTGGTTGTGGTGACTCGTAGGTTAGTATTCTCACTCTGTCGTCTTATAATGTCTTATCCAGTTGTGTATTTATTGAAATTTCTACTACATTATTAGTAATGTGCTTTTTTCACTTCTAATATTGTAAGTTGTAATGTGGTGTGGGTTCCTATTACGTGCAAACATCCGCATATGATGTGTTTTGCCTATCAAGGTTCAGTTATCATTGTTCATTTTGTTAATTAAGTATGACGTAAGGAGAAAGTGGGTAGTGGTGTTCGGACAAATGTGGGGATAACGTATGATTATTCTGTTAGATGTATGATGAGACGTTATTGTGATAGTTGAGAAACAATGGTGTGGAATTTTAGCCCTGGCTGTTAATTTGTGTTAGTTTCCATGTGTACAACTCGTTTATGTTCAAATTGTTTGGTATGTAAAACATCTGCATTCATTCCATCAGTTGTGTGTTTGTTTTGTAACTTAAATGTATTGAATACCTTAGAAGATAAACATATAGAATCATTTAATTGTATTACATTGTAGTATGCATTGATATTTGAATCACTTTTAACATCTGTAGCTGTCCATGGCTGGGTCTTATGTTATAATTTATGCATATATTTGTGTACAAGTTTCATAGTTTTCATTTTTGACTTAGGTGCTGATATTTTATATTCTTTTATTTTTATTTGCTGGGTTTGGTAGCTTTTTTACTGAATTTAACACAGTATTGTCTGTACGTAACTTATCTGTCTCTCGATGTGTAATGTACTGTATACTTAGGTTAAAATGATTTGTGTTTAACGGTTTTCAAATTCCAATGATTTGTGTATAATATTTTCAAGTTAAAATAATGCATGTATAACAGTGTTGATATCGATGAATGAAAGCGGGACTAGTCTATCTACTTATTAATAAAGTATTTGATAAACATAACTACAAAAAAATTCCTAACACGTCATTTTGAAAAAAATCTTATTATAATTTAATCAAAAAAGAAATGTGTATTGTCTGACACTTGAAACAGCTTGTTTCCAATTAAGATAATTTCTTCATTGTATTGTAAATTAAATGTCAATTATAGTAGAGACAGTATATAGATGAGAATCTAACAAATATTTTATTGTAAACAGAAAGTATTTAAAAAAATATGCGATACATTAGTAGAGTGAGATAGTCTAGTTCCACTTTCACTTCTCGATATATTGACCTGCAATACAAACAGGAACTGTACTTGAATAATATAGCAGGTTTGATCTAGTGAGGTTTGTTCTGAGATATGTCTGGTATCCTGACTGGTTTGTCATGGATTAGTTGATAAAAGTTGGTAGATTATGATTCCCTTGCTGTTTAGGAGGTATAAGTTGAGTTTTATCAGACAATTAAACAATTGCTACAAGAATCGATACATACATTATCCTCCAGTGTATCTTAAGGATTTAGAATTAGATTTCTTAATAAAGATGACTGACCAGTAGTGAATAAAACCTGGTGTAACTGTCTTAATAGTCTCAATAATACAATATGCAGTATTTATAGTTTGATGAATTTACTGGTTCATATTATATAGAATACTATCATTCCAAGATAACAATATTTTTATATTTATCTGATATTGAATGTACTCATCTGTTGTTTTTCTCACACTCTGACTTGACGTGGATTGTGTACTCAATGTGTACTTCATCCGTAGAAATATTCTATATTAGGCCACAGTGTAGCTTTTAAATTATCTGTAGAAGTGTAAATCACCATTGAAATCAACCAGGTGTTTGCAGTGTTGGTTTGAAACGATTTAACTTCAATTTTTGGCTGGGTTTTATGGTTAAATTTTCTGAAGTTTTTTCTTTGAATAACAGATCAGTGATGTAATGGATTCCTGTTTTTTAGAGCATCTACTTGCATTTTGAAAATATTGGTTAGTCTGTTAAAATCGGGTCAAATATTTTAGTGTTCATATTAGGTTCAATCTTGCTTTCTTGCTTTTGCTGCTGACACAAAATATTGAAACGTTAAATTGGTTGCTGATACAAGACATTTGTTGTCTGTGAATAGAACTGTGTGCCACACTGGACATCGTTCTTGCCAAGCAGTCAGATCTTGCTTTCAGTTCAGTACTTAAGCTTTAGAACCTGTACTGACTTCTATCAAGTGGTCGTCTACCTTGATTAAAGTAATAAGTGTAACTGCACTGTGACCTAGACCTTTCAGTCTGTCTTGCCGCAAGTGGGTAATAAAGTGACTTCATCGGTTCTGTGTAAAATCTCAATCCACTGATAGTTAGTTTGCGTATAATGTTTGTTGTCACTGTTTTGATGGAGGGTATGAATGGATGTGTGTGCATGAGAGAGAGAAAATTTAGCTTTAACACAAAAGTGTTCATTTTTTATACAGTTTGATAACTCAATAGATTTTCTAGCTCACATTTTGTAAGTAAATTCAATGTTTTTAGTATTTTCAAGGCTATTTTTGGTACTAGTCAGTTAATGTTGTGAATTGACCATCCTATCCTTGTGGGTTGTATTTGTGAGATAAGTGTCGTGAAATTTGTTGTGCTATTTTTATATATCCTAAACACTTTTTGTTACAAAACGTTACAGAATTAAAAAGACCACCTTTTATGTTCATGTAGCTATTTGATATTATACAGTCACAAATTGACTTGTGTGTTTGTTGTGTGGTGACTTGAATCCTCACACTTCTCTATCCTGTCACGCAACTCTCTCATGCAGTTCACACTTTTACACTGTTCAGTGTCTACTTGATGGTTTGGATTACGTTGTTTCATTCTCATGTTGTTAAGACAGTATATGTCAGTGTCAGGACGTTCCTGTGTGTCATTGAGATTCATGTTTGGCCCTTTTACAAAGTTTGACATGAATTGATACATGTAGTGACCCTGTCACAAAATTTGACTTTAATTGATATAGTGACCCTTGCGCAAAATTTGATTCTGTAGAGTTGGTTGACATTATAGGCATTGCATTGTTTCTCTGAAATTTGTAGAAGTAGCACCACAGTGATTGGATGGTTATGGACTATTTGTTCTGCATATTGATGGAGATAAATTATGCACTTACAATATTTTGCCCTAAGAGGGGGGTTGGCAGGGATACATGGGACTTCAGATGGAAGACAATTCCCGACAAGTAGGAATATGACATGCCGAATGATTCCAGGTTCAGACTGGATTTTTGATAGATCCCATGAGTAGGGATTTAGCATCTCCCACTGTGGCACCTCATCCCCTGGGGCAAAATATTGATAGGTGCATTATAATGTAGGCTAAATACGTGGTATTGTGGTAGAATCATTGTTTTTCTGTATGCTCCTGTACTTGGACGCAACATTAAATGTACAGTTGACTTATACTACAGTGAGATGTTTGATCACATGTGTAGAGATGTAGATATATTAGTTGGATAAATGTCGACCTCAAAGTAGTATGATGCTGGAGTTAATTAAAATAAGAATATTGATATTTGCTGAGTCTGATGTTCTGAATAACAGAAATCTGACAATAGTTAACATAACTGTTTCTGTCTGTGGGGAATTAAGGCTTTTACCAAGGTTTTACTGCTCGCACTTTTTTTCAATTTGCGAAACTTATGTCGCAGATTTTACGGTATACCAGTATAAGTGATCTGTACTGAAAAATTACATGTAACTGATGTACAAATTCATCTCAATCCATTGCAATTTTGGCCACTATTTTCTGATGTTCGATTCTAATATCTGTGAAAATGTCTTACAGGTCAAATGTATCAACAAATCATCTGTCGGTCGTCTGGTTATTTCTGTAAGGCCAAACATCAGAGGAAGTATTGATGTGATTAGAGCGTCGGAAAGTAAATTTAAGACTCAAGTTTACAATTAACCCATTTTAAAGCTTTACATGGTATACAATTAATCCGATTTGTTGTCTAATTTAAGCATCAATAGTATTTTAGACATTGAAACAAATAATTACCATTATTCAAGACATTATTTACGACTTAATGACACTTCTGTATTTGTAGAGTTAGGGTGGAAATAACAGCGACCGACAACTTGTAAAACTTATCCAAATGTAACTTCAGCCTATGACCAATACATAGTTCCCACATCTACAATATTTACCTCCCTTGTTCAGAATTGTTGGCCAACTTTCCTTAAATTTTATGAGGAATATAATGTAAACTATGATAAACTAATCCGCTATATAAAAAATAACTTATTCATTATGTTCATGTGGGCATTTGGCTCAGTAAGTTGAAGAAAAAGTGAGTGTCACATGCAAATTCTCTTGGTATTTTCTCAATTATCACATACTTGGAAATTAATCCTATAGGGGCTTATCAGTTTTGCCTATCAAAATGGCCGACAGTTAAGAACAAGGGAGGTAAATATTGTAGTTGTGGGAACTATGTAAACAATATTACAATCTCCCTGTTTTCCCTGGTGTTATAAAACAAAGTTTCATTGATTTATCCAGGTTTAGTGACAAGTTTCTACCTCACAATGTTTACTGCATAATTACAGGTTTACATACAGTTAGATACAACACCTCAACTCTCTCTTGTTGTTACAGCAAATCTACCTATAGTTGTTATAGTATCTACACTTTGTTGAGTTCTGTTGCAGTTTTGTTTGAATTATGAGTTCAAAGTCACAGTGTCCTATATTCGTCTGTTCGAGAAATTGATAATATTCCGGAAGGAATAACACTGAACTATGTTAGGCTACGATGCCAATGTCGCCGGGTTCATACACCTAAATATACCGTTCCTTTTCTGTCACATGACCCTGTCATTGTCGCACATGTTCTCATGGTTAGTTTCACTGTTTCTATGGTAACTAGATGTTGTTAGGGTTACTCCATGCAATTTGTAGGTATTCTATTGTTGTTATAAAGTTACCCTCTGCACTTTTCTGTACATTTCTTTTGTTTCTGAAAAATCTTAATTTTGTGATTATTATTTTGGTGTCTGTGTGATTTTAAAGTTAAAATAATGACTCCGAAATTTCTGTGAAATACTACTTGGAAGATTCCCTCAAACACGTGATATTTGCTTGCTCTAACATCAGAAGTGTAAAAATGCAACAGCAGTGTGGCGACATTTTCATTTCTTTTATTGATTGTGAAACAATTATTCCTAGGATTGTAAGAAGACTTTGAGTTCAATGCATCAGTGAAGATAATGAAACTCGGCAGAAATTTTTATGTTTAATCTGTTCCGTCAGTGATTGTCATCTCTTAGTTTTGTTCTTGCATTTACAGCAATACGCTTGCGTCTACTAAATCTAAAACATGCTTGTACTCGGTGGAATTATCTTGAAATGACAATCTACAGACTTAACAAATGTTGACATTGATTTCTAACCTCGCACAAATGCTTTTTTATTCTTGTCTATTTCACAACCCAAAATCTTCTCCTGTTTTACCTCGTCCTGTTGCTGTTTTCATAGTTTCCATGGTAACCAACTTCTGTAATTGCTTGTGACCTGGATTACTGGGATTTGTATTTTCATATTTTTCTACAGAAAAAAAACATTTTATTTAAATAATTATTTTTATAGAACATTTTGGTACAGTGTTGATGTTTTTAATACTAAGTATAAATGTTGTGTTGTGATTTTTATGTTAATGGTCAGTACAGTTAAGGTAGAAAATGGATCTGTAACAAAACTTCTTGGCTGTCGTCTCTTGATGTATTCTTTCTCCATTATTTTGTTCATTTCAGTTAGGATTCGTTTGTGATAATTACATGATAATGTTACTTATTTTACTGAATTTCTAGTTCATGATATTTTATACTTTTATAGTCACGTACACAAACAATACGTATAATGTAATACTTGGAATTATCGTAATGTCCTAACTAGTAATACATTGCTTTTGTTTTAATTAAACTTTAATTATCGATTGATCTCAGATAATTGTACATGTTGTCATTCTTGACAGTAATTGCTTATTATTAAACGAAGTGTTCACAAAAAAATTCACAAGCTCAACATGATGTTCTCAATGTCGAACATATATTCTGATTTTGTTCTGTATTAATATTTTGTATCAACCACAATTTGTATAGCAAGCAATTTGTGGTGATGTTCAATGGGGATTCTGTTTCTTTTGAAAGTGATAGTAATATTTCAGTGAGATTCAATACAATACAATGCAACCGGTCTAGGGCAGCCCCCTACTTGAGGGTGTAAATTTTGGGTGTTGTTGAGTGGTTGTTGTTTAAGAGCGATAAATAGACGATACCTGGAATTCGCTAAAAATAGGTTTTTACCAGGGGTACAAACAAAATTTAATTTTATATCCATTTAAGATCAGTCAGACATTAAATCCTGTGTTTGTTTTCATTACGATTCGAGCACAATTTTAATGGTATATTGTTGTTTGTACCGCAGGATTAGAGGGAAAACCCCATATTTATAGCAATCTGGTGTATATCTATTGGTAGTAAGTGATTACTACTGGATACATGTATACTATTAATGTAGAGGTTGTAAGTTAACTGAAGAAAGTTGCTCTAGAGTGGTTGCATTGTATAGTATGTGTTTGTTCATTAGTACGGGAATGGTCAGCAATTATTGTTAAGAATGGCTACATGGTTTTGATGATATTTTGTTAAGATGTCTGAAACCTGAGTTTATTAATATTTTTTCCAGTCTTACAATAGTTGGCTACATGATTATCATCTTGAGTATGGTGTAACAGAAAGATGGACATTATTTCTTCGATACATTTTAAAATTAGAGCAAAATGCAATTTTTGAGCGCATGTTTGTCATTTAATTTCTAGTCTTTTGCAGTTTTATTACATAGAAATATCCACAAGTTTCACTGTTTACTGGAAAACATTTTCGTGGAAGAATTTATCTCTTCAGATTTTAATAGTTACTACATTGTACTTTAAATGAATGGGATAGATGCTCCAAGGACAAAACATATCAATGTTAGTTAATGTACCCAGCATTGACAGTAGATAATGTATCTCTGATCCTGGTACAATGTACTTGGTGTATATTGTGATTGCCCGCATAGTTCCGCCATCTTGTGATTAATGGTACTGGAATGATGTGCATATTGTTTTCACTTCTTGAGCAAAAATAATGTTTCATATTTGTTAAAATGATTCCAATCTTTCTTTAAAGTACATGTAGCAATCACTATCTGCAGAAATGTTGCATAGTTTAAGGGTTGTTTGTAATACACTATTGGCAAATCTTAGTGAACAATTTGAGTATTTGATAGAGAACATGAATATGTGTTACATATCGAGTCAGGTTGTTTACTCGTGTTTCTCCGATGTTAATGGTAAACATGTTTTGTCCTTAGAGCAATACGTGTCCTGATAACTTATAGTATACTTTCACTACTTTTCAAACACTTGATTATGTATCCAATTTCTTCAAATAAAGTTTTGTTTGGCATTTATTTATGTTGTTTGTATTTATTTGTTATACATGTGATGAATCATTCATACTGTTAATGTTGTGAACAGGAAAATACAAAATCGGCTGAAAATCCAGCCGTGGGTCAACAATCCATGCCATTTTGGAAAGCTTAACAAATTCTCCCAGTTATGAGCGATACGATTGGCTGATAGCAAAGACACACACTTGTTGATTGGTTTCAAATGAGATCTTGCATGACATTATTAAATTTTGGAATGTCTAAAACATCATCGACTGTAAATCTATCAGCTGCAACCAATGTCATACCCCTTACCCCCTGAAAACATTCTGGTCGGATCTGCATCAATGCCAAAAATAGGTCATGATGGAAACCGATTTCACAGAATCTGGGGATCAGTTCATAGGGAGGGGCAAATAGTTTATCTGTTCTTCTTTATTCGTATCGTATGCAAATAGTCTGGTTTGGCTAACACCGCTCTCTGTACTGTACACATGCTAAATAAGGGTTGAAACATCAGCAGTTTACCATCTTTTTGGAATTCACTCACTAAGTACTTGTACATCATTCTACAAGTGTACTGTGATAGTTTGTCACATATCATGTACACATAGACGTCATCAAAGTATGATAATACAAGACGTTGGATATATTCTGACAATCATGTTACAAGGATTCTCTTCAATGTTTTTGAACAAACATACTATCACCAACAATGCTCAAAATGAAACCAGTCTGTGTGTCCTACACAACACATCTCAGTTCGGTGCATGCAGTATTTTACTCAACATATTTGAACAAAAACTCAACTACACTCGGGTTTAAGTATTTATTGAAGTAATCATCCATAGAAATATATCACTTACAGACCAGCACGATACTAAAACAGAAAAAAATAGACACAGAAATCCCCACTCTGGACTTGTCAATAAGAATGCAAAAAAGGGCCATAACTTGTCCAAATATTAGTGGATTGTAACTGGAATCAAACTTGACCAATGCCCGGAATTGAACTTGACCAGGGCTCTAGAAAAACACTAGCCCGACGTCCCTGATTAGTCTAATGCTGAATCGGCTACCAATAGCTGAATTGAAGCACAGACATATATGGTTTATATGTCCTTGATTGAAGTTAGTCCCGGACCAGTCTGTTTTTAAAGCTAACCAACGTTGGCAATTGTTCAGTTGTAAGTAAAACCATAGAATCCCACAAACACAGACATGTGATTATTAATTTTAGATTGTGGAGCTATCATTGTGTGTGTTTATTTGATACTTAATTGACCAATATTCTCTGACAACTAGCTTTCTATGTCAGACAAGTCAAATTTTTCACACAGACAGACAATGGTAACACTTAATCCCCTACGCCATTTTTTGAATAGCAGGGGTATAATAAAACAAATAATGAATAAATTAATGAACATATTATACATCAGTAACTGTACAGAAAGAAATAAGACCCAAACAAACTGACAAAAAGGCTGCTAAGTTAGTTTAAAGTTAGTTTAATAATGATTCTGACTGTATGCATTCAATGCTTGTAAATACCTAGAAAATAGTGTACATCATGCTGATGACATTACATGATGATGATGAATTACATGAAAGCAAAATAGTGATGTTAATGAATTCGTACGAGTATATTCATATGCTACTGTTACAAGAAATTCATTAAAACATCAGTTGTTTGATTTGATTCTCAATTTCGGACAAAAGATATATATGCAAGAAAAAGAGTTGATTGTTGGCATCGGGTGATGATGGAAATATCTAGATACCAACTGTTTGGGCGGTCACTCAGCAGAGCCTCATCACCATGTAAACAGGAACTCTAACCCTCAAGCCGGATCATTTAATCCCCATTGGAAGCCAGGGAAAGATTCATATCAGATGTACACAATGTAGGAAACATGACTGTATGTGGTACATGTACATGGATGTAATAATTGCGTAATAATAACTATACAAGACAAACATGCTTTGATGAACAGAGTCATTCAAGAGTGGCATATAAATTATGCCCTTAATTAAAGAGATCAATTATGGTAATAATGCAAACATACAATCAGACAATATATGAGTGCTGCTATGGGATTTACAACCTCTTCTGTAGGCGACGTCATTTCAAGAAACGCAACATGTGACGTCACTATTCGCAAGCATGAAACAATGTTTACTCCATAATTTATGGTCACTTCATTTTCATATTGCCATATGGGACATATATTGCTTATTGTCAGTACATGGTGACATCACATGTGATGTTTTCTGGAAATGACGTCACTTAAAGAAGAGGTTGGAAATCGTACAGCAGAGCTCATATCGTACAAGAAATGGACAGAATGAACCAATCAACAAACAGAAGAAAACAACACTGATCCTGAGATATCAGAATAACAATAGAACAAATATAACAGTAAATAAAGTGAAACACGAACTGTATAAGCACAACGCAACAATTTGCAATATGAAAACAAACTAAAAACTGTTTATTTTGTGGTTATGGATTAAAATCAGGAACCGTGACACCGTCCCATGAACGCATACTGCACAACATATTAGGTTTAGATGCTTCTAAAATACAGCAAAACCTCACTTAAAGACCACCACAATGATAAGTCCACCTTAAAATTAAGAACACAACTTTCAAGTCCATTTTTCTCTTTATTCAACCTCAATATTAAAACCACCTCAATAAGAAGACCAGCTTTCAAGGATCCCAAGGGTGGTCTTATCATTGAGGTTTTACTGTACCCAGAAATTGCAAATATAATATAAGAAAAATAAAATTTTAGAAAGGTTAGTTTATCACATTAGATTTACAGCAAATAAAAGTTATACTGTTTGCTTGTATATTGACAGTACTAACTACATAACGTAACAGAAGAAAAACTAATTACAATTTTCTTTTCAGTTTTCTATCAAATTTTTTACAGTTTATTAAAGCTGAAAATTATTTTCTGTATTTTTCTATAATGCAATATTGTTTCAATGTAGGTGTTGTTGTCTAAATACCAAAATACTGCGAAACCGAAAGTAACGCGAAAATAAGCAGCAAATATTATACACACATAATTATTAGTACCACATGGTATTTTCAGAGCGTAAACGTGTAAACAAACCATGGAATGATGAGTTTTGTTCCATAATACAAAGATATTACCACCTTTATAATGTCCTTAATGATTAGTTATGTATGTACTGCTAAATTAAATCCATGATTATTTTGTTGTCAATTATAAAATGATACACTGAATGTGTTTACATACTGCTAAAAATAGAAACAATAAAACAGTGATGTATTAGGTGTCAACTTGATGTTATCAGATAAAAAAAATATTCTAAATGACTAACTAACTAACACATGATAAAACATACAAAGGTTTGGCATTTATTGAAAATTATATTATCACAGTGGAAGTCCAGATTTACATATATATAATAAGCAATAAAGCACAGTCAAATACCAGGGTTTTTCCCTCTGTTCTTTTAGCTGTTATTCAGCTATATTTCCAATGCCAAAAGTACTCTTTTTCCAAATTTGAATGTAAAAATTCCTAATAAATCAGAAGAAAATTCAATTTAGACAGCAATTGACGAAGTTGTACAAAAAAATGAGCATAATATTACTTTGATGACATAACAACTTGTAATCAGAATGTGAAGCCAATTGATTTAAATACAAGATTTTAAACTCTTTTGAATTGCTAACATCAACACAGGGCTCTAGAAATCCACTAGCCCGACATTCAGGACAAGTCTTATTGCCGATTCGGGCTACCAACAGTCGGGTTGGACTTAGTCCGGGACAAGTTTGTTATGCGCGGCTTCTTGACTGTTAATCTGTATCCTATTCTGTGCTTGTACAACTAGCCTCCCGTGTCGGACAAGTCAAAATTAACATGTACATTAACCGGGACAACTATATTTAAAGAAAATTTCTAGAGCTCTGGTTCAGCATGAAAAATGAATATTGCACCTCATTGTGATAGTAACAAGAATTTATCTCCCACTGGTCGGCGATAATCTCAAATAACACAAGGAGTATAGAACTGTCACGTAACAAAAAGTTCAACAATTAAATCTTAACAAAGAAAATCAATCACTGTCCATTGTATGGAACAGATTAGAGACATCAATTAACATCAGATATATACATGTATACATGCCCATATGTACATACACTTCTGTGCTCAATGACTACGTTATATATCCAACATCAGGTCCCCACTTCACGAAAATACTCAGTAATTGTCTTAAATACATTAACCAATTGTTTCAACATAAGCAATCTAAAAGTTTGGAAGTTTTTACTTCCATGTGAGAAAAATTAGATAATTGTTCTGTTAACTTAAAGTAATCACAAGCATCTACAGGCAAATGAGCTATAGAGAAAATATATACTTGAGTAAATTCTTAATTATTTATTATCAGTCTTGAAACATATTAATAAATAAATGATTAAAAAAGGAGTAATATTGTAAAAAAATTGCATTTTCAATAAATTTATACTATAAATTTCAAATATCAAAACTTATAGCTTATTAGATTTAGGACAAACTTAAGTATTTTCGTGAAATCGGGACCAGGTATACATGAACCCATACTAAACAATATTGTACTTGAATTTGAATTTTTGTTCATTACTTCCATGATATACACCAAGCATCATTAAAACACTCCAGGACAAAACAAAAAACCAGATGATAGGAGAAACCACAGTATAAACTGTCACAGACACGCCTATTTCTCTTATATCAATCTTGTTACCTTGGTATGCCTGGGACATTTTATTTCATTATAATATTATACAAAATGGTTGATATTTGAAAGTATTAGAAACAAAACTAACCTGACAAATAGTGTAAGTATACAGAAACAAGCTGTTCAATATATGATTCTATTAAAACATTCCACCACCTCATGCAATAAATATTTGACAGATTAAAAATCCATTCTAGCAATGCTCTGTGAAAGCTAGATTAGCGTTAATTGGCTGTAAGATGCTTAATGCTGCATTAGACTTAAGAAAGCTTTTAGCGACTGAGCCCCAGAGGAACAAATATTTCAGCAGTGTTGATGTCAGTTATGAGGTGGGTGGGGTATAGATATTAGAAATTTGGTAACATAGCAATGGTCACAACAAATCCCATGAAGAAGATGAACAATATGACTGGTGTAAATGGTCCCCACAGTGGCCATAGTCCCATTGATAAACTGAAAGAAAAAAAAGTATACAATAGATGACCAAGTCAAGAATATCATACTTATACATATATGTGCACAGTCCCGATCCATAAATTTGCATTTTATATCACAAATAACAACAAACAAAAAATATTGAATATCGCTTACTTTGTCTATTTCTATAAGTCACACTGTCTGATATAAAAGTACAATAACTTTGAAATCACTGCCACTAGTCTGAACTTCATACAGTCAAGATTTCGATCTACAGTAAAACCTCAATAATCCAATAATATCACTTGAAGACTACCTCAAAATTAAGAACACGATTCCCCAGTCCATTATCACTGTCTTGCTATTTATTCAACCTCAATATTAAGACCACCCAATAATAATGCCAGTTTTCAAGGGTCCCAATGGTGGTCATATTATAAAGGTAATTATTACTGTAAATGACTGTACTATGTGGTTACCATACTTACAATATTCCACCAAGTATGAAAGCAGCAGTGGCTATGGGTATAAGTGCCGGATATTGTCTCTCCCAGTCATCAGAACTGATTTTCTTCACATAAGATAAGAATATAATCAAGAATAATGCTATAGATATATTCACTCCAACCAACAATGCACCAATATTGAACCACAATCTGAAATCAAACATTTCCACATTAGATTTACATTTATTTCTATGTAAAATGTATAAAAACATGGCAGTAAATGGCGACATACATGATATATCATAACATGAGCATGATTTACTGTTCCATGTCAACTACATTATACACAAAGGATAAAGAAAAACAGAGATTGGAAATCTCCTATTTCCATTGTCACTCTTACCTTTAATGATTAGCAATCAAATACAATATACAAATTCACCACATGACATTGGTGTGATGGCATGGAGAAAATAAAAGCAACAATTGCAAAGTGAAGGTAGAACAATTTTAATACAGTATGCACTATGCAGGTATTCTTCATTTTCGTTTACTTGAAAACGTTGGAGGTGATCATGCAATGAAAACATGTTTTGCAACAAATTGACCAATAGACAAAGTGAACGCAATAATGGTATTCTCGACTAATTTTTTATCAGTAGTACTGGTAGTAACAGATTAATGCAGCCCCAAAAGCACAGAACAATATTGTTTCATTAAACTTATGGGGCTGGCAAAACTTGTGGGGCTGGCGAAAGTCAGTCATTCAAAAAAGGGTTGTTTAAGTCATAAGTAGGTGATTCCAATATGGAATATTCTACCTGCATGGTATGCTATTTATATGTTTATATCACATGGTGACAAATAATCATATCTAAATTTATGTTAATCGTAAAATAAGCACACAAGACAAAAATACTCACTGATTGAAATACAAGCACATTTCTGAGCTGATATAATATAGACATGAATACATTGATTCCAAACACATCTAGGAACCATAAATAATTCAAATGATAGTCAACACTAACACAATGTTACAATGGACTTGTATAATATTAAAGTACCTGTTAATTCTTGAATCATACAACGCGGCTCGGTAGAAGTCAGTATAGTAAAATACACCAAGGGAGGCAATCAACCAACATATGTTCTGAAATAAAAATGAAATTATTATATAAATACATAGCTGTTAACTAATAATGCATTAATTTTAAATAAATGACTGTTCGTAATGCAGCAGACAAGATTAGAGTTTTCCAAAAAAAAATCTTCATTGTAACAACTAACATTCTCAAAAATAAAATATCAGTTTTAATTCAAGTAACAAATAGACACACACACCTGGATACTGTAAGCAGATTCAATTTTGTGAAATTTGCTGTGTTGCAGGTCAAACTTTTTCTTCGTATCAATGTCGACTTCTCTAAATTCTGACAATCTGTCTCCATGAAACTCCTTCACAAGTTCTCCATCTGAAATGTAATAGTTTCTTGAGTTCTGTCCGAACTGTCTAGTTCTTATTGTCTATGGTCCAAATTTATTATATTTTATTTTTACCACAGGAGAAATCTCGGATAAGCTGTTCAGCAACATATATAAAATGCTCTTACTTCTAAGGCGAGATTTCTTGGCTATCACTTCTGGCCAGACCGAATTACTAAAGAATCGCCACATACAGTTCGCCAGTCGTATAATGATTCGCCACAGCTTTTTATTAGGATTATAATGATAATTTTAATAATTATTATTATTAAATATGACCTATTTATTACATACATGAAAGTTTTATGTTTTAGTTCGATAAGAATGGGTAGTATTAAAGGTATTGGGTAGTAAATTACATAATTAAAGGTATTGGGTAGTAAATTACATAATTAAAGGTATTGGGTAGTAAATTACATAATTAAAGGTATTGGGTAGTAAATTACATAATTAAAGGTATTGGGTAGGTATTGGGTAGTAAATTACATAATTAAAGGTATTGGGTAGTAAATTACATAATTAAAGGTATTGGGTAGTAAATTACATAATTAAAGGTATTGGGTAGTAAATTACATAATTAAAGGTATTTGGTATTAAATTACATAATTAAAGATATTGGGTAGTAAATTACATAATTAAAGGTATTGGGTAGTAAATTACATAATTAAAGGTATTGGGTAGTAAATTACATAATTAAAGGTATTGGGTAGTAAATTACATAATTAAAGGTATTGGGTAGTAAATTACATAATTAAAGGTATTGGGTAGTAAATTACATAATTAAAGGTATTGGGTAGTAAATTACATAATTAAAGGTATTGGGTAGTAAATTACATAATTAAAGGTATTGGGTAGTAAATTACATAATTAAAGGTTTTGGGTAGTAAATTACATAATTAAAGGTATTGGGTAGTAAATTACATAATTAAAGGTATTGGGTAGTAAATTACATAATTAAAGGTATTGGGTAGTAAATTACATAATTAAAGGTATTGGGTAGTAAATTACATAATATTTGGTATTTGATTTTTTGTTCTAATATTCATCTATACAATATGTGCTGTACAAACAAAAAGTAAAATATGTCCACAAATAAAAGAATTTGCGGCAATAATTGGTCTTTGATCAATTAACAATAAATGAATAATTGCTGTTAATTGCCTCCATGTAAATTCCTGCTATTTATGGCCGAAGAATTCCATTAAGTACTATAGCCTGTGCACATTATTAATACAAGAACTGCTAAAAACAGCTTTTAATACATCATAAGTAGTTTTCATATTAAAATCAAATAATGAATAGATGATATTAGATCTACAATGTATTTATTCATGTTTGCCTAGCCCCGCATACGTGTCTCTGTGCTCCTGACTTTTACACGTATCTTTGTAACAGAGCCACCCTCAAACCTATAGGAAAAACGTGGGATTTTGCCGCATCGACTGAACAGACTTATGAAGGTATGGAAAACTGTAGCAATATTTCATGAGTAGAAGAAAACAAAATGCAAAAAATCGAATTTTTAGATCATCTGAGTGCCTCACAATCACTTCGACAAGAAGACAGGGGTCAGATGTTTATTACTGCAAAAATTGTCGCTAAGGTATCTGTCAATCAAACATAACTCCACCCATGGTGCGCCAGTAAACTATCTACCTTACAAACTGGAAGTTGACATTTGCGCTTCCGCCAATTTTGCTCGTCAAAGTAGCAATACAAGATGGATTTTAATGTTGAAACAACTTTTGATCAGATATAACTTTTAGTATCGGCTCAAGGAGGAGCAATAAGAGCAATATTGACAGTGATCTGGGTAGGGTAATATAGGGTAATAGTGCGCACCGCCTCAAAAGCAACTCTGCCCTTTTTTTGTATTGTGCATGATTCACTACTTTTTGACAAAACAAGTCATAACCATGACACTCTTGTGTTGAAAAGACAAATAAATCAACGAAAAGCTACAAGTTTTTTTATTGCATGCATTTGCATAACTATGTTCACAAAAGTAAGAGTAAATCATAAATGCAGTGGAAAGACCGATGGTGTCCAACTTCTATATACTTGTGTGAATGGTTTAGCAGGATGTTGTACAGCGACAGTATAGAGATGTGACGTCCGTGGCTGGACTAATGTTTGCCTTACATGAGAAATATCACATACATTGAACTTCGAAGCACAGGAGATTGTACACTTTAAACTCAATAAAAGTATGATTCTTTATCATCTATCAGAAACAATTTAACTGCCTTGAACAATTGAAAATTCGTTTTTGCTGTCAAGTGGGAAAAAGTTAGACTTCTTGTACAATGTATGATATCCTACATTTAGAACTTATAGAAGTGAGAGTCCTATGGTTTGAAACTTTGATGCACCATTGAACTTGAACATTTCAAAATACGCATTATTCCCCTATTTGGCGTCTGGACACTAAGAATCATTTTTTTCAGGAAGACATATTGTTTATTACCTGGATCCAAGTGATCAAGATACTGTCCAGCAATTCGTTTTTGTACACGACGATGAATTAACTGTTGCCTGTCGTTTGTTTTTGTTTGGGTCGCCATCTTATTGTGCTTAATATGAACAATAAATATTTTCTATATTTATTTTATAAATTTTCGCGTTAATCGATAAAAACTGTAAAGTACAATTAGTTATACTTTTAGTTATTAAGTGTAAGTATTAAGGTATTGTATAAAAGCTTCCATGTACATATTCATTTGTTTTCAATTTCACGGGAGTTCGTTTTATGTACCAAATAAACCAAATAATTTTACTATAGGTAAGTACTTTTTTAGCTGCCAGATGTTAAAAGCCATACCCGGTATCCGGAATACCAAAAAGTCTAAATCTCAACCGTTGAGGCCGATAATATCCCAATTGATCAGGCCGAAACGCCTACTTGTTAAGCCCCTCCCACTAAGTACTATATTGACTATAGGTTACGCTGTGACGCCTACTTTTTAAGCCCCTCCCCTTTGACCCGGTGTTGATGGAAACAGGCATGCTTAGTTGTTGGCATTTAAGTTTTCAGTGCGTTTGACGTATGAAATTAGAAGTGCTCATGTACGTGTAACTTACAGACTACTGTAGATTGCAAGGATAATAAAAATCTATTTTCGGTAAATTATTTCCGTATCGTCAAGAATTCTAGTATCGTTCTTGGATTTTTTGCCTCTTTAGTTTACATACAATGACACAAAGGGGGTCGGCACGTTAAGGAAATGACCTCAAACAGACATCCAAGTCAAAATAATCATACCATTTAATGATATTACATGGTATGATTGATTTTGACTTGGATGTCTGTTTTAGGTCATTTCCTTAACGTGCCGACCCCCTTTGCAATGACACAGACGGAAACCTGTGCATTTGGCCTTCCCATGTTTTGAGAGGAACCAGAATATTCATGCTAATTCTGTCTTGACATCGGCTTTATGATTGCAAAGAAATTACCATTTACAGTGTTTATTGTGGCATATGTACGGTGGCACAGAGGTGACATGTGTATGTTTTTATTTATCTCCTGCGCACGACATACTAAGTCGTGCGCACGACTTAATTATCTCGTGCGCACGACATAGTAAGTCGTGCGCACGACATAGTATCTTGTGCGCACGACTTAGTATCTTGTGCGCACGACTTAGTATGTTGTGCGGTAAAGGGTCATCTCGGCCCACTTACAGTCTCGACCCGGTCCGACTCGTCCCGGTCCGACTCGGCCCACTTTTGAAGTGCAATGAATAGGCAAAGTTGTTCACACATTCCGGATGAACCTTCTTTCGTAGCTATGAAAGTCCGTAGCCACGAAAGTATAGTCGCCATCACTATTCTCGCGGTATCACTATTCTCGCGGTAATTGCGTAACTCCGCCCATCGGTGTTTATCAACAAAAGCGGGTGACCTACTTTTTATCGCAAATAAAAAACAGTCGTATCCATCAGTATGAATCGTCTTTTGGTGAGTATTTGCTATAACATCCTTATAAAAATGATTTTCTACCCAAACAGTATGAAATCCCCAATAAATAATGTGTATTAAATAAAAAAATACCTTAAGTTTCATGTTCGTCTGCTTTTCTCCCCCCCACCAATTATAGGCTTCAGACCACTAAATTATTTCTCAAATGCGACCATGTTCATATGTTATCGTCCCTTGTTACTGTTTTTTTTGGTAATTTTCGACCTCACACTAATAAAAAAAATATATTTTTGTGTCATCTTCGATCTTACACTAATCAAGCATTTCCATTTTGTAGAAACATGTGACTCACAGGGAGAAAAGGCCCTATGATAAAGACAAATTAAAAAGAGCCTATGATGCAACCTTGTCTGGCATATCTGTTTACAGGGCATCTAGATTATATGGTGTCCCTGAGTCTACACTGAGAGACAGGACAAGGCAAAATGTCACTATTGATTGTAGGTCTGGTCCTTCAAGGTTATTTTCCAGTGATGAGGAAAAGAATCTTGTGGAGCATATTGTTTATATGGCAAATATAGGTTATGGTTATTCCATATGTGATATTCAATACATGGCAGCGGACTATGCCAGATCTTTAGGAAAGGATGTTAAAGCTAAAGATGGACTGAGTCAAGGTTGGTTTTACGCCTTTGTCGATCGCTGGGAGCAACTAAAGGTAGTTACCCCACAGAAGCTAGGAATGGCTCGTGCCAAATGTACTTCACATGAAGTTATTACTGCATATTTTGCAGAACTTAAATTAATAATGGAAACCAATGACTTAATAAATGCACCTGAAAGAATATACAATATCGATGAGTCAGGTTTTTCTACAGAGCATTTGCCTCCAAAAATTATATGTGATAAAAACACAAATCCCCAGGCTGTAACATCTCCAAGAACAAAGAATGTTACAGTGGTCGGTGGGGCTAATGCCATAGGAAATCATATTCCTCCTTTTTATATATTTCCTGGGAAGCGATGGTCCGACAACCTACTAGATGGAGCTGCAGCAGGTTCAGTTGGCCGAATGTCCGAGAGTGGATGGATAAATCGTGGACTATTTGAAAATTATGTTACTTCACATTTTGGAAAATATGCAGGCATTGTCAAAGATTCAAATAGACCTGCAACCCTCATTCTATATGATGGACATAAATCGCATATTTCCCTTACACTGACCACCTGGGCAAAAGAGCACAACATCATACTATTTGTACTCCCCCCACATTCTAGTCATCTAACTCAGCCATTAGATGTGGGCGTGTTTGGGCCTATGAAAAGGTACTTTTACATGGAGTGTAAATCATATATGCACAGCAACCCAGGAATAGCCATAACCAGATATGAGGTGGCAAGACTTACTGCCAAACCATATGCCAGAGCATTCTCTCCAGATAATGTAATATCTGCATTTAAAAAAGCAGGAATTTATCCTTTTGATAGTGAGATGATATCTGTAACACAAACGCTTCCCGCTTCTATATATCATGCCCAGCAAAGCACAAATACTTATGATGAACCGGCCGAAAACAAGACAATGGAAAGTCAAACTGACGTAGAAATACAAAAAGATCAAACAAATTTCTTAGACAGTATTAAAATAACCCAAGTTGTCCAGAGACCACGGAAAAAATTTGTCCCACCTAAAAAAATTATTGGTAACTTACTTGCTCAAAACAACATAGAAACTATAACCGAAATGGAACAAAAAAGACAGTCTGTTGGCATAAAGAAAAGAGAATGCAATTCATGTCAACATATAAAAATCGGTAAAACATACCAAACAGCCAAAGCATATCCAAAGCCATCAACATCGGGTCTATCAAAAAAAAGTGGTGCCCCTCTAGATTTGGATGATTCTGACAGTGATATTGATGAAGATAATGACCCCTGTTGTGTTTGCAACAAAAACTTTCCTCCCCAACTTAGAGGATGCATGTCAGTGACCATTGTAAAATGGGGTCAATGTGATTTTTGTGAACATTGGGTCCACTTAACACACTGCTCTAACGTCAATGTGTTGAGGAGGGGTAGTGTATTCAGATGTGTCCACTGTCCAGAATAATAATATATTGACAGTGTTTAACAAAATGTGTTCAAGTTTATCACTTAAATTGTTTAAAGTTTATATTTACATTTGATTTACATTGTAAACGACAGTTGTGCAGAATACAGATCAATTTAGTAATCTGACGCCTATATTTCATCTATTTTTAGAACATTATTGAAATACCGCGAGAATAGTGATGACGTCAGCCATTAAATATGGCGGTGACCCCATGTACATTTTTAACATTTTTTACGAATTTGTGACATTTTAACAATAATATTTTGCTGTTTGGTGTTTGATATGATTGTAATTCATGATAGTGTGCAGATTTTTGATGGTAAGTTAACTATTTCTTATTTATTCTTCATTATTCATTAAGTACCGCGAGAATACAGATATGCACTGTACAAGGCGGAGTTAAAATGAATATTCATGATGAGTAATTTTCACAACATGGCTTTTTTTACGGCACCTACCGTAATAAGCCGGGAAGAACGGCTTCGTAAAAATTTAAAGACCGTAACTACCGTAACGTGCCGGAGAAAAGTCTCAATAAGAATTACCAGATATATTTGAAACGGATTTTATTGTCTCAAAAACAGAAATATGGTTAGTGATATTTATGTATTTTAATGCGGGTTAATTTGAACCCTAGAATGTTTTAGTATTGTTGTAATATGATTTATAGTTATGAATGTATTATATGCTATAATTGCTAAACGTAATCTACAATATTGCTTAAATTAACAACATTAAGGACCGTACGTACCTATGTCTATGAATACATAAAATGCTTGTACCCTTAGTATCAATGGGTCATCAGATTTTTCTAAGATGATTATTAATTTTCAAATTACAGAAACATTTACTGTCCGGTTATTGTAAAATTTCATTTTGAAAAATTTTGCGCTCAATCAATTAAAGTTCTTTTAGCTTATCCAATCAAACATGTCACATTTCTGAAAAAAAAACACATCATATTGTAGTTCTAAAACCAAAGAAGTATTATTTTTGGTCCAATTGTCAATTTCTATTTTGTGTATAATTTCGTTGAAGTACGCAGCTCCCTTACATTTGTATATACTATATTAACTTCATAAATGAATATTTTTCATGATGAGTTATATAAAAAATACAATTGTTTGGTTACAATCAGAGCCACGAAAGTACCATGCCTATAATATGGTAGTAGCCACGAAAGTCACATGTCTATAATATGGTAGTAGCCACGAAAGTATCTTGTCTATAATATGGTAGTAGCCACGAAAGTCACATGTCTATAATATGGTAGTAGCCACGAAAGTATCTTGTCTATAATATGGTAGTAGCCACGAAAGTCACATGTCTATAATATGGCAGAAGCCACGAAGGTCACATGTCTATAATATGGTAGTAGCCACGAAAGTCACATGTCTATAATATGGTAGTAGCCACGAAAGTACCATGCCTATAATATGGTAGTAGCCACGAAAGTCACATGTCTATAATATGGTAGTAGCCACGAAAGTATCTTGTCAATAATATGGTAGTAGCCACGAAAGTATCTTGTCAATAATATGGTAGTAGCCACGAAAGTCACATGTATATAATATGGCAGTAGCCACGAAAGTCACATGTATATAATATGTATAAAATATGGTAGTAGCCACGAAAGTCACATGTCTATGATATGGCAGTAGCCACGAAAGTCACATGTCTAAAATATGGTAGTAGCCACGAAAGTCACATGTATATAATATGTATAAAATATGGTAGTAGCCACGAAAGTCACATGTCTATGATATGGCAGTAGCCACGAAAGTCGTATGTCTATAATATGGTAGTAGCCACGAAAGTATCTTGTCTATAATATGGTAGTAGCCACGAAAGTCACATATCTATCATATGGTAGTAGCCACGAAAGTCACATGTATATAATATGTCTAAAATATGGTAGTACCCACGAAAGTCACATGTATATAATATGTCTAAAATATGGTAGTAGCCACGAAAGTATCTTGTCTATAATATGGTAGTAGCCACGAAAGTCACATGTCTATAATATGGTAGTAGCCACGAAAGTCACATGTATATAATATGGTAGTAGCCACGAAAGTATCTTGTCTATAATATGGTAGTAGCCACGAAAGTCACATGTATATAATATGTCTAAAATATGGTAGTAGCCACGAAAGTCACATGTCTATGATATGGCAGTAGCCACGAAAGTATCTTGTCTATAATATGGTAGTAGCCACGAAAGTCACATGTCTATGATATGGCAGTAGCCACGAAAGTGGTATGTCTATAATATGGTAGTAGCCACGAAAGTATCTTGTCTATAATATGGTAATAGCCACGAAAGTCACATGTCTATCATATGGTAGTAGCCACGAAAGTCACATGTATATAATATGTCTAAAATACATGTATGGTAGTAGTTACGAAAGTCACATGTATATAATATGTCTAAAATATGGTAATAGCCACGAAAGTCACATGTATATAATATGTCTAAAATATGGTAGTAGCCACGAAAGTCACATGTCTATAATATGTCTAAAATATGGCAGTAGCCACGAAAGTCACATGTCTATAATATGGTAGTAGCCACGAAAATCACATGTCTATAATATGGTAGTAGCCATGAAAGTATCTTGTCTATAATATGGTAGTAGCCACGAAAGTCACATGTCTATCATATGGTAGTAGCCACGAAAGTCACATGTATATAATATGTCTAAAATATGGTAGTACCAGCGAAAGTCACATGTATATAATATGTCTAAAATATGGTAATAGCCACGAAAGTCACATGTATATAATATGTCTAAAATATGGTAGTAGCCACGAAAGTCACATGTCTATAATATGTCTAAAATATGGCAGTAGCCACGAAAGTCACATGTCTATAATATGGTAGTAGCCACGAAAATCACATGTCTATAATATGGTAGTAGCCATGAAAGTATCTTGTCTATAATATGGTAGTAGCCACGAAAGTCACATGTCTATAATATGGTAGTAGCCACGAAAGTCACATGTCTATCATATGGTAGTAGCCACGAAAGTCACATGTATATAATATGTCTAAAATATGGTAGTACCAGCGAAAGTCACATGTATATAATATGTCTAAAATATTGCAGTAGCCACGAAAGTCACATGTCTATAATATGGTAGTAGCCACGAAAATCACATGTCTATAATATGGTAGTAGCCACGAAAGTATCTTGTCTATAATATGGTAGTAGCCACGAAAGTCACATGTCTATAATATTGTAGTAGCCACGAATGTCACATGTCTATAATATGGTAGTAGCCACGAAAGTATCTTGTCTATAATATGGTAGTAGCCACGAAAGTCACATGTCTATAATATGGCAGTAGCCACGAAAGTCACATGTCTATAATATGGCAGTAGCCACGAAAGTCACATGTCTATAATATGGTAGTAGCCAAGAAAGTATCTTGTCTATAATATGGTAGTAGCCACGAAAGTCACATGTCTATAATATGTCTAAAATATGGTAGTAGCCACGAAAGTCACATGTCTATAATATTGTAGTAGCCACGAAAGTCACATGTCTATAATATGGTAGTAGCCACGAAAGTATCTTGTCTATAATATGGTAGTAGCCACGAAAGTCACATGTCTATAATATGGCAGTAGCCACGAAAGTCACATGTCTATAATATGGCAGTAGCCACGAAAGTCACATGTCTATAATATGGTAGTAGCCACGAAAGTATCTTGTCTATAATATGGTAGTAGCCACGAAAGTCACATGTCTATAATATGGCAGTAGCCACGAAAGTCACATGTATATAATATGGTAGTACCCTTCTTTCAAAATGGCGGAAATTTACAGCATGGGTTACTTCCCCTGATTTCAAAATGATTGATATTCCGCGAAAATGGCAGCCATTTTGACATCAGGGGACATAAATCATGTCTAAAATTGCATCCATTTTGTAATAAAGGGACATTACTCTCATTCATAATAGCGACCATTTTTAAGCAGGATGCATAACTCTACCTTTCTTGGCGACCATTCAAAACAAGAGTAGCCTCCCTTCTTTCAAAATGGTCGAAATTAACAGAACGGATTACTTCCCCTGATGTCAAAATGTTTGATATTCCGCGAAAATGGCAGTCATTTTGACATCAAGGGACATAAATCATGTCTAAAATTGCATCCATTTTGTAATAAAGGGACATTACTCTTTTTCATTATAGCGGCCATTTTAAGCAGGGGGCATAACTGTACCTTTGAGGCGACCATTCGAAACAAGAGTATCCTCCCTTATTTCAAAATGGCGGAAATTTACAGCATGGATTACTTCCCCTGATTTCAAAATGGTTGATATTCCGCGAAAATGGCAGCCATTTTGACATCAGGGGACATAAATCATGTCTAAAATTGCATCCATTTTGTAATGAAGGCACATTACTCTCATTCATAATAGCGACCATTTTTAAGCAGGATGCATAACTCTACCTTTCTTGGCGACCATTCAAAACAAGAGTAGCCTCCCTTCTTTCAAAATGGTCGAAATTAACAGAACGGATTACTTCCCCTGATGTCAAAATGTTTGATATTCCGCGAAAATGGCAGCCATTTTGACATCAAGGGACATAAATCATGTCTAAAATTGCATCCATTTTGTAATAAAGGGACATTACTCTTTTTCATTATAGCGGCCATTTTAAGCAGGGGGCATAACTGTACCTTTGAGGCGACCATTCGAAACAAGAGTATCCTCCCTTATTTCAAAATGGCGGAAATTTACAGCATGGATTACTTCCCCTGATTTCAAAATGATTGATATTCCGCGAAAATACAGCCATTTTTACATCAGGGGACATAAATCATGTCTAAAATTGCATCCATTTTGTAATAAAGGGACATTACTCTCATTCACAATTGCGACCATTTTTAAGCAGGATGCATAACTCTACCTTGCTTGGCGACCATTAAAACAAGAGTAGCCTCCCTTCTTTCAAAATGGTGGAAATTAAAAGCACGGATTACTTCCCCTGATTTCAAAATGGTTGATATTCCGCGAAAATGGCAGCCATTTTGACACCAGGGGACATAAATCATGTCTAAAATTGCACCCATTTTGTATAAAAGGGACATTACTCTCATTCATAATAGCGGCCATTTTTAAGCAGGGGGCATAACTGAACCTTGCTTGGCAACCATTCGAAACAAGAGCAGCCTCCCTTCTTTCAAAATGGTGGAAGTTAACAGCATGGATTACTTCCCCTGATTTCAAAATGGTTGATATTCCGCGAAAATGGCAGCCATTTTGACATCAGGGGACATAAATCATGTCTAAAATTGCATCCATTTTGTAATGAAGGCACATTACTCTCATTCATAATAGCGGCCATTTTTAAGCAGGATGCATAACTCTACCTTGCTTGTCGACCATTCGAAACAAGAGTAGCCTCCCTTCTTTCAAAATGGTGGAAATTAACAGAACGGATTACTTCCCCTGATGTCAAAATGTTTGATATTCCGCGAAAATGGCAGCCATTTTGACATCAAGGGACATAAATCATGTCTAAAATTGCATCCATTTTGTAATAAAGGGACATTACTCTTTTTCATTATAGCGGCCATTTTAAGCAGGGGGCATAACTGTACCTTTGAGGCGACCATTCGAAACAAGAGTATCCTCCCTTATTTCAAAATGGCGGAAATTTACAGCATGGGTTACTTCCCCTGATTTCAAAATGATTGATATTCCGCGAAAATGGCAGCCATTTTGACATCAGGGGACATAAATCATGTCTAAAATTGCATCCATTTTGTAATAAAGGGACATTACTCTCATTCACAATTGCGACCATTTTTAAGCAGGATGCATAACTCTACCTTGCTTGGCGACCATTAAAACAAGAGTAGCCTCCCTTCTTTCAAAATGGTGGAAATTAAAAGCACGGATTACTTCCCCTGATTTCAAAATGGTTGATATTCCGCGAAAATGGCAGCCATTTTGACACCACGGGACATAAATCATGTCTAAAATTGCACCCATTTTGTATAAAAGGGACATTACTCTCATTCATAATAGCGGCCATTTTTAAGCAGGATGCATAACTCTACCTTGCTTGGCAACCATTCGAAACAAGAGCAGCCTCCCTTCTTTCAAAATGGTGGAAATTAACAGCATGGATTACTTCCCCTGATTTCAAAATGGTTGATATGCAGCAATTTTGACATCAGGGGACATAAATCATGTCTAAATTTGCATCCATTTTGTAATAAAAAGGACATTACTCTCATTCATAATAGCGGCCATTTTTAAGCAGGATGCATAATTCTACCTTGCTTGGCAACCATTCGAAACAAGAGCAGCCTCCCTTCTTTCAAAATGGTGGAAATTAACAGCACGGATTACATCCCCTGATTTCAAAATGGTTGATATTCCGCGAAAATGGCAGCCATTTTAACATCAGGGGACATAAATCATGTCTAAATTTGCATCCATTTTGTAATAAAGGGACATTACTCTCATTCATTATAGCGGCCATTTTAAGCAGGGGGCATAACTGTACCTTTTAGGCGACCATTCGAAACAAGAGTAGCCTCCCTTCTTTCAAAATGGCGGAAATTTTCAGCATGGGTTACTTCCCCTGATTTCAAAATGGTTGATATTCCGCGAAAATGGCAGCCATTTTGACATCAGGGGACATAAATCATGTCTAAAATTGCATCCATTTTGTAATGAAGGCACATTACTCTCATTCATAATAGCGGCCATTTTTAAGCAGGATGCATAACTCTACCTTGCTTGTCGACCATTCGAAACAAGAGTTGCCTCCCTTCTTTCAAAATGGTGGAAATTAACAGAACGGATTACTTCCCCTGATGTCAAAATGTTTGATATTCCGCGAAAATGGCAGACATTTTGACATCAAGGGACATAAATCATGTCTAAAATTGCATCCATTTTGTAATAAAGGGACATTACTCTTTTTCATTATAGCGGCCATTTTAAGCAGGGGGCATAACTGTACCTTTGAGGCGACCATTCGAAACAAGAGTATCCTCCCTTATTTCAAAATGGCGGAAATTTACAGCATGGGTTACTTCCCCTGATTTCAAAATGATTGATATTCCGCGAAAATGGCAGCCATTTTGACATCAGGGGACATAAATCATGTCTAAAATTGCATCCATTTTGTAATAAAGGGACATTACTCTCATTCACAATTGCGACCATTTTTAAGCAGGATGCATAACTCTACCTTGCTTGGCGACCATTAAAACAAGAGTAGCCTCCCTTCTTTCAAAATGGTGGAAATTAAAAGCACGGATTACTTCCCCTGATTTCAAAATGGTTGATATTCCGCGAAAATGGCAGCCATTTTGACACCACGGGACATAAATCATGTCTAAAATTGCACCCATTTTGTATAAAAGGGACATTACTCTCATTCATAATAGCGGCCATTTTTAAGCAGGATGCATAACTCTACCTTGCTTGGCAACCATTCGAAACAAGAGCAGCCTCCCTTCTTTCAAAATGGTGGAAATTAACAGCATGGATTACTTCCCCTGATTTCAAAATGGTTGATATGCAGCAATTTTGACATCAGGGGACATAAATCATGTCTAAATTTGCATCCATTTTGTAATAAAAAGGACATTACTCTCATTCATAATAGCGGCCATTTTTAAGCAGGATGCATAATTCTACCTTGCTTGGCAACCATTCGAAACAAGAGCAGCCTCCCTTCTTTCAAAATGGTGGAAATTAACAGCACGGATTACATCCCCTGATTTCAAAATGGTTGATATTCCGCGAAAATGGCAGCCATTTTAACATCAGGGGACATAAATCATGTCTAAATTTGCATCCATTTTGTAATAAAGGGACATTACTCTCATTCATTATAGCGGCCATTTTAAGCAGGGGGCATAACTGTACCTTTTAGGCGACCATTCGAAACAAGAGTAGCCTCCCTTCTTTCAAAATGGCGGAAATTTTCAGCATGGGTTACTTCCCCTGATTTCAAAATGGTTGATATTCCGCGAAAATGGCAGCCATTTTGACATCAGGGGACATAAATCATGTCTAAAATTGCATCCATTTTGTAATGAAGGCACATTACTCTCATTCATAATAGCGGCCATTTTTAAGCAGGATGCATAACTCTACCTTGCTTGTCGACCATTCGAAACAAGAGTTGCCTCCCTTCTTTCAAAATGGTGGAAATTAACAGAACGGATTACTTCCCCTGATGTCAAAATGTTTGATATTCCGCGAAAATGGCAGCCATTTTGACATCAAGGGACATAAATCATGTCTAAAATTGCATCCATTTTGTAATAAAGGGACATTACTCTTTTTCATTATAGCGGCCATTTTAAGCAGGGGGCATAACTGTACCTTTGAGGCGACCATTCGAAACAAGAGTATCCTCCCTTATTTCAAAATGGCGGAAATTTACAGCATGGGTTACTTCCCCTGATTTCAAAATGATTGATATTCCGCGAAAATGGCAGCCATTTTGACATCAGGGGACATAAATCATGTCTAAAATTGCATCCATTTTGTAATAAAGGGACATTACTCTCATTCACAATTGCGACCATTTTTAAGCAGGATGCATAACTCTACCTTGCTTGGCGACCATTAAAACAAGAGTAGCCTCCCTTCTTTCAAAATGGTGGAAATTAAAAGCACGGATTACTTCCCCTGATTTCAAAATGGTTGATATTCCGCGAAAATGGCAGCCATTTTGACACCAGGGGACATAAATCATGTCTAAAATTGCACCCATTTTGTATAAAAGGGACATTACTCTCATTCATAATAGCGGCCATTTTTAAGCAGGGGGCATAACTGAACCTTGCTTGGCAACCATTCGAAACAAGAGCAGCCTCCCTTCTTTCAAAATGGTGGAAGTTAACAGCATGGATTACTTCCCCTGATTTCAAAATGGTTGATATTCCGCGAAAATGGCAGCCATTTTGACATCAGGGGACATAAATCATGTCTAAAATTGCATCCATTTTGTAATGAAGGCACATTACTCTCATTCATAATAGCGGCCATTTTTAAGCAGGATGCATAACTCTACCTTGCTTGTCGACCATTCGAAACAAGAGTAGCCTCCCTTCTTTCAAAATGGTGGAAATTAACAGAACGGATTACTTCCCCTGATGTCAAAATGTTTGATATTCCGCGAAAATGGCAGCCATTTTGACATCAAGGGACATAAATCATGTCTAAAATTGCATCCATTTTGTAATAAAGGGACATTACTCTTTTTCATTATAGCGGCCATTTTAAGCAGGGGGCATAACTGTACCTTTGAGGCGACCATTCGAAACAAGAGTATCCTCCCTTATTTCAAAATGGCGGAAATTTACAGCATGGGTTACTTCCCCTGATTTCAAAATGATTGATATTCCGCGAAAATGGCAGCCATTTTGACATCAGGGGACATAAATCATGTCTAAAATTGCATCCATTTTGTAATAAAGGGACATTACTCTCATTCACAATTGCGACCATTTTTAAGCAGGATGCATAACTCTACCTTGCTTGGCGACCATTAAAACAAGAGTAGCCTCCCTTCTTTCAAAATGGTGGAAATTAAAAGCACGGATTACTTCCCCTGATTTCAAAATGGTTGATATTCCGCGAAAATGGCAGCCATTTTGACACCACGGGACATAAATCATGTCTAAAATTGCACCCATTTTGTATAAAAGGGACATTACTCTCATTCATAATAGCGGCCATTTTTAAGCAGGATGCATAACTCTACCTTGCTTGGCAACCATTCGAAACAAGAGCAGCCTCCCTTCTTTCAAAATGGTGGAAATTAACAGCATGGATTACTTCCCCTGATTTCAAAATGGTTGATATGCAGCAATTTTGACATCAGGGGACATAAATCATGTCTAAATTTGCATCCATTTTGTAATAAAGGGACATTACTCTCATTCATTATAGCGGCCATTTTAAGCAGGGGGCATAACTGTACCTTTTAGGCGACCATTCGAAACAAGAGTAGCCTCCCTTCTTTCAAAATGGCGGAAATTTTCAGCATGGGTTACTTCCCCTGATTTCAAAATGGTTGATATTCCGCGAAAACGGCAGCCATTTTGACATCAGGGGACATAAATCATGTCTAAAATTGCATCCATTTTGTAATGAAGGCACATTACTCTCATTCATAATAGCGGCCATTTTTAAGCAGGATGCATAACTCTACCTTGCTTGTCGACCATTCGAAACAAGAGTTGCCTCCCTTCTTTCAAAATGGTGGAAATTAACAGAACGGATTACTTCCCCTGATGTCAAAATGTTTGATATTCCGCGAAAATGGCAGCCATTTTGACATCAAGGGACATAAATCATGTCTAAAATTGCATCCATTTTGTAATAAAGGGACATTACTCTTTTTCATTATAGCGGCCATTTTAAGCAGGGGGCATAACTGTACCTTTGAGGCGACCATTCGAAACAAGAGTATCCTCCCTTATTTCAAAATGGCGGAAATTTACAGCATGGGTTACTTCCCCTGATTTCAAAATGATTGATATTCCGCGAAAATGGCAGCCATTTTGACATCAGGGGACATAAATCATGTCTAAAATTGCATCCATTTTGTAATAAAGGGACATTACTCTCATTCACAATTGCGACCATTTTTAAGCAGGATGCATAACTCTACCTTGCTTGGCGACCATTAAAACAAGAGTAGCCTCCCTTCTTTCAAAATGGTGGAAATTAAAAGCACGGATTACTTCCCCTGATTTCAAAATGGTTGATATTCCGCGAAAATGGCAGCCATTTTGACACCACGGGACATAAATCATGTCTAAAATTGCACCCATTTTGTATAAAAGGGACATTACTCTCATTCATAATAGCGGCCATTTTTAAGCAGGATGCATAACTCTACCTTGCTTGGCAACCATTCGAAACAAGAGCAGCCTCCCTTCTTTCAAAATGGTGGAAATTAACAGCATGGATTACTTCCCCTGATTTCAAAATGGTTGATATGCAGCAATTTTGACATCAGGGGACATAAATCATGTCTAAATTTGCATCCATTTTGTAATAAAAAGGACATTACTCTCATTCATAATAGCGGCCATTTTTAAGCAGGATGCATAATTCTACCTTGCTTGGCAACCATTCGAAACAAGAGCAGCCTCCCTTCTTTCAAAATGGTGGAAATTAACAGCACGGATTACATCCCCTGATTTCAAAATGGTTGATATTCCGCGAAAATGGCAGCCATTTTAACATCAGGGGACATAAATCATGTCTAAATTTGCATCCATTTTGTAATAAAGGGACATTACTCTCATTCATTATAGCGGCCATTTTAAGCAGGGGGCATAACTGTACCTTTTAGGCGACCATTCGAAACAAGAGTAGCCTCCCTTCTTTCAAAATGGCGGAAATTTTCAGCATGGGTTACTTCCCCTGATTTCAAAATGGTTGATATTCCGCGAAAATGGCAGCCATTTTGACATCAGGGGACATAAATCATGTCTAAAATTGCATCCATTTTGTAATGAAGGCACATTACTCTCATTCATAATAGCGGCCATTTTTAAGCAGGATGCATAACTCTACCTTGCTTGTCGACCATTCGAAACAAGAGTTGCCTCCCTTCTTTCAAAATGGTGGAAATTAACAGAACGGATTACTTCCCCTGATGTCAAAATGTTTGATATTCCGCGAAAATGGCAGCCATTTTGACATCAAGGGACATAAATCATGTCTAAAATTGCATCCATTTTGTAATAAAGGGACATTACTCTTTTTCATTATAGCGGCCATTTTAAGCAGGGGGCATAACTGTACCTTTGAGGCGACCATTCGAAACAAGAGTATCCTCCCTTATTTCAAAATGGCGGAAATTTACAGCATGGGTTACTTCCCCTGATTTCAAAATGATTGATATTCCGCGAAAATGGCAGCCATTTTGACATCAGGGGACATAAATCATGTCTAAAATTGCATCCATTTTGTAATAAAGGGACATTACTCTCATTCACAATTGCGACCATTTTTAAGCAGGATGCATAACTCTACCTTGCTTGGCGACCATTAAAACAAGAGTAGCCTCCCTTCTTTCAAAATGGTGGAAATTAAAAGCACGGATTACTTCCCCTGATTTCAAAATGGTTGATATTCCGCGAAAATGGCAGCCATTTTGACACCAGGGGACATAAATCATGTCTAAAATTGCACCCATTTTGTATAAAAGGGACATTACTCTCATTCATAATAGCGGCCATTTTTAAGCAGGATGCATAACTCTACCTTGCTTGGCAACCATTCGAAACAAGAGCAGCCTCCTTTCTTTCAAAATGGTGGAAGTTAACAGCATGGATTACTTCCCCTGATTTCAAAATGGTTGATATGCAGCAATTTTGACATCAGGGGACATAAATCATGTCTAAATTTGCATCCATTTTGTAATAAAAAGGACATTACTCTCATTCATAATAGCGGCCATTTTTAAGCAGGATGCATAATTCTACCTTGCTTGGCAACCATTCGAAACAAGAGCAGCCTCCCTTCTTTCAAAATGGTGGAAATTAACAGCACGGATTACATCCCCTGATTTCAAAATGGTTGATATTCCGCGAAAATGGCAGCCATTTTAACATCAGGGGACATAAATCATGTCTAAATTTGCATCCATTTTGTAATAAAGGGACATTACTCTCATTCATTATAGCGGCCATTTTAAGCAGGGGGCATAACTGTACCTTTTAGGCGACCATTCGAAACAAGAGTAGCCTCCCTTCTTTCAAAATGGCGGAAATTTTCAGCATGGGTTACTTCCCCTGATTTCAAAATGATTGATATTCCGCGAAAATGGCAGCCATTTTGACATCAGGGGACATAAATCATGTCTAAAATTGCATCCATTTTGTAATAAAGGGACATTACTCTCATTCACAATTGCGACCATTTTTAAGCAGGATGCATAACTCTACCTTGCTTGGCGACCATTAAAACAAGAGCAGCCTCCCTTCTTTCAAAATGGTGGAAATTAAAAGCACGGATTACTTCCCCTGATTTCAAAATGGTTGATATTCCGCGAAAATGGCAGCCATTTTGACACCAGGGGACATAAATCATGTCTAAAATTGCACCCATTTTGTATAAAAGGGACATTACTCTCATTCATAATAGCGGCCATTTTTAAGCAGGATGCATAACTCTACTTTGCTTGGCAACCATTCGAAACAAGAGCAGCCTCCCTTCTTTCAAAATGGTGGAAATTAACAGCATGGATTACTTCCCCTGATTTCAAAATGGTTGATATGCAGCAATTTTGACATCAGGGGACATAAATCATGTCTAAATTTGCATCCATTTTGTAATAAAAAGGACATTAATCTCATTCATAATAGCGGCCATTTTTAAGCAGGATGCATAACTCTACCTTGCTTGGCAACCATTCGAAACAAGAGCAGCCTCCCTTCTTTCAAAATGGTGGAAATTAACAGCACGGATTACATCCCCTGATTTCAAAATGGTTGATATTCCGCGAAAATGGCAGCCATTTTGACATCAAGGGACATAAATCATGTCTAAAATTGCCAATCGGAACACCTCGGAGATATAAATAACCTCGGAGATATTATGGTTAGAAAGTAGTCCGCAAGATGGCCGCCTCTGAGATATGTTGTACCTGTCTATTATGGAATCGAGACATATACGATATTTCTGGGAAACCAACATCAAATAAATTTGAAACGACAAATAAATTTATCCCTGATAATGAAATAACATCAATTTGTAGGAATTGTTGGCGAAAAATATAATTTTTTTATGCATTCAGAAGGTAATCCCGTGATTATCTACTCGGCGTTATTCGCCGGGGACGGATCACATTGGGTGTATCCATCCACTTACTTACGAGGTATGTATTCCGAGCTCTGCCGGATACCGCCGAGTAGTTACGATTGTAAACTTGCATCCATTTTGTAATAAAGGGACATTACTCTTTTTCATTATAGCGGCCATTTTAAGCAGGGGGCATAACTGTACCTTTGAGGCGACCATTCGAAACAAGAGTATCCTCCCTTATTTCAAAATGGCGGAAATTTACAGCATGGGTTACTTCCCCTGATTTCAAAATGATTGATATTCCGCGAAAATGGCAGCCATTTTGACATCAGGGGACATAAATCATGTCTAAAATTGCATCCATTTTGTAATAAAGGGACATTACTCTCATTCACAATTGCGACCATTTTTAAGCAGGATGCATAACTCTACCTTGCTTGGCGACCATTAAAACAAGAGTAGCCTCCCTTCTTTCAAAATGGTGGAAATTAAAAGCACGGATTACTTCCCCTGATTTCAAAATGGTTGATATTCCGCGAAAATGGCAGCCATTTTGACACCAGGGGACATAAATCATGTCTAAAATTGCACCCATTTTGTATAAAAGGGACATTACTCTCATTCATAATAGCGGCCATTTTTAAGCAGGATGCATAACTCTACCTTGCTTGGCAACCATTCGAAACAAGAGCAGCCTCCCTTCTTTCAAAATGGTGGAAGTTAACAGCATGGATTACTTCCCCTGATTTCAAAATGGTTGATATTCCGCGAAAATGGCAGCCATTTTGACATCAGGGGACATAAATCATGTCTAAAATTGCATCCATTTTGTAATGAAGGCACATTACTCTCATTCATAATAGCGGACATTTTTAAGCAGGATGCATAACTCTACCTTGCTTGTCGACCATTCGAAACAAGAGTAGCCTCCCTTCTTTCAAAATGGTGGAAATTAACAGAACGGATTACTTCCCCTGATGTCAAAATGTTTGATATTCCGCGAAAATGGCAGCCATTTTGACATCAAGGGACATAAATCATGTCTAAAATTGCATCCATTTTGTAATAAAGGGACATTACTCTTTTTCATTATAGCGGCCATTTTAAGCAGGGGGCATAACTGTACCTTTGAGGCGACCATTCGAAACAAGAGTATCCTCCCTTATTTCAAAATGGCGGAAATTTACAGCATGGGTTACTTCCCCTGATTTCAAAATGATTGATATTCCGCGAAAATGGCAGCCATTTTGACATCAGGGGACATAAATCATGTCTAAAATTGCATCCATTTTGTAATAAAGGGACATTACTCTCATTCACAATTGCGACCATTTTTAAGCAGGATGCATAACTCTACCTTGCTTGGCGACCATTAAAACAAGAGTAGCCTCCCTTCTTTCAAAATGGTGGAAATTAAAAGCACGGATTACTTCCCCTGATTTCAAAATGGTTGATATTCCGCGAAAATGGCAGCCATTTTGACACCACGGGACATAAATCATGTCTAAAATTGCACCCATTTTGTATAAAAGGGACATTACTCTCATTCATAATAGCGGCCATTTTTAAGCAGGATGCATAACTCTACCTTGCTTGGCAACCATTCGAAACAAGAGCAGCCTCCCTTCTTTCAAAATGGTGGAAATTAACAGCATGGATTACTTCCCCTGATTTCATAATGGTTGATATTCCGCGAAAATGGCAGCCATTTTGACATCAAGGGACATAAATCATGTCTAAAATTGCATCCATTTTGTAATAAAGGGACATTACTCTCATTCACAATTGCGACCATTTTTAAGCAGGATGCATAACTCTACCTTGCTTGGCGACCATTAAAACAAGAGTAGCCTCCCTTCTTTCAAAATGGTGGAAATTAAAAGCACGGATTACTTCCCCTGATTTCAAAATGGTTGATATTCCGCGAAAATGGCAGCCATTTTGACACCAGGGGACATAAATCATGTCTAAAATTGCACCCATTTTGTATAAAAGGGACATTACTCTCATTCATAATAGCGGCCATTTTTAAGCAGGATGCATAACTCTACCTTGCTTGGCAACCATTCGAAACAAGAGCAGCCTCCCTTCTTTCAAAATGGTGGAAGTTAACAGCATGGATTACTTCCCCTGATTTCAAAATGGTTGATATTCCGCGAAAATGGCAGCCATTTTGACATCAGGGGACATAAATCATGTCTAAAATTGCATCCATTTTGTAATGAAGGCACATTACTCTCATTCATAATAGCGGCCATTTTTAAGCAGGATGCATAACTCTACCTTGCTTGTCGACCATTCGAAACAAGAGTAGCCTCCCTTCTTTCAAAATGGTGGAAATTAACAGAACGGATTACTTCCCCTGATGTCAAAATGTTTGATATTCCGCGAAAATGGCAGCCATTTTGACATCAAGGGACATAAATCATGTCTAAAATTGCATCCATTTTGTAATAAAGGGACATTACTCTTTTTCATTATAGCGGCCATTTTAAGCAGGGGGCATAACTGTACCTTTGAGGCGACCATTCGAAACAAGAGTATCCTCCCTTATTTCAAAATGGCGGAAATTTACAGCATGGGTTACTTCCCCTGATTTCAAAATGATTGATATTCCGCGAAAATGGCAGCCATTTTGACATCAGGGGACATAAATCATGTCTAAAATTGCATCCATTTTGTAATAAAGGGACATTACTCTCATTCACAATTGCGACCATTTTTAAGCAGGATGCATAACTCTACCTTGCTTGGCGACCATTAAAACAAGAGTAGCCTCCCTTCTTTCAAAATGGTGGAAATTAAAAGCACGGATTACTTCCCCTGATTTCAAAATGGTTGATATTCCGCGAAAATGGCAGCCATTTTGACACCACGGGACATAAATCATGTCTAAAATTGCACCCATTTTGTATAAAAGGGACATTACTCTCATTCATAATAGCGGCCATTTTTAAGCAGGATGCATAACTCTACCTTGCTTGGCAACCATTCGAAACAAGAGCAGCCTCCCTTCTTTCAAAATGGTGGAAATTAACAGCATGGATTACTTCCCCTGATTTCAAAATGGTTGATATTCCGCGAAAATGGCAGCCATTTTGACATCAAGGGACATAAATCATGTCTAAAATTGCATCCATTTTGTAATAAAGGGACATTACTCTTTTTCATTATAGCGGCCATTTTAAGCAGGGGGCATAACTGTACCTTTGAGGCGACCATTCGAAACAAGAGTATCCTCCCTTATTTCAAAATGGCGGAAATTTACAGCATGGGTTACTTCCCCTGATTTCAAAATGATTGATATTCCGCGAAAATGGCAGCCATTTTGACATCAGGGGACATAAATCATGTCTAAAATTGCATCCATTTTGTAATGAAGGCACATTACTCTCATTCATAATAGCGGCCATTTTTAAGCAGGATGCATAACTCTACCTTGCTTGTCGACCATTCGAAACAAGAGTAGCCTCCCTTCTTTCAAAATGGTGGAAATTAACAGAACGGATTACTTCCCCTGATGTCAAAATGTTTGATATTCCGCGAAAATGGCAGCCATTTTGACATCAAGGGACATAAATCATGTCTAAAATTGCATCCATTTTGTAATAAAGGGACATTACTCTTTTTCATTATAGCGGCCATTTTAAGCAGGGGGCATAACTGTACCTTTGAGGCGACCATTCGAAACAAGAGTATCCTCCCTTATTTCAAAATGGCGGAAATTTACAGCATGGGTTACTTCCCCTGATTTCAAAATGATTGATATTCCGCGAAAATGGCAGCCATTTTGACATCAGGGGACATAAATCATGTCTAAAATTGCATCCATTTTGTAATAAAGGGACATTACTCTCATTCACAATTGCGACCATTTTTAAGCAGGATGCATAACTCTACCTTGCTTGGCGACCATTAAAACAAGAGTAGCCTCCCTTCTTTCAAAATGGTGGAAATTAAAAGCACGGATTACTTCCCCTGATTTCAAAATGGTTGATATTCCGCGAAAATGGCAGCCATTTTGACACCACGGGACATAAATCATGTCTAAAATTGCACCCATTTTGTATAAAAGGGACATTACTCTCATTCATAATAGCGGCCATTTTTAAGCAGGATGCATAACTCTACCTTGCTTGGCAACCATTCGAAACAAGAGCAGCCTCCCTTCTTTCAAAATGGTGGAAATTAACAGCATGGATTACTTCCCCTGATTTCAAAATGGTTGATATTCCGCGAAAATGGCAGCCATTTTGACATCAAGGGACATAAATCATGTCTAAAATTGCATCCATTTTGTAATAAAGGGACATTACTCTTTTTCATTATAGCGGCCATTTTAAGCAGGGGGCATAACTGTACCTTTGAGGCGACCATTCGAAACAAGAGTATCCTCCCTTATTTCAAAATGGCGGAAATTTACAGCATGGGTTACTTCCCCTGATTTCAAAATGATTGATATTCCGCGAAAATGGCAGCCATTTTGACATCAGGGGACATAAATCATGTCTAAAATTGCATCCATTTTGTAATAAAGGGACATTACTCTCATTCACAATTGCGACCATTTTTAAGCAGGATGCATAACTCTACCTTGCTTGGCGACCATTAAAACAAGAGTAGCCTCCCTTCTTTCAAAATGGTGGAAATTAAAAGCACGGATTACTTCCCCTGATTTCAAAATGGTTGATATTCCGCGAAAATGGCAGCCATTTTGACACCAGGGGACATAAATCATGTCTAAAATTGCACCCATTTTGTATAAAAGGGACATTACTCTCATTCATAATAGCGGCCATTTTTAAGCAGGATGCATAACTCTACCTTGCTTGGCAACCATTCGAAACAAGAGCAGCCTCCTTTCTTTCAAAATGGTGGAAATTAACAGCATGGATTACTTCCCCTGATTTCAAAATGGTTGATATGCAGCAATTTTGACATCAGGGGACATAAATCATGTCTAAATTTGCATCCATTTTGTAATAAAAAGGACATTACTCTCATTCATAATAGCGGCCATTTTTAAGCAGGATGCATAATTCTACCTTGCTTGGCAACCATTCGAAACAAGAGCAGCCTCCCTTCTTTCAAAATGGTGGAAATTAACAGCACGGATTACATCCCCTGATTTCAAAATGGTTGATATTCCGCGAAAATGGCAGCCATTTTAACATCAGGGGACATAAATCATGTCTAAATTTGCATCCCTTTTGTAATAAAGGGACATTACTCTCATTCATTATAGCGGCCATTTTAAGCAGGGGGCATAACTGTACCTTTTAGGCGACCATTCGAAACAAGAGTAGCCTCCCTTCTTTCAAAATGGCGGAAATTTTCAGCATGGGTTACTTCCCCTGATTTCAAAATGATTGATATTCCGCGAAAATGGCAGCCATTTTGACATCAGGGGACATAAATCATGTCTAAAATTGCATCCATTTTGTAATAAAGGGACATTACTCTCATTCACAATTGCGACCATTTTTAAGCAGGATGCATAACTCTACCTTGCTTGGCGACCATTAAAACAAGAGCAGCCTCCCTTCTTTCAAAATGGTGGAAATTAACAGCACGGATTACATCCCCTGATTTCAAAATGGTTGATATTCCGCGAAAATGGCAGCCATTTTAACATCAGGGGACATAAATCATGTCTAAATTTGCATCCCTTTTGTAATAAAGGGACATTACTCTCATTCATTATAGCGGCCATTTTAAGCAGGGGGCATAACTGTACCTTTTAGGCGACCATTCGAAACAAGAGTAGCCTCCCTTCTTTCAAAATGGCGGAAATTTTCAGCATGGGTTACTTCCCCTGATTTCAAAATGATTGATATTCCGCGAAAATGGCAGCCATTTTGACATCAGGGGACATAAATCATGTCTAAAATTGCATCCATTTTGTAATAAAGGGACATTACTCTCATTCACAATTGCGACCATTTTTAAGCAGGATGCATAACTCTACCTTGCTTGGCGACCATTAAAACAAGAGCAGCCTCCCTTCTTTCAAAATGGTGGAAATTAAAAGCACGGATTACTTCCCCTGATTTCAAAATGGTTGATATTCCGCGAAAATGGCAGCCATTTTGACACCAGGGGACATAAATCATGTCTAAAATTGCACCCATTTTGTATTAAAGGGACATTACTCTCATTCATAATAGCGGCCATTTTTAAGCAGGATGCATAACTCTACTTTGCTTGGCAACCATTCGAAACAAGAGCAGCCTCCCTTCTTTCAAAATGGTGGAAATTAACAGCATGGATTACTTCCCCTGATTTCAAAATGGTTGATATGCAGCAATTTTGACATCAGGGGACATAAATCATGTCTAAATTTGCATCCATTTTGTAATAAAAAGGACATTAATCTCATTCATAATAGCGGCCATTTTTAAGCAGGATGCATAACTCTACCTTGCTTGGCAACCATTCGAAACAAGAGCAGCCTCCCTTCTTTCAAAATGGTGGAAATTAACAGCACGGATTACATCCCCTGATTTCAAAATGGTTGATATTCCGCGAAAATGGCAGCCATTTTGACATCAAGGGACATAAATCATGTCTAAAATTGCATCCATTTTGTAATAAAGGGACATTACTCTTTTTCATTATAGCGGCCATTTTAAGCAGGGGGCATAACTGTACCTTTGAGGCGACCATTCGAAACAAGAGTATCCTCCCTTATTTCAAAATGGCGGAAATTTTCAGCATGGGTTACTTCCCCTGATTTCAAAATGATTGATATTCCGCGAAAATGGCAGCCATTTTGACATCAGGGGACATAAATCATGTCTAAAATTGCATCCATTTTGTAATAAAGGGACATTACTCTTATTCATAATAGCGACCATTTTTAAGCAGGATGCATAACTCTACCTTGCTTGGGCGACCATTCTAAACAAGAGTAGCCTCCCTTCTACCCTGCTTAAGATGTGGCAGAACTTCATAGGCGAGTTAGCCCCTTTGCCAACTGGGGACACATAAGTCTAGCCCTACTTTGCCACCAATACTTGACAATCCATCTATTATCCAATGGCTGCTTCATTTAATCAATGGCAGGCCTTGGTAGTCTTTTGTAACTTGCAACTGACTATCATACTTAACCGCTGTCATCAAATGTGGGTCAATACTTTCAATCATAGAATAAGCCATGTGATCGGGAAAAACTCTTCATCTTATGATGAAGAAACCAATTAATGGTTTGTATTTGATCTATCAAAACTGTGAACTAAAACCCAAAGATGGTGGAGCAGTTAAGAGAATAGATCAGTCATGGATGTCAGAGGGTGGTTATAGTAAGTAGATAGCAATAAGTAAGACCAACAAGATGCAACAAATTATATCTGGTCACTTCTACGGACCATGGTCCTTTATGGACAAAACAAACATAATAAACAAGATTTCACAATGGAAAGTACATAAATTGTCTATTTTCTAACACAAAAGTCTTCTGGTCCATGTTGAAACATATCATTCATGTCTAATATGTCACTTTTTGTTATTTAATAACGTTCAAAAATAAACCATTCATTCTGGACAACCATTCATTCTGCACAACCATTCATTGACGGGACAAATGCACCAATTTGATGAAGTTGTTTGATGAGATTCATTCCATACCTGAAATATAAAAAAGTATGTTCTTAAAACTTTTTTATCAAAATTAGTCCACTTTCATGTCTCAATTTTGTCACAATTAACACAGCTATATCGAAAATATCCTCAAATAACAAAGTGGGTTAGGACCTTGTTTATTTGACAACCTTCTGTCCAAATACTAGGTATAATCGGAAATAAATATCAGGTCCTAATGTATCTTCTTATGCGCGTCAAATTGAAATGGGCTATTTGAAACCAAGTATTACTTAAAATTTTGAACCCGATGAATTTGAACGAATGAGGTCCGACTGTAAATTACTATAGCTGTATTTAATTGCTAAGTGTATAAGTATCATGAGAAAAGCAAAATGAGCCAAGTCATTGCTGATGCTAAGGCATGATGGGAAAATATGTCTGCTTATTAAAATGCAAAAAAACAACCTAGTACAATTATCATTCAAGACAAAATCCAACATTTTTCATCAAAACAACTATAGTTGGGTGATAATATTTAGCTACTTAAATGTTTAACTGACAGACTTGACTTTAATGAATATCTTTCAAATAAATTTTTGAAATTCATTAGTGAACCCAAAGGGGTTCAAACCTATGACCCCTATGACATCAGCACCTAGCACTGAAGAAACTGCAACCATACCCACTATGCCAACGAAGAAACCTCAAAAACGGTTATTCAAATGATGCTGATATGGTTGTCGTTAGTTCAGTACATGGTATATACGGTGTGTGTGACATCTTGAGATAATTTTCAGCTACTTTTTTACTATAACTATTTTATAGAGAATACATTTCTGTATGTTAATAATTTAAGTTATAAAAGTGATGGCAAATCATCAATATACATGTAATTGCAAATGTCAGTATATGTACCAACTGTGTGTTAATCTACTAATGCAATAAATGTTTGTATTCTCGTTCGATAAACCGTTCGGAAGATTTTCCGGTTAACTAGTTTACAAAATAACTGATTATTCCCATCCCTAATTATTCTACTACATGTATTTACTTTTTAAAGTAAGTCAGTCAATATTTTGGTTAATTAATCAACAAGCCCCAGTTATTTTTTACTGTAATCTCAGTGGCAAAGAATTTATCAAATTTTGTTTTAATTTTCTCTATTATTATTTTTCCCCATCATTTTGTACATGAAAAAAATCTGATAATAAACTTATTTCTGTATTTTTAGCTTTTGCTTTAATTTTAGTGTGAATCTGCAATTCATCAATGCCCATGGCCAGAGATTATAAACTTGAGATCAGTTGTTGTACTCAAAGCTTTTTTTCAGTCACAACTTATTTTGTCAAATAGATATTTTGTTAAATGTTTCAGTAACTTTTTAGGTTAATTATTTATGTTATATGGCAATTACTGTATGATCAATTATAAAACAACAGAATTAATCTTAGAAAACACACAAAACAAGATTTGAAATCAATCTCAAGTTTTATAACCTCAGACAAAGGTGTTCATTTGAAATATTTCACTATTATTTGTCACAAATTTGATACTCCTAGCCCTGATTTCTCGAATATACTCGAATATACTAAAATACGAAGTTTAAAATATCAGGAAATTTAATAATTTACTAATAATTGTAATCATCAATATTTTTGTATGAACAGTTAATTTTATCACAATGCCATGATATTATATTTTTGTAACAATGTGCATTTTATTTTATTAAATTATTCAATTGAAACTCTACATACATCTGCAACAGAAATCCACATTTTGTTCTATAACATTTTCTACTATTTTTATCCCCATTTTTTTTATTTTCACTGGCCTATATGAACAGAAAATCAATTGTCAATGTTCAGATTTCTTCAGATTAAAATGTGCTTAATTAGTGAGGTGTGATAGCTTTCACCTGAATGCATCAAATGAAAGCAAAAAATGATATTTAAACTTTGATGGTATGTCTTCATTCGGTTACAAAAACCAAAACCAGTTATAATTCCACATTTTTGTGAAATACTGGCAGACTTAAGTACCAACCAAAGTATTTCAAACTTTTGATGTTCAGAATACAATTCTTTCATTTATTAATTCACTTCACAGTTATTCAATGTTCTGAAGTTTTATTGACCGACTGACCCACTGACTGACTATGGAAAGTATACCAGTAAGTATTAATGATTCAAAAGGAATAGTTTGCTCTACATTTCATAAGGCATTTGCTTAGTATTTGGTATATTCTACTGCCAATGTTTTATTCTGACAACATCATGAAGTTAATTTAACATACTGTGATATTATTAAAGTGGCATTACATATTGTATGTAAATTAATGTATTTAACATAACTTTTGTCAGGAATTTAGTATGGAATGATATATTCTTGTCAATGAAAATATGTTTTATTTTGCTGAAATTGTCATAATTTGCAATAAACTAGCCATTTAACTTCCAACTCGTAATAAAATATTCGTTTTTGGTAAAAAAAGTATAGATCTAAGTATTTGACCTTAGAAAGCCTGTTTTCTTTGAAGTGATGTCTAATGTTGGAAAATGTTCTTGAATGATCTTGAACTGACTGCAAGTTGTCTCCCTTTAATCAATTATTTGACATTTTGTTCAATATTTTATATTACCTTATTCAGTAAATCAACATGCAGCAACAACACAACCAAGAACACATACATGGCTTTGTGTAACACTACATGGATCATCATTGTCTTTTGATCCTGAAAAAGAAATCACAGATAAATAAATTTGTGTCAACTAAAATAAAAGTTTGAAACTTTACTGAACCACTTCATATAAAACTTTTTATAGGGGTGTCATCTTATGTCTATAGTGTACCATGATATATTGCAATACTTTAGCAGTGCATTGCAATATGTACCACAATATATTATTTCAATAACCTCACTTTTTTGAACATTATGCAATTTTATCGACTAGACCAGAATTGTTGGAACCTAATTTGTATAACAACATTTTTAAAACTTGAAACGCAGTGGAGACTTAGTTAACTGAAGCTTTGTTGGATAGTTTTCGGCAACAGCTGTAAAAACAATATTACTTTTCTAATAAAAAATCCTCATAGTTATTTTTAGTCAGTATGCATCAAGCTTGAATAGACTAAGGCAAGATACGGCATTAGTAGATAGGCCTTAATTAAGTATGTACATGTATAAGTTTTTGATTTTCAGTTAAAGCCGAGTTAAAACACAATGCAGACATGAAGAATGAAATTAATTTCGGATGCCTGTTTTTGATGTAACAATACTTGTGAATATATCAGTTATAATATCATACATTAAAAATCCACTATACCATCAAATAGAGTTGGTTGTTTGTTAAATCTGGAAACCTAGTCCATTGATTAGTGGTATTATGTTATCATTATTCAAAAAACCTTATTCGACTGAAGGTGTTACAATGCCGACAATGCCAGATCTTTCCTGCGCCATTAGAAATTACAAAACTGCTTAGAAATGCAGACGACAATATTCTTTCTTGTTCTTTAATGGAATTTTACATAATATGACATAGTATGCTTTAGTTCTCAGACATGTACATTTATACTCAAAAAGTATCATTTGATATTAATGTTATACAAATTTATTCACTGATTGATAATTCCTACCCAGATATTATGAAATCCATGAAGCAAATAATTCAACCAAAACCGTCATGGTTTTTACATACATTCATGTATATCACAATGTATTACGTATGGCAAAGGAATACATGACGGTACATATTTAACTTGTTTTTGTCGTCACCAACTTGTCATTCATTTTATTTGGATGTCTGACTTTTAATTACCCATTTCGTACTCTTTGTTCTGAATTAATTCATTCTGATCTTGGACCGCACAGACCCCCTAAAGCAATCCCAGGAGAGCTCTTAGCATGGTTAGACCTGCAGCGGAGTATATAATGTCTAGCATGGTCACGAACTATAGCAGAGTTGATGCTGTTTAGCAAAGTTAAAAACTATACCAGAGTTTATGATGTTTAGCACGGTTGAGACCAATAGTAGAGTTTATGCAGTTTAGAAAAGTTAAGAAATACACCAGTGTTTATGATGTTAAGCATGATTCAGACCAATAGTAGAGTTTATGATGTTGAGCACGGTTGAGACCAATAGTAGAGTTTATGATGTTAAGCATGATTGAGACCAATAGTAGAGTTAATGCTGTTTAGCATGATTGAGACCAATAGCAGAGTTTATGCTGTTTAGCATGATTGAGACCAATAGTAGAGTTAATGCTGTTTAGCATGATTGAGACCAATAGTAGAGTGTATGCTGTTTAGCATGATTGAGAACAATAGTAGAGTTAATGATGTTTAGCATGATTGAGACCAATAGTAGAGTGTATGCTGTTTAGCATGATTGAGAACAATAGTAGAGTTTATGCTGTTTAGCATGATTGAGACCCATAGCAGAGTTAATGATGTTTAGCATGGTTAGGAGTATAGCAGAGTTTATTATCTTTATCAGTGTTGTGACATATAGCAGAGTTTATAATGTCTAGCATAGTTATGACTATTAGCTGAGTTTATGATGTTTAGCAGCTTTATGAGCTATAGTAGAGTTTATGATGTTTAGCAGCTTTAAGACCTATAGTAGAGTTTATGACGTTTAGTAGCGTTATGAGCTATAGTAGAGTTTATGATGTTTAGCAGCTTTAAGACCTATAGTAGAGTTTATGACGTTTAGCAGCGTTATGAGCTATAGTAGAGTTTATGATGTTTAACATGGGTAAGACCTATAGCAGAGTTTATGATGTTTAGCAGCTTTATGAGCTATAGTAGAGTTTATGATGTTTAGCAGCTTTAAGACCTATAGTAGAGTTTATGACTTTTAGTAGCGTTATGAGCTATAGTAGAGTTTATGATGTTTAGCAGCTTTAAGACCTATAGTAGAGTTTATGATGTTTAGCAGCGTTATGAGCTATAGTAGAGTTTATGATGTTTAGCAGCTTTAAGACCTATAGTAGAGTTTATGATGTTTAGCAGCGTTATGAGCTATAGTAGAGTGTATGATGTTTAACATGGGTAAGACCTATAGCAGAGTTTAGATGTTTAGCAGCGTTATGAGCTATAGTAGAGTTTATGATGTTTAACATTGGTAAGACCTGTAGCAGAGTTTAGATGTTTAGCAGCGTTATGAGCTATAGTAGAGTTTATGATGTTTAACATGGGTAAGACCTTTAGCAGAGTTTATGATGTTTAGCAGCCGTAAGACTTACAGCAGAGTTTAAAATGTTTGTCAGCATTTCGACATATAGCAGAGCTTATGCTGGATAGCATAGTTAAGATCTATAAGAGTTTATGAAGTTTAGAATGGTTAAGACCTATAGAAGAGTTTATGAAGATTAGAATGGCTAAGACCTATAGAAGAGTTTATGAAGTTTAGAATGGATAAGACCTATAGAAGAGTTTATGAAGTTTAGAATGGTTAAGACCTATAGCAGAGTTTATGAAGTTTAGAATGATTAAGACCTATAGAAGAGTTTATGAAGTTTAGAATGATTAAGACCTATAGAAGAGTTTATGAAGTTTAGAATGATTATGACCTATAGCAGAGTTTATGAAGTTTAGAATGATTAAGACCAATAGAAGAGTTTATGAAGTATAGCACAATTAAATTAAGTAAGGAGTTCACATTTGTATTGAAAAAGAACTACTTGATGGCCAAGGTGCAGGCTTTGGCAAATGAAGTCAAATCAAATATTGAGGCATGGGGTAATGAAATGTAATTAACAAGTTTAATTCACAAGAAACCCAAATGAAGCATGAAATAAACAGAATTGTTGTATGTTTCGGTGCAAGATGGAAAGTATTTCACCTACGCCACTCGTGAAAATATTGCATGGGTTGCTTACTTGTTGAAATAACTTTTGATCTTACACCAAAACATACAAATATTCTCTATTTATTAGTGTGAAATTATATACATATGTTTAAAGGTATGTGCCCTGCATCAATACAGCTTTGTCAGAGATTTACAACTACAATGTACATGTATAATCTTGATGTATTATGTCTATAAATGTTTCTGTTTTAATAATTAACTAATACATCAATTATCATATTCAAATAGAATGTTTTGAAACATATTTTTGTTCAATATATGCTTGAGCAAATATTTATTGAATATGTTTTAAGTTGTATTTAGTTTTCTTTGAAGAATGTATTATCGATCACCAGTATATTTGACAGTAACTGTAAATATATATTAATTTACTAGTTATCAAGTGATATATTATTCTAACCTAGTACATGTAATTGTAATTTTTATAATAAATTTAATGCCAAGATTTCCAGGAATTTGTGTATTATCATTTAAAATGAACATACCTTAAGTTAAGTTGATGTTTGGTGTTGCCAACAACAAGCACCTTTGTAAGGCAATGAGATATTTCTATAAGCCACGATCGAAATTTTAAAGATCAATTGAATTCTTGACACAATTTGGAGGGATGAAAATGAAAAGTCTATACGAGAGCGCTGCTATGGGATTTACAACCTCTTCTGTAAGTGATGTCATTTCAAGAAAACGCAACATGTCATGTCAATATTTGCAAACAAGATACAATGTTTACTCTCTAGGGTCACTTCGTTTCCATTGCAATATGGGACAAAGATTGCTTACTGTCAGTACATGGTGATGTCACATGTGATGTTTTATGTAAATGACCTCACTTAAAGAAGAGGTTGAAATTCATACAGCAGTGCTCATAATTATGCTGCTTGATCTACAGTAAAACCTCACAAAAAGACCACCTCAATAGTAAGACCGCCTCATTATTGAGACCATATTTTCAGGGACCAGTTTTCAATTTTTCATCCACATTTTAACTAAATAAAAATCAGACCTCCTTATTGATAAGACCAATTTTCTTGAGAACCAATGGTGGTCTAATTTAGGTTTCACAGTATATGCATAAAGAGTCTCAATCTCATTAAAATCAGCTCCAGTCGCACACTCCTATACTATATGCTAACTGGATCTGATGACTGCACAATACAGGTCACATTCTTGTGACCTTTGAGTAGCCAATCAAATCGTCGACTGCAAATTGCTGTGGTTTAGAGTTATGAATATTCGTTGATCTCATACGAGCTCCGTAAATTCTATTTGAGCGTAGATCATGCATATCTATTTTAGATCCTAACAGCAGAAAGTAATGGAGCTAAAGTTAGGGGCTGATTTCAATGAGATTGATAGAGTCTTAAAGACTAGCTTAACTCAATTTGATTATCACCAGAATTTTGACAACAAATATTAACTAACAGAGCTAACCCACCATTTTGTATTTACATTTTTTACATTTTATATTATACCATAGTGCAGGTTTACCTCATTACTGACACACATGGAGTGGTAGCAAATTGTATAGTGATTGTTACCTCCCTTGCCATTTCTTCCTTGAGCATAATTTAGTAGGAAATACTCAGAATATCATTTTAATTTTTACAAATCTTTAAGATAATAGCATTTATTCTGGTGGATTAGCTCTTTTGGTTAATATTTCCTGTTTATATGATGGATTATGTGACAGTCTAACTTACCATGTGATGTGTGTCAGCATCTCAGCACCAGAAACCGCTCTCAACAATGACTATCATATACACAAACATATCATTGAATGGAGACCTGAAAGTAAAGGAGGAATTTTGTTACATATCTACAGCCATCAATTTCATTAAAATCCTCACAGCTCAATGTTGCAGGGCAGACCCCTTCCCCTTGCACACTTTCTTCGAATAAATTACGCAATTCCTTACTTACATCTGAAATGTTTGTCTGTGAAATTATCAAAAAGATAATGACAACATATAAACGGCGTCATGTAAAAAATTGAGGTATTGAACGGAAATTTGAAGTAATTAATAAGTGTAAAAAATAAAAAGGACGAAAATGATGCATGAAATAAATAGAACATCTGTATGTTTCGGTGTGAGATCGAGTCATTTCACCTCATGAGTATCTGACTTAAATTTTCACTTGCGGTTATGTCACTTTCGATAATATTCTCTCTGCTGCTCACTCAGTGAAATAACTTTCGATCTTACATGGAAACACACAAATATCCACTATTTAATCATGATTCTTGTAAAAATGTGAACATTTTACAGTCCCAAAAATGTCTATAAATAAAAAAAAACAGAAATATTGTTGCAAACATTTCTAGGTTACCAGTATTCATATATCCTTTCCTCTACCACTGCTACCTAATACAGACCATGCAATGGGGTCTTGAGATCTATATTTATTATATATTATGAAAACACAAAGTATGCACAATGCTATATATTGGGTGGGTGGGAAAGTTTAATGCAGTCTAATGCGATCGCGAGTCGTGGACCCCTCTCATCACGTTGTAATGGAGTTGCAGTGTACTATCATACACCAAAGCAGTACCACAGCATTTATTTAAACATAACATGAGAATCACTTATAATCCCACAGTGCAGAACTTCAGCTAATTTGGACATATTTGTACTTTCAAAGCCAGCAGAAGACACCAATGACTAATTACAGAAATGTAATATCATTTTCAATCTAGTCAATACATAATTATACTTATACAGAACACTTATATGACATATTTACCTACACTAAATTATAATACTTGTTTTAAACATAAATTATGAAGATTGTTATGGTAATATTGTAATTATGATATTCGGGCTTTAGTATGCTGTTAAAAACTGGTTAATTTGCTAAAAACTATCACTGCCATTTGATATTTAACCCATTTCTTTATTCTAGCCATTTTAGATCTATGAACAATTGTGAAGAAGATTGTATTGCCTGGTTCAGAATAATCTTGGCAGCTCTCAATTAAAATACTTGAACAGTAAAACCTCACTTAAAGACCACCTCAATAACAAAACCACCTCAAAATTAAGCATACAACTTTCAAGTCCATTGTCACCATTTTGCATTTTATTCAACCTCAATATTAAGACCAACTCAAAAAGAAGACCCGTTTTCAAGGGTCCCAAGGTGGTATTATTATAGAGGTTTTACTGTACTTTATTGATATAGCATTTCATGTATTAAACCCATACCCAATGACAGTAATCAAGAATGGGAAGAATATATGCATTATAGTACATTAATTTGGCTCCATCAGAAAGAGAACATACCAGAATCCGTTCATGAACTGATGAACTCTTTATGAACATTCATGAAATGTTAATGAATAGTCATGAACTGTCCTTCACTGTCCACCAAACATCCATTAAAACAAATTCATGTACCCAATGTCATTAATTAATTTCTAGCATTAAAACTAGTTCATGAACCAAAGTTCATTAATTTTGATGAATTGTTTAACCACTTAACATGATAATTTCTCAAAAACACAGTTATTTTATGTACTCAGTGATTGACTACAGTACGAGGGGCATTTTATAATTAGTGGCAACGATCCAATATTTTATCGATTTTCATGTGCATCCACTAGTGTAGCATACCGATGGAAAGAGTATTGATTTTTCCGTTCACCTGGCAAAAAATTACACGCGAATCACGTGCAAATGAACTTTAAAATAAAGTTTGAAATAGCGTGGTACATTATAGTGGCTATAAAAATGGCTGAAGCTAATAGCGATTTTCGCGAGGAGCAAAGGGCGTATTGCTAAATACGTGGATTGCTTGGCTTGAGCGCTTTAGATATTCAATCTGATTTAGTCAAGGTATATGGAGAAAGTGCTCTTCCATATCGCACAGTTGCCCGGTGGGTTTCTCTCTTTAAAGATGGCAGATCTAACATTAAAGATGAGGCCCGTCCAGGGTGCCCAGAATCTGCAGTGTCTGACAAAGACATCTGCACTGTAAAAGATATAATAGAAACAGATGCCAGATGTACTGTTGAACAGATCGGGGAGATATCGGGTCTCAATTCGTCATGGGTTTTCTTGATTTTAAAGGAAAAGTTAAACATACACAAGGTTTGTGCGCGCTGGATACCGCACTTGCTCACCCCTGAGCAGAAGAGGGAGCGGGTAGAGAAAGCTTCGGCTCTTCTCACTATGTTTAGAAATAAAGACCCCAGGCGCCTCAAAGAAAATGTAACAGGTGATGAAACATGGCTGTACTTTTTTGAGCCTGCCACTAAAGAAAATAACAAAATGTGGATAGGTGAAAATAATCAACGGCCTGTAATTGCACGGCGCAGTAGAAGTGTCAGACGCGTTATGTATGCCCTGTTTTTCGATTCCGATGGAATTGTGGCCCATATCCCAGTCCCTGAACGCAGAAGTGTTACTGGTATATTATACAAAGAAAATATACTACCGGCTGTTGTTAACTATTACACAACAAAGCGCCCACGGACAGGGGTCCGCGGCATCAAGTTGCTACATGACAATGCACCAGCACATCGTTCAGCTGTAGTACAAGATGATCTGAAGGAGCATCATATTCATGTTTTATCACACCCTCCATATAGCCCAGATCTCTCTCCCTGTGACTTTTGGTTGAACCCATATATTAAATCATGCTTGTGAGGGCACCTCTTTGAAACGCGCAGCGCCGTAGGCAGCGCGTTATATCAGTGTATAAACAGTATACCCAAAGAACGCTTTAAAGGTGCATTTTCTGAGTGGCTAATTCGACTTGAAAAGTGTGTACAGTCGCAGGGAGAGTACTTTGAAGGTCTCAAATAGTCATTTATGGGTTAATGATAGGGGTTTGAATAACCCGCCGCTGTTGCCATTACTTATCAAATGCCCCTCGTATTTAAGCTTTTGATGTAAAGGTTTACTTACAGTGGTCGTTTATTAATGGAACAGTCTTCATTTTAATTGATACATTTTGTGTCATTGCTATAAGCAACCATTTACGGCTTAGACTATTAACATTCTGTAATAGTGACATGGAATTCACATTCCACAAACAGCTGATAAGAGCTGACTGACCATTCTGTATATTGTTTCCTCAGTATCTTTTCAATTGAATTTGTTTAAATAACCCCCTACTAACAGCTGTCTTCATTTAACAGCTCCATAGTCAGTGCAGTCCTTGGTTTCACTGCAAGCGACTGAAAGCTTCCCCACTTGAATCAGCAGTGGGAGGTGAATGACCTCAGAAAGATTCTTAGATCAAATCACGACAGTGACCGTAGCTGGACGGACCCAGGATTGAACCGGGTCCTTCAGGCTGGTAGCTTGCTACTGACCACGCCAGATTTAAACCCATTGAAATGCATTCATGAATAGTTCATGAACTGTGCATAAACATTGTGTAAATTTATCCATGAGCTTGATGAACTTGAACGTCCAAGAACTTAAATATTATATTTCAAATGTACAATTTTGACCTATTTATGAACAGACCAAAATTATTTATGTAACGGAAGAGGACCACCTAAGGATCATTACTGTAAAGTTTGATCAAAATCCATTCAAGGGTTTAAGAGGAGATGACGTTTATAGTTTCCACTATATACATATAGGATCATTCCTGTGAAGTTCGGTCAAAATCCATTGAGTAGTTTAGGAGATGTTGTTTATAGTTTCCACTATATACATTTAGGGAACATGGTCCCGCCCCTGGCAGCCATGTTTTTTTGACGGAACTTAATAATTTATGCAATCTTGTACGATGACCACTATAGACAATGCTACACACAAAATATCAGAGCTCTAGACATTAAGGTTTTGGACAAGAAGATTTTCAAAGTTTACATATTTTACTAAATTTTCACGGTTACAATTTAACGACTTATTTTGATTTGCTAATGTAGTGAAAATTGGATACAAGCAAAATAATGATATATGCTGTCCATTTAAAATAGAATTTTAACCTAAGATATAGTCCTTAAGTTTAGTTAATGTTCGGTGTTGCCAATAGCCTAGTGCTTTGCTTATTCAATTGAATATTTTGAGGGGTGAAAGTGAAAAAGTCTATATGAATATAGAATGTTATAGACAGAGTATTGCTTTCATCCCTCAATCAGCAGAATCACCACAATAAAATATTGACTAACAGAGCTAACCAATATGAGGCATAAGTATCAATGCTGGTGGGTTAGCTCTTTCATCAGTATTTGTTGTTCATATGTAGAATTCTGTGACAGTTTTATTTAACTCACCATGAAATGTATCCCAGGATCTCCGCACAAGACATGTTTCTCAACAATGACCAGCAGATACACCAACAAATAATGAATGTAGACCTGAAATTAAAGAAGTAAATTTGTTACACAATTTTCATTAAATAGTTAACAAAGAAATCCTTCCAGCTCAATTTCGGCATGCAGACGATCCAACAGAATTTGTCCAATTACATCATGTAATTCTATATCTCACATTTATAACATAACATACAAAGAAGAGTGGTAATAATTTTGATAACTCACTTGTGAAATAACAACTCATGTGCGTGACATCACAACGAAACAATCGAGACAAAGGTGCACTCAATGATGTTGATATTGTTAAATATGCGTTCTGTACCAAGTATGACATTTTCTTTCATTGGAAATTATTGTCTTCGAATACAATATGTGATATAATTATTTAAACTTGTATCATGTGGGCTGGAATAAAGGAACATGAAAAGGGCAGATAACAATGTGATCATTTAGGGCAGGCGGTCACTAAAGCAGATTTGACTGTATTTTACATGATTTAAACATGAATTAATTCATTTACATTTACTCTCTTTTATTTAGTGTAAAAATATTTATTCAAACTAAAAATGTTCTTACTTCGAGTTTCACCTTTAATCACATAGACCATGTAGGAAAAATTGTCATTTTCCAAACGTTAAGGGGCCGATTTAAAACTTTGCATGTTTTATGTCCACTACAACAGTTACTAGCTGTTCTTATAGACTAGTTTTCTGATCTTATAAATTTACTTTTAAATCGAGTGTGATAATAGCAGTATATTCATTTTCACATATTATCAACATGCATACATAATTACAAAAAATATATCATTTATCTTACATTGAACTTTTTATTGTTGCCATTAATGTTAGAAAATTAACAAATTATTTATTTCTGTTAATTCCATAGTAAAGTCATTGTTGTTCAATATATACTTAACACCATTAAAAATGCAATTGTTTTAATATGGCTTCATTTTGTACATGGTGTTAAAAGCTACCAACTGTTACCGATGATTAAAATATTGTTAAAAAAGTATTGAAACTATGGACCAATAATTCATATTTCATGATTGAATAAGTTCAGGAAATTGTGTTAGTGAATTAGTGTAGAATTATTACTTCTTTATGTCACGTTTTCAACGAAGCTGGGATGGTTAGGCCCTAACAATAATGATCAGGAGACGTTAACTTCAAGAATATATTACATCAGTAATAGTATGGAACCAATATCAATTATTTATTATCTACCATATTTGACAGTTATCATTTTCAGGTAGATGGGAGACAATCTCATTTAGAGGAAATGGCTTTAACAAAACCACTTATCAACGAAGATTATTCTTGATATTTATCCAAGAAAGCCGCACATGGGTAAGGAGCCGAGAAGAAACAATTACGCACTTATAATATGACCCTCAAGCGTGACCTTGACCAAACATTGCTGGAACAAGCAGATTAATAACCTAGCAGATAGAAAATTGTATAAATATTGTCATATCCTTATAACAATTAACTGGAGAACATTATATCACAGTCAAAGGATCAATCTAAATGTTTTATAACTTCAAAAATAGTTCATAGTGCTGATGGGTTAAGTATTTGTGCAATTTCATATGTATATAGATGATTTGTATGTTTTAATCAGGTTTTGCCAATTAATCAACAACTTTTTGGTATATGGTGGTGAGTTTCCATGCAGTTTCCATGCAGTTTCCATGGAATTAATTAACAACAAATACTAACTTGCCCTTAGGCAAGCAGCTGACAACTTCCCCACATGAATCAGAGGTGGAGAACAAATGACAGTAGCCAAATGTCCGAGAAAAACATGACCTGCCCAGTCTGCTGGAATAGAACCCGGGCTTCCCAGGTAACAGCCTATAGTGCTCTAACCAACGAGGTACCGTCAGTTATAACAAATGTCATTGTCCTGAGCAAATCTCTATGCTTATTGCAAGAACTTTTCACCTGGTTAGGCAATCAGGAAATGGTCTGCATACAGTGTTAGAAGCACTGACTTTGACCCAAGTAATCAAAATGTAGTCTCCATCTATGTACCAAGTTTTGTCACAATATTTCATGTGAAGCAAGTATTGAGATCTATATCACTGTACAGTATGCTCATTGAGGTTTTTGCCAAGGAATACTCACCATTGTCATTTTGGGGCAGCATGTCCGCCAATTAACAGGTATAATGGCCAGCATTTTCATTTTAATATGGTGGCCTAGCATGTTCAATCGCAGTGTTCAGCCAACACAGAGATTTGCAATGTACAGGAGTGGACACATTTGTACAACTGCCAGTGATTTTTTTTAAATAATTTTACTGCCTGTGTCTTTTTAATTGGTAAAAGAGCCGTGATAAATACCAAATTTGGGAAAATCAGGTTATGGTTGTTTTGCTTATAAAAATAACTTTTCAGCTGTGGCTGGTGTTTGTTATACATATAAGGTGATGTAAGAGCAAAGATTCTTTTATAAAACGTTAAATACACAAAGACAGAAATTCAGTCAGAGGGGGGACAAATGAACAAAGAATTGGGAAAAAATGAAGATTTTTGGGGAAAATGGACACTTCTTGATAGGAGGAAACAGCCTATATCCGGCAGTAAATTTAGAAAATCACAGAGACAAGGAGCTTGAGGTGTTTTAACTATCATAATTCATATTTTTGCCTTATATTCTTAGTACAGTAGACATTGTAGTAAGAGACCACCCAAGGGACAGCCAAAAAGTGGTCACTTAATAAAGTGGTCTCTTAATAGATTGAGTACACTGCACAGTGATTTATTTATGTCATGACTATATTTTCACTCGGATCATTTTTGCTCAGAATTTTGTTTATGATTTTACCATAAGCTGATATTTATCACTTCCTTAGGTCAGTAACAGTCTTTTAACAATATGCAGCTAGTATATGCCCAGATCATTGCATCCTTTTTATTTTGTGACATTTGCCTGGTGTGATAAATGGACAGATTGTCAATTCAAGGCAAGAACAGCAACAACCGCACAGTAGTGTATCAAATCCTGTTATCCATACTTGGAATTGCTTAAAATCATGTTATTATATGCCCGGACTTTACCAGACTTATTATTTTATTGGATCGAACTTATATCGAGTGGCATGACCAACTACTATGTTTAACAAAGTTCTGATACTTTCATTTCGGGTGATGTGCACAAAATTTAATTAAAAATAATTTTCTCTAAAATATATATTGAGCGACATAAAATGTCATGTTGGTTAAAAAAAAAAGTTTTTTAAGAATACCATAACTTTCATATGATCTTCAAAGTTTATAATGTATGACAACTACATACTGTTAATAGATTTTGTGATATATTATCATCAATTAATTGATTTTATTCCTGTTTGTTCAATACAAGGGCCATAACTCTGGATCTAGTAGAATGATTTGGCCCATAATTGAAACTGGCCAAGAACTGATGGCCATATAGACATTATTCCATGTTTGATTATGATTGCTCAAGAAATGTGGATTCTAGAGTGTAAACAATTAAATAGCAGATGACAGATGGACTGACAGCTAAAGATCCAAATAGCTCATCATTGAGCACTTTGTGCTGTAAAACAGCAAGAAAACTGCCATGTTGCAATTTGTTTAAGGTTCTGATCCTTTCTGGCAACTTCAAGTATTATTGTACAACAGTTAAAGTAAGTGTAGAAAATATGATAAAAAGTAATTTACCTGCTATCTTAGGTCTCTGATTCCCAACTATACCATTTGTCCATCATTCCACACCAAACATCCCACATTGTGGTTGTAGTACATGGAGAAAATAAACCAAAACATGTTTTAAGCAATACATATAAACCAAGAGACTGTGCCAGTGTCTGCTTCATTCCGTAAACTAAAGAAGGAATAACATAAATAAAAATAATATAATAATATATGGGTGTAATATTTATGACATTCTTATCTAAATGATTAATATATTAGTTATATACAAAATTTCTGATATCTACACTATTGATAACTTAACATATTGATATCTACACTACAAGCTTCATAACCAAACCCAAAACACTGACAGCCACATGGAACCATCTTGGTAAGAGAACTTATAGACAAAGAGTTTTCAGAAGGGATGTATTGGTCATTGTCAAAAGATACATCGAGTGGACCATTGGGTTACAACCATGTTTATACATTATCACAGGAGGAAACTGAATCAGCATAAACAAGTGAATCATGTGCACGAGTTGAATAGACGAACACATCAAAAAAGAAAGATGTTCCTACAGCAAGGATATGTGAAATCTGTATTTTATATACAAACACACAATGGAGAAGGGATAAAGGGAGAGCACTCTGGAAGGGATAATGGGACAGAACTTGTGTCAATAAACAAAAACATGTCATTCACAAATAACACAGAGGCCAACAGAAAAATCTCCTCTCAAGAAAGATACACACATACAGGGAAGGGGGTATGTACTGACCTTTGTATGATAGATTCACACAAGAAAGATAATCAGTAAATTTGTAATCTGATCATTCATCAGAATTATATAAGTATGTTCATGATATCAATAAGCAGCAAAAATGCAATATTAATACAAACTCCTAAATGAGGCTAGAGGACTAACGACTTCTCTGCCTAACCTTGTATACTGGAAATGACCATATGACCCTTAATCACAACCTTAAAGTAAACCTAAATCCCTAAAACATTAAGACCCTGAACCTTAAATAATTTAAGAAAAGTAAATGAAAAGTTGAAGAGTCGTGGATAGTTGATAGCTAATCTGAGGTTAATATCAAGGTGTAAAATTGAAATTGTCTAACTGCCTATTTATAAACAAGCAGATAGAGGAGTTTCGCTTCCACCCCTCAATATTCCTAAGGGAAACAGAGTTTGCATTGAACATGTCCTTATTTAAATTGAATAGTTGAAAGGATAAATTATGGCCGCTATGAGCTTCAGACCATAACCGCTCCTTTATGCAAGAATAAGATATATGCAGATAAAGTATTTGGAATAATTTTAATGAAATTTTGATGCCAAAAAAGTTCCGAAAAGTACCTTAACCTAAACCTCAATATGAAAGTTTAGTATTAAATATTTTCAAAATTATCCACTAAACCTACCATGCACTTAAATTGAAATTTTGATGCGAAATAAGTTCCACATGTTTCCTTAAATAATAATAATAATATCTTTATTTACAGAAGGTGACATGTAAAGAGGTATACAAAAACAATTGTACAATTCTTAAATAAAACATGGCCTTCTAACAGAAAACAACATAAATTGAAACACAATAATTATATTAAACACATTCATTCATTCAAAAAATGAACCCTAATATGCAATTTTGAGTAAAATTAGGTTCCAAAAAGTTCCCTAAACCTATCTTAACCCTAATAGCTGACATTTTTAATACAACAATAAGTTAATGAAATAGTTATAAGATTATTGAAATCCTAAGTGAGGTTATTTGCTGCTTGAAATTTTGAAGCATTAAGTGCCGAGTTCTGAAAGGTCCATAAACCTCATTACCATGTTCAATATGTCTTCATTTAACCAACTTAGCATGAAATTTGGAATAGGGTCTGGCCGAAAGTTGTTGCCATATGATGCAAGTCCAGAATACCCTTAAATGACACCTAAACAAAACAATTACACAAGAAAAATAATCATAAACAAAACAATTACACAAGAAAAATAATCAATATTACATAAAACCTAACTCAAAGCTGTGTAGCTACTTTTAAGCAAATTCAAAAATTCTCAAATAAATTTAAATTAAAAATATTTAAATAAATCGATTAAACAGTCAAGAGGAAACTGAAACCATGAACATACTTTCTACATATCTGCCAAATGTTACATAAACAGTTTGTTTTCTGATAAATAAGCTTGTAATTACTTATTCTCCCTGTGTGTAACATTTCCCCATTTTTCCATCATTTCGCACAATTTGCATAGATACTAAAACGATATTCCTGCATAAAATTATCGTAAATCATGTAATTCAGCTGGGCAATAAAGAAGAAAAGTCTAGATATTAAAAGATCATCCTATTTAAGACTCTGGCTTTATATGTATGGTGAGATAGGCTTGGAGACAGATCAGTGAATTACATCTCGACAAAGAACAAGAACTGAGCATACATCAATGATCAAAGATCAATGTTAAATGTAGACAAGAAAGGGGACAATGACCAACACAAACCAATACATTGACCATAGGTTACCAAACTGACACAGAATTCAGTTGAAAAGCATTCAGAATCATTAAAATGGCAACAAAGTATGCACAAAGAAATCAAGAATATACCACAGAACTAAACCATAAACAAATCAATAGTTCTTAAACTCAATACAAATAGTACACAATTCGTACACTACATTTATCTACAGATATACTAGCTCTAAATGTTGAGGGGTGAAAGCGAAACCAGTCTTTCTGTATTGTAAGATACAAGATTGATTTCGCTTTCATCCCCTCAAATTATTGCTCAGGAGGCAAGGGGCGCAAATCCCTTTTCAGATTCTTCTCAATGTGTTTTAGAAAGCATACTGGTACTATAATAATATCATAAAATATCATTGTGCCAAAATTGAAGAACTGCCTTGGCCTTGCATATTGGTTATACCAGGTAAAATAAACTAACAGTTTCAATTGTAGTACTATTCATGGTAATTGTAATATTATATTTTTCAATTGCATTTTTATCATTATTTCTAAATAAAATGAAATAACTTCAAACTCACGAGTTCCAGGAAAATTACATTTCACAGCCAGCTTCATTCTGATTGGATGAAAGCAATTGAACATCAAAACTACTCATTCACACAAAACCTGAAAATATATACACACCAAATTCTAAATAATTCCAACAAAAGAAGTAACAATGCAAGGAAGACTGTTGCATTTAGGTAATAAAGAACATGTTATTACAGTATTCAATAATACAGCAGTCAGTTGACCTACCAGTACTAACCACTGTCATTCTTCTGCAAGGAACCACTAACTTCCCAGCATGTATTAGAGGTATAGTATTAATGACCTCAAACACAGGACCAAAATACTAAATCAAATGAGAACAGACAAGGACATGAAGTATTAGTACTGTTAGACTCGGTTGAACCCATTCTAGAGGGATCACAGCTGTCTTCCTCATTCTGAAAATATAAACAGTGTAATTTTAAGGTACATAAACAAATAACAAATGTTCGAGAGTTATAAGAACTAATAAACATAAAAATAGAGCTGCAAACATATCTTGTCAATGAAGCTGAATGATGATGAAGACATGAACATGGATGACATGATTGGTGAATGTGGTCAACAGAGAGTTATGCCAGTGGCAACATGATAAATGGTCAGGGAAGGAGGATGCAATAATGTGTTGTTACTTTAACAGATTCCTGTTTTCAAAGGACAAACTGACATAGAAATCAATGTGACCTACAGAATAGCAATAATTCCTAACAGTAATTCATTTATGCTGATGTGCATTAACCACTAGCAGATCCAGGGGGCACATCCGACATCCCCCTAAAATTCCCCAACCTTACAAATAACTATGAGTATAAATACGAAAATATACAGAGATCTTTAAATAAGCAATTTTCAAATAAGCAATTTTGATTTATTGAAGCAATATGATGATGTTTATAAACAAAGAAACAGTCATTGTCATTTTATAAGGCTTGAACAAAACCAAAAATGACCAAAAATTTATGCTCCCCAAATCCGAATCCCAGATCTGCCCTTGCATACAGGACATGGAAGTAAAATTAATGTTAGCTGATTGATATTGACACAGGGGTCATAATTCTAGATCAATACTAGCTTACAGGATTCATTTTAGGTGAAAATGAAAAATATACCCTTATCCTGAGACTTGAATGCTCAGTCCTGTGCTCTACCAACTTACCCTACCAAACAGGAATATAATGATTATAATGTATCATTTTTCATCATTATACAATTGCATATAAATGCATGTTATGCAAAATTAATAGGGTTGTTCATTTTTAAAACAGTTATGACCAATGTTAGAACCTGCTGTTTTATGTTCTTAATGTCATCTGACAGTACCAATCAATAATTGCTGTGCATACTGTATGGACAAGATCCCATTGTTGCAGTTAAAGCATTAAATGTGACATTTAAGTTGTGATAACCACTAAGCATGTTTCTGGACTCAAACATTTGACCTCATAAATGAATGCCAAGTACAAGATACTACACAACAGTATATTTTAACCACTCAAACAGTTACTCAAGATATTGTTATGAATAACAAATAGAGAAATTTCAGTAAATGAGATTACTTGAGTATGACATCCATAACACTTGCACTGATATGTTGCATGCACATCAAATCTTCACTTATATTCTGTTCCCATTATGTAATATTAAAGGCACAAAGGTAAAAATATTCCACATATGAATTACCATATACCTTTTACTGGAACGTTTTACCTAAAATTAAGACAAATGATTAAATTGCCATAATGTACTTAAGGGCTTATCAAAACCAATACTTAGCCATTGCCATTGATACAATGTCCATATTTGTATGACCCAGAAAACATAATACTTGGTCAAGTATGTTGTATGCCCGATATCAACTTTTAATTTTAATATTCCTATAGAAATAAATAAGATTCTGAAAAACCAAACTGTTAACACAATTAACATTTTGACAGTGAAGGAAAAAAGCTTTCACCACATAATTCTTTAGTGCTCTATATGATAGCACTAACGAGAACCCTCTATTCTCCATTATTGGAGCCAAATATCAGCCCCTGATTCCCCCACCAAAATAGTATATTTTCCCAATTCAAATTTAAGTTTTCCCTCTGAGCCAAAGCAATACTTGCAAAGAACTTTCCCAATTCAAATTTAATTTTTCCCTCTGAGCCAAAGCAATACTTGCAAAGAACTTTCCCAATTCAAATTTAATTTTTCCCTCTGAGCCAAAGCAATACTTACAAAGAACTATTTTATCTACAAAAATACAATGTTCTAAAAATCAGACATAATATCTGATACATTTTTGTGTTTTGTTTATCAATGCGCCCAACTGTATGAGGATTATTGTATGTCTAAACCAATTTGACCTTGACCATGCTAACAATATTATATACACTATGTCCATGTCAATTTCTGTCATGTTATACTCAAGAATTTGGCCTTGTTGTATGCACAATATCAATTATTATCTTACTGTACCAATTTAAATAGTAGGATATTTTATCCATTATATCACACAATATTTACATGACCATTCTAAGGAATAGAGCAATTTTCAAAATTTTACACAGCCTGGTATGCTGTATGTGCAATATCAAATATAGAAACTCCATATCCTCCATACAAGTTGTAAGACCTATTCCATCAACCAACATGACTGACATTATACACTGATGGGTTTCATTAAATTTGACTCACTTTGGGTTTTCTCTAAAGCAGTGAACATTAGGAAGGAATAGTTCATGGATATTCAATTTGTGATTATACAAGACAGACTGGAAAGAATGCACTGTGTTTGAACTTTCAAGTTTTGTTTTGTGAATTAATGTTACATTCTTTGTTCTTCTCTTTCTCCAATTGTAATGTTATTACAAGTTGTGACAGTGACATCAGTTTGATAATATGAGGTCAATCTGTTGTAAGAACAAGAGTGCCAAACTGTCACAAAATACGCCCGTCATAAGACATAGCTCAGAGTTAAAACAAGACGAATTTTAGGAAATTTCTAAAATCAAAGGGTGGTAACTCCTGGGTGACATGAGCGATATGACTGGTTATCGAACTTGGCCGAGATATTATGCCCACAAACATTTTCACCTAGTTAGGTGAAGATCAGATGAAAACTGTTTGACTTAGAGAGCGGACAAGGCTAATTTGGCCAATTTTGGATAATTCAAGGGCCATAATTTCGAAGTACCTTGGACGGCGTGGCTGGTTATCGAACTTGGCCGAGATATTATGCCCACAAACATTTTCACAAAGTTTGGTAAAGATCGGATGAAAACTCTTTGACTTAGAGAGCGGTCAAGGCTAATTTTGCCAATTTTGGATCATTCAAGGGCCATAATTCAGAAGTGCCTGGGGCAATGTGGCTGGTTATCGAACTTGGCCGAGATATTATGCCCACAAACATTTTCACCAAGTTAGGTGAAAATAGGATGAAAACTCTTTGACTTAGAGAGCGGACAAGGCTATTTTGGCAAATTTTGGATAATTCAAGGGCCATAATTTCGAAGTACCTTGGGCGGTGTGGCTGGTTATCGAACATGGCCAAGATATTATGTCCACAAACATTTTCACAAAGTTTGGTAAAGATCTGATGAAAACTGTTTGACTTAGAGAGCGGTCAAGGCTAATTTTGCCAATTTTGGATAATTCAAGGGCCATAGTTCAGAAGTGCCTGGGGCAATGTGGCTGGTTATCGAACTTGGCCGAGATATTATGCCCACAAACATTTTCACCAAGTTAGGTGAAGATCGGATGAAAACTCTTTGACTTAGAGAGCGGACACAGCTAATTTGGCCAATTTTGGATAATTCAAGGGCCATGATTTCGAAGTACCTTGGGCGGTGTGGCTGGTTATCGAACATGGCCGAGATATTATGTCCACAAACATTTTCACAAAGTTTGGTAAAGATCGGATGAAAACTCTGTGACTTAGAGAGCGGACACGGTTAATTTGACGAATTTTGGATAATTCAAGGGCCATAATTCAGAAGTGCCTGAGGGATGTGGCTGGTTATCAAACTTGGCCGAGATATTATGCCCACAAACATTTTCACAAAGTTTGGTAAAGATCGGATGAAAACTCTTTGACTTAGAGAGCGGAAACCATGTGGACGCCGCCAACATGTCAGTTAAATGTAAAGTTATAAAAAGCAAACCATATCTAAGATTGAAGTTGTTCAAGCAATAGTTTTCCACCCCCTAACCATACATACCCATGTAAGTCATAATTATCCTGTTTCTATTAAACACAACATATTTCAAACATACATGTAATCTGATGAGTAATCAATTTTCACAAATATAGCTATGTTTTTAAAACATGTAAACCCCAGTCTTGCACTGATAGAGCAAAGAAACACTGTTCATTATGTAATCATAAAGCTTTTGTGTTATACGGATTTACCAGCAAAGAGCTTTAACAACTCTTCCAGGTACATTGAGTATGTACCCATTTCCTGATAACCTTGCATGTAATTATAAAGTTTAACTCTATAATTGTTTCAATATTGTATGACTACATTAGCCAATGAGAGCTTTATCAGTGTGTCAGTGTCAATATTTTCAAAAGCTTTTCACCTGTACTGTTTGTCTGATCGTCAGTGATCACATGGCTTGAAGTTTAATGGTGTACATTTTTGTGTTGTTCTGATTAAAGAATTTGGGGAGCAAGTTTTTTACTTGATGACTTCCCCATACATAGAATCAAAACTCAGTTTGCACTTACATAAATGATTTATAAAGCAATCATCTCCCATAAAACAGCACTATTTCACATCTTGAAAAAAAGCTCTGCTACCAAGTGATATTAAGTTATGCAATGAAAACACTATTTTCAAACTTAACACAAAAATATGGTTAAAAGAAAGCTGGAAAGTAATTACAGATTACATTTACATCCCAAACAATTTCCAGCATAAAATAATTTTGAATAAAAAAATAAGCTTATAGTCTGGAAAGCTTTTATACAATGGTAAAATTCTATGTTCATGTTCCTTACATAAATATTTTTAACACAGTTTTTTGAGTTGTAGTAACTTAGCTTCATGTTTTCATCTTTCAAGAAAAAAACCTCATTTTTGTATGTTTTTACAAAAATCTGTTTATAACTTTTCTATCTTTTTAAACCTTTTATTTCTAAACCCTTCATATTCTTATACTCTTTGCCTATCAGGCACTCCTCTATTGAGTCTCATGTAAAGATTTGCCTCTCCCCCAGCCGAAGTTATACATTCAGTTGATAACAAATCAGCTAATTTTGTGACTGTAAAGAACAATGCAAGGAGCTTGTGTTGTTTCTTCTTTCATATTAAAGATTATTTTGAGGAACACACATTTACCATACATTGACTGAATGTGGAAGCATTTCAGAGTGATAGGTTTGTTATTAAAAATGATATCAACAAAAACTCAGCTCTCGTAACAAATGATTATTATTTAGACTAATTTTGAACCCAACGATAGCTACAAACCGAGATCAATGAGATCAAAAATGGTTGTAGTTTATATTAATTTGTAATGTAGCCAATCTATAGAGGTTGTCCTGAAAAGGACAGTTGGTCGACAATGAAGTTGTGTCCTTAAAAGGACAGTTTTGTGACAATTGAGTGGTGTCCTTAAAAGGACAGTTTTTTTGTCAATCGAGAAGTTGTCCTTAAAAGGACAGTTTTTGTCCTGAGAAGGACAGTTTTGTGACATTCTATAGAGGTGTAAATTTATTTTACACAAAGGCCAAAATTTGAAAGTCCCCAGTCAAGAACAAGACGCTGCCTATTCGAATAGAAAGAACAAATACTATAAAGGACTCACCTATCCAAACAGAGAAATTAGGTTCGAATAGATGTTCAGCCACATTACAGCATTGCCTCCCATCCTGACAGGCAGCTCAAAATAAATTGATCTCATTGTCAATGTACATTGTGTATTCAATCTGATTTCAGCTCCCATTTAATAAACAACAGTCTAAGTAAACACCATTTGGACAGTTTTTTTGTCAATCGAGAAGTTGTCCTAAAAAGGACAGCTTTTTGTCAATCGAGAAGTTGTCCTTAAAAGGACAGTTTTTGTCCTGAGAAGGACAGTTTTTGTCCTGAGAAGGACAGTTTTGTGACATTCTATAGAGAGGTGTAAATTTATTTTACACAAAGGCCAAAATTTGAAAGTCCCCAGTCAAGAACAAGACGCTGCCTATTCAAATAGAAAGAACAAATACTATAAAGGACTCACCTATCCAAACAGAGAAATTAAGTTTGAATAGATGTTCAGCCACATTACAGCATTGCCTCACATCCTGACAGGCAGCTCAAAATAAATTGATCTCATTGTCAATGTACATTGTGTATTCAATCTGATTTCAGCTCCCATTTAATAAACAACAGTCTAAGTAAACACCATTTGGACAGTTTTTTTGTCAATTGAGAAGTTGTCCTAAAAAGGACAGTTTTTTTGTCAATTGAGAAGTTGTCCTAAAGGACAGTTTTTTTGTCAATCGAGAAGTTGTCCTAAAAAGGACAATTTTTTTGTCAATCGAGAAGTTGTCCTAAAAAGGACAGTTTTTTTGTCAATCGAGAAGTTGTCCTAAAAAGGACAGTTTTTTGTCACTGAGATGTTGTCCTAAAAAGGACAGTATTTGTCCTGAGAAGGACAGTTTTGTGACATTCTATAGAGAGGTGTAAATTTATTTTACACAAAGGCCAAACTTTGAAAGTCCCCAGTCAAGAACAAGACGCTGCCTATTCGAATAGAAAGAACAAATACTATTAAGGACTCACCTATCCAAACAGAGAAATTAGGTTCGAATAGATGTTCAGCCACATTACAGCATTGCCTCACATCCTGACAGGCAGCTCAAAATAAATTGATCTCATTGTCAATGTACATTGTGTATTCAATCTGATTTCAGCTCCCATTTAATAAACAACAGTCTAAGTAAACACCATTTGTACAATTGCAGAGTTGTTTGTCATTATCATCTATAATGTGGCAATCACAATGAAACCTGACACAATCCACCTAATGCATAGTAAATAATCAGGAGTATGACAAATCTCTGATACACCTTAAATATCTTGGTGATCTAATCCTACATCAACTTTTGCTTTAACATTTATACTCCTGAAAAAATTCCTCTCATTTACAAGATTTTAACTATTTATGCAACAACAAGACAACCAAGAATCACCCTTAAACAATCCAAAACCAGCTGACATATTAACACCAGAATGCCTTTAAATCACTTTCTATTAATAAGGTACTTTAAAGTCTGATAGTACCATATGTATTACTTTTCTTTGTAAAAGGTGAGATCTCAAATCAACATTACCAATCTTTACAAAGCATTGTGTATATATAATTAATTACTAATTTTCTAGAAGTCATATACTTCATGACAATTTATCCAATAAAAAAATATGAGGAAAATTACAGGATCTTAAAATGCACTGGTATTTAAAGAAATAAAGTAAAATTAGCCATTAACATTTCCCAGACTATTGCAATACATCAAATAATTTGGTCTTCAACAAGTGTTATAACTGAGAATGTCAAGTATTAAAACACCTATTAAATATCTTTGTAAAAAGATCTCAAAGTAAAAATGTTTCATCAATAATATAAGCAATTATGTATTTTTAATCATTATAAGTTTGTTGATTGAATTGTACATGTAAAGTCAATGAATATCACTGCATTTTTACCAAGATGTAACTATGTACTGCTTTAGACATTAGAGATTTATTCATCAAACAGTGGTTGCTTTAATTATGTAAGAGTTGAGTTGTTCATCTAAGTATACCCTTATGTTCTTGTATTGATAAGTGACAAATGGCTCATAAGCCACTGATCTAAGAAAACATAAATCAGAAATATGTTGACAACCTGCTCATAAATGTATTAAACCTGAGATTGTATTCAGTATGCCAGTATTCCATTTTCTCAGAATTGTATCATGATTGTATGAAGGGATTTTGCCATGTGATAACCAATGTCTGATTTTGCATTAATTAGTTCTGTTCTGTTCTGTTAAAGCTTATACTTTCTAACTAATGGACAAGTGCTTGCTCTATTAGAACAATTAGTATGCAAAAGAATTATACTTTGTGATTTACCCTGTTGACTATCTAACCATCCCAAGAAAGATTCATTATTCATTTGTAACATTTTTATAATGGATTGAATTCCTTCACTAATGGAGTGCTTATATTTATTTACATTTTCTGAATGTATTCTTAAACATTAATGCCAAGCAAGAAAAGTAACCCTATGCCTTACAATGTTTTAAAATTGGACACTCAATAATAGGCTACTGCCTTTTACAGTTACATGATATGTGAATATAAGCATTTCAACCTTTATACAGACATGAACAGCATTTAATGAGATTCACTTACGGGGAACATATGGTTTTCTAAACTGGACGCCAATGCGGCATATTAGCAGGTGGGCATTAAACCAGAGGATAGGAAAAAGACAGCATTCATCACCAGGTACGGTCTATTTGAACATGTACTGATGGGGTTTGGTCTAACAAATGCACCAGCCACTTACTCGCGTGGTCAACCTGGTTCTCCGAGGACTGACCTGGAAGACCGTCTTGGCATTTCTGATGATATCCTGGTGATGGGCAAGACCTTTAGAGAACACCTGGAAAACTTAGAAGAGGCATTTAAGGGCTTCAGGGAACATGGATTGAAGCTGAAACCCCAGAAATGCTGATTTTTCCAGACTGAGGTGGAATTCTTGGAAAGAATGGTCAATGGGGAATAGTTGTCCGTGACTGAGAAAAATATACAATCAGTTACCAACTGGGCAGTCCCGAACTGTCCTATGTTTTGTAAATGATCACAGGGCCTTCATTAAAGATTTCGCTAAACTAGCGCAACCTCTGTATGCCATCACAGGGAAACAGAAGTTTATATGGGAGGAGGAACAACAAACAGCATTTGAAAAGTTGCGGAGGTCCGTGGTGGAACCTCAGGTGTTAGCAATCCCAAATCCCTCAGACCCTTTCATACTGGATGTTGATGCCTCTAACTGGGCCATTGGAGGCATCCTTAGTCAAGTCCACAATGGCAGGGAGAGAGTGGTCGCTTATGGCAGCTTTGCCCTCACTCCGGAACAAAAAAGATATTGTCTACTTGTAAAGAGCTGCTGAGCATTTAAAGGTTTACAAGGCAATTCAGGTATTACTTATTGGGGAAAGTGTTTACGGTGTAAGGACCGATCACTAAAGTCTGACCTGGTTGTTGAGGTTCAGGGACCGCCAAGGACAGCTTGCCCTGTGGATGGAAGAACTAGCACAATACCACATGGTTGTTAAGAACCGACTAGGATACAAGCATGGGAGCACTGACGCCTTATCAAGACTACTGGACAGATTAACCCATTGTTCCTCGTACTTGACAGGGATACAGCCAAAGGGTTTCCCATGTGGAGGATGCAATTATTGCTGTCGGGCTCATGCACAGTGGAGAAGTTTCATTGAGGAGGCAGACAATGCAGTGAACTATGCTAATAGTGGAAGTTTGCAGTTAATGACAGTGCCAAGCGATAACACAACAGTGGGAGCAGTTTGTTCCCAAGAGTCCAGTGAAGGCTACAACCAAGGGGATATAATGGCTGCACAAGATTCACTTACTATACAGCTTGAGCAAAACGTCCAAAACAAGGAAGGGTTTTGTCACACCCATAGACAAGAGGTGTCGATGGATATATCCATAAACAAATTGTTGGTGATGGTCAATGGCAGTGTGAGACTACCGGAAGTAACATCCCCCAGAAACCCATGTAGCTGGGGCTTTACAGCCCAAGAGCTCAACCAGTCCCAAGCGAAGGATTATTATTATTATGTTGTTTTATGGCGCATCGACAGCTTTGGTCATTTAGCGCGCAAGAAATGTTAAAAATATGTGAAACTAAAAAAGGTTATGTGATATTCTTGTAAATATGTTAAACTTGTGCAAATATAGCGTGTAAAAAGGATCATTATGTAAGAATAAATTTCCCAAGCGAAGGATGTCAACTTGCAAGTTTTTCACCCATTTCTGCACAACCAATGCGAACCGGAGGAAGGGGCCCTGTTCTTGTCAAGTCCTGAGGCAAAATACTACTGGATAAACAAAGAGATGTTCAAACTAATGGATGGGGTAATCTTCAAGAGAAAACTGTCACCGCAAACATACTTACTACATCTCTGCCCAGTTTATATAAAATGTCAGATTAGGTTTCCGATAAATAGTCTTCTAAATAGTTGTTATCACTGTGTTTTATATTTCCCGATTTCTTAATACCATTATACAAAATTATTATAAATCATACAATCCAAAAATTATAGTTTCCAATATATACATATGGGGAACATGACAGAATTTAATAATGTATGAGTCTTGTAAGAGGACAACTAGACAATGCTTCACACCAAGCTCTAGACCTTGTGGTTTGGGACAAGAAGATTTTCAAAGTTTACTTTTAAAATCTATTTTTAGCTCCTGTGACCTACTTATGCAACAGACCAGAACCATTCATATAACTTCGAAGGAGGACCACCTAAGGATCATTCCTGTGAAGTTTGGTCAAAATCCATAGAGTGGTTTAGGAGGAGATGATGTTTATAGTTTCCACTATATACATATAGGGAACAATCCCCGCCCCCTGGCAGCCATGTTTTTTGACGGAACCTATAATTTATGCAATCTTGTAAGAGGACCACTAGACAATGCTACACACCAAATATCAAAGCTCTAGACCTTAGGGTTTTGGACAAGAACAATTTCAAATTTTACACTTTTTTTGCTCCTGTGACCTAATTATGCAGCGGACCGAAATGACTTATGCAACTTTGAAAGAGGCCTAACCAAGGATCATTCCTGTAAAATTTGGACAAAATCCATTTAGTGGTACATGTATAGGTAGAGTTGTTGTTTCAAGAAAATGTTGATGCACGACGCACGATTCACAATGCATGACAACGGACATCCAAGGATCCAAAAAGCTCACCATAAATAGTACAATTTGATAAGTGCATACAACAAGTAAGTATAACATAGACTAATTAAGACACAAAAAATCTGATAAACACAAAATTTTAAGCAAATTGTCATACAATTTTGAATATAAGATGATGTCCCAGTTTCCCGAAATAATACATTATGTGATAATTTGTGTGCAAACAAATCACTACATCTATAACAAGCAAGCAAACCCTCAATCCAACTTTCAGCAGCCCATGCCTATTGTCCTTACAGCACTTTGATTATATATCAGCATTTCAGGACCACTGCCCTTATCTTTAAAATGAGTTCATATGCAGATATCATAATACCTGTAGTAATGAACCATGCATGAATAAAAAAAGAAGATCTCTGTTACAATGACCCAAAACAAGTTTTAATATCAAACTTCAATACCTTTTCTAATCATGTGCATACAACATACATCAACCAAGCTCCCCACAGTGGTTATCTCTCTTATCAGTTAAATAACAACCAGTGTCATGACCAGGACATTCTTCCTGATACGGAAAGACTCTTCTATTTATGGACTCATATCAAACAACACACTGAATGACCATTCCCTGCCTTCCAATTAATCTGTGTTAAGGGACCACTTTGTAGTACAAAGATTAATATTATCATAATCCAAAATGATTCTTTCTTATCAAGTAAAATTCATTCATATGTGCATGCAACATATAGACAGATCTGTAGTAAGACAAGACATTTAACAGTCTGTACCGAATATACTTGCTGTCGCACAGTTATGTATGTCATTACGATCATCACAATCTCATTTTGGAAACATTTTTCTCAATACTTTATACATCCACACCAGCTATGACAACAAAAGTCAAGCAATACCACCAGGGCCTTCAGAGAGGGATGAATGACCCAACAGGATGAATAATAGGACTATGAACCAGAATGTTTTACGTACAACGAGTAAGACAACTACTGCATCATGGTCACTTGTCGGTGGGAAGACATGTAAGAGTATTAAGTATTGTGAGTATATACATAATAAACTGTAACTAAACTGTACCAGGTATAAATAAACTGGCAATATAACAGCATTATCTTCGGTTTATACATTATTTCAAATTATTAATCACCTATATCACCTATCAGGGGTGTAGCTGGGCCATTTTTCAGACTTTCTATGGAGGGGTCCACTTTTGGTCATAATTGTTTTTTCAATTTTTAACTTTAATATCGCTGGCAATGCCCCTGCTTATCTCAACTAATATTCTTTTGTAGTTAATATCATGTAGAGCACAGGACAGTATTTCAAACAAGCCATAAAAACTAGCTCAGGTGAGTCAAAATAATTTAAGTATCTAACTCTGCTAACTGAAAAATATGGAAAATTCTAACCATATTCACACAATTGACATAATCTGAATGACATGTTGACTTGTAACCTTTACTGCAACAGACTTTGGTCAATGCACTCTGTCAGACAGTCCGCCTACAGAAATGGTCTTTACTCAATATACGGAATCACAAAACTACATGCATAAGCCTATACTTGCTGATTAGGAAACCAATCTCAATATAAATATTTCATTATATAGCATATCTTATATAATTCCATTGAAAAATAACTCTTCTATTCATGTATGTTTCTACAGTTTGATGGAAGAAAGCAAGACAGAAAAATACCTATTCTCACCAAATATAATTCTCTCACAAAATTTCTGACATTTCTAAAATTCATCCAATCAGACTGAGGCTGTTTTGTCAAAGCATAGTGCAAATGTCTATTACTTGAAACACTTTCATTTTAATGCACTGGTATATACACAAAAGTTGAAATGAATTAAAGCACCTTGATATTGCTTTCTGTAAGTTACACTGTCTTCCATGCATTACCTACCACAGAAACCAGTCAATGCAACAACAAAACCACATCTATAAACTGACCAATTAATGGGACTAAATCACCTTCCCCGGACCATTCAACATGTTACTCAACCAACATCTCTCTTACACCACAAACACCAACCAAGGATACTAAAACTATCACTGAAAGTGAGTAATACCCCAGCAGACTGGAAGTGAGTAATACCCCAGCAGTACCACTTTGTCAGAAAAAAGAGCTGTATATCAAGCTTATATACAGTCCTTGATGATTATGTGACACACTACAACTCATCATGGAGATTGTCCATGTGAAGTTTCATGAAAATCCTCCAAAAGATGTAGATGTAGTTCGCTCCACAAGTTTTGTTAACAGACCAACCAACAGAGTGACTCCTGTATACAAACTTTGTTTGCCAGTGGTATAATGAATGAAATGATGATAAATGAAAACTTCAAATGATGATAAAATAAATAAATGAATAAACAATATTGTAGTAGAGAATACAACTTACATTTTTATTGCTATTATTTTTCGTAAAGCCTTCGGCTTTCACATGTATATATAGCATTCCATTCTGGACGTTTTAAACCCTATCGCCAATTAAAAGGTTTCAAATTTACCCTCTGATGACGTCAATACCTGCGCATGCGCCACCTACCACCCATAATGCATCAAACCACATGAGATTCACTTTTCATTTTGCGACGTGTTCGAATAGACGTGCATCTAGAGATTGTAGCTTTTTATAAGTTTATATCTTTCTAGACCGTATTTTCGATCTTTTTATTTGCTTCCTGACAATTTCTTACGTACGTAAGTATGTCGGATGAAGATGTGACTAGTTTACACCCCTCAGAAGAGGAGTTTGAGGGATTCTCAGCTGATGACCTCCCCCCACCCACTCCGGCCACGGACCAAAACAACAACGTAACAAAGAAAATAAAGTCGGTCGTAACAGCCGTCAAGAAAGGTAAGGGGCCTGTAAAGGGCAAGGCTGCTGTGAAATCCAGCATTAAACCTTCGGGTTCTAGAAAAACAAAACCTTCGGGTTTAAATCCAAGGTCGGGTACTTCGGACCCTCCTGGAGAATCTCAGAGTCAGATTCAAAATAATTTGTTTGATATTGCAAAATTGTCTCAACAAGATATAGCAGGTCTTCGGTCTGCTTTAGGAATTATAGATCAAAATGACAATTTTTATTTTGATACGGATGAATATGAGGACACATATTTTGATTCTTATGATCAGAATGTTACAGGTAGTAACCTTAGGGTGACAGTAGATCCTAACGATATTTCTTCAGATGAAAATGAGAATTTATTTGAAAATAGGTTTAAAATTCCTAAGTTAACTGGAGCACCCAGACTTGATTCAAATTCTGCCTTCGGGGATACTAATAGTATGGCTAGTGATAACTGTGATGATTACTCATGGGATTTACCAAAAATGAAAACTCCTGAGCGTGGACAGTCTATAAGTGATTCTTTAGCCAACCTTATTAACACTGCGTGTACACAACAGTGTGACACTGACCCTTTGTTCTCTAAGTATCCCGTCCCATCTAATTGTGACAAGGTTATTCCACCGTTAGTAAATCAGGAAGTCTGGCGTTTTTTGGATAAAAAAGCTCACTTAGGTGACAAAGCATTGGTTGATATTCAAAACCTTTTGAGCACTAGTTTGGTGCCTCTCGTTAAGTTGATTGACTTTCATAAAAAGAATAAAACTATGAATAAAGAAGTTAAGGGTTTATTCTCGGATGTGATTACTGGCTTAGGTCAGGTTCAGTATAATATTAGTTTGAGAAGGAGATATCACATTAGACCTTATTTGAAAAGGAAATATTCTTCTCTTTGCAATATGACAATGCCTATCACAACAAAATTGTTCGGTGATGATATTTCGAAAGAAGTAAAGTCATGTGACAATATATCCTTCTTGGGTAAGGATACTATGCCTAGCTATCAGAGTAGTTTCAGAGGGCCTATTCGTAGTAAGGGTAGATTTCGCGGTCGCCGCGGATACAGTAACTTCGGTTATGTCCCACAAAGCTTCAGTGGTCATCAGTATGGTGCTTATCAAGGGCAAGGATATCGCCAACAAACATACCCGACCAGGAGTATTGGGCTCCGAGGCTCCGGACAGTCTGGTGGACGATTAAGGGCTCCTAGGAGACGCCTTTCAACTATGGCTACATCGGCACCTGTTGGTCGTGACCCAAACGAGCAGGAATAACAGAAAGGGTAAGTCCTGTTGGACGAACAAAATTTTGTTTAGATGAATGGATAAGATTTACGTCTGATCCTTGGATTTTGGGTGCAGTGTCAGGGTACAAAATAGATTTTGTTGAACAGCCTTTTCAGGATAAAATCCCAAAAGAAATACTAGTGATGAAACGATGATCGAGTTAAATCGAATAATCGTCGCTGGTGGCCGCAGGTCGCCGACAATCGATGTTAGAGCTTTGAAATCGATGTCGGAAGTGATTTTTGTGCAATTTATTTCTTTCCGTTAATTTCGCTCTTTCCACCTCTTTGGGTTCGTAGCCGAAAGGGAAGTCACTCTCGCTCACTAAAATGGCAGACGGTAATAACGCAAATTCACAAACATATCCATTCCCAGGGAAAGTAAGGTCCACGGTATGGACGTATTTCGGTTTTCAGAAAGTCAAAGAAGGTCCACCTATTAAATCAAACTTGGATATGAGTACTGTCATTTGCAATTTATGCAGAAAGTCTTATGCAAATAAGGGTAAGTGTTCGTACATAAAAAAATCGTACTCGCGTTATTCGTCATTTTAAATTTGATCTCGATAGAACATAGTTGTCAATGTTATTAACTATACTTTTTAGTGTTTCTTTTTGGTTATTTTATCTTGGAAAGTTGAGGAGCATTTAGAGGAATCCAGCAATGTTGAGTGATGTTTATGAAGCCTGATCTATTTTTGTCAGTTAGTTGAAAGTTGTGATTGTAATTTGTTTAACTTTCCTCCTTAATAAAAGTTTTTTAACTGCTCAATACAGTAAGTAGTAGTGATATTATTTATTAATATCCAAATGTTTAATTTTTAAATTTCAAAAGTATATCAATTTAATAAATAAAAGAATATAATACTGATATTAATAATAATGGTCTGTTTTGTATTCTATTCATAGGCAATACTACAAACCTGCAACAGCATCTGGATAAGCACCATAGGAACCAATTGGACATACCACATACTTCAACAAAAACACCAACATCCTCATGGAAAGAGAAAACTGTTCAGCCCAAAATTGACTTTCATGCTCAGACAGTTGGAAAAATCTCTCTTGAGAAACAACGTAAATTAGATGACCTTGCTTGTAAACTGGTTGTTGGAAAAGCTTTACCACTTAGTCTGGTTGATTGTTCTTTCTTCAAGGACTTTGTAAAAGAGCTTGATCCTAGGTTAGTATTTTTAGTAATGTTATTTTAAGTTCCAGTGTTGAAATAAGTTATCTTTGAGACTATCCAATCATTTTATCCTGCTGGATGAACCAGCAGTTTCCTGAAACTTAGCAAATTGAAGTGATATTGTAACATCTTTGTCAAACCTCAGACCTATCACATTTCAAGCAGACACAGTCACTCTACCACATTGATTGAGGTGAATTTATAAGTGGATAATTGGTTATTATGTTTAAATAGATGAAATAATAAACTTGCGAAATTTGGTATCAATTCACATGCTCAGTAATTATATAATGAAAGACTACATAGGTAAGATTTTAAGTTTTCTTTATTTCAGCAACTGTAAATTTATTACTTTCTTTTCTTTGTCAGGTATAAGCTACCCAGCAGATATGATGTCCAAAAGACTCTCGAGGTAAAAAAGTGTCAGATGACCGAGAAACTGCAGAATGACTTGCCATCTGTAGGAAGTCATGTTGCTTTAACGCATGATGGTTGGACCAGTTGTGCAACTGAGAGTTATGATACTGTAACAGCCCACTTCATCAATAAGAACTGGGAACTTCGCTCAGCTGTACTACATACCACCAAGGTTGAAGGCTCTCACACAAGTGAACATATAGCAGACAGACTGAGAGGTACATCAAATAAATATATCTGATGAATGCCATAATATTGATTAATTTTTGAGTATTTTTGTTATTGTTGTAATGTCATTTTTCCCATTAGCATTAACACTAATTGGAGGTAAAAATGAGTTTTTTCTTGCATTTTTGTACCCTATAATTACGCAATAGATAACAGCTATCTCCAAAGGTAACCACCCTTTGGAACCCTGATTGTTGCAAGAAAGTAGCCATGTTTTAAATAATCAGTATAAAAATAATTGGCTGATTAAATGATGATGACTATCAAATTATCAATACATGTAAGTTCTAGTTGTGAGTTTATGCCACTTAAAAGCTTGTTAACCTAAATCAACATTTCTTTGTTCCTCTACTTCAGAAACTGTGACCCGTTGGAATCTTCCTGTGCCAACTGTAGTAACAGACAATGCTGCAAACGAGAAAAAGGCGGTGCAGTTATTGGGCTGGGAGAGATTTGGCTGCTATGGGCATCGGCTTAATTTGGCAGTGAAGAATTCACTACAAGTTCCAGAAGTTTCACGAATACTTGGGAAGTCTCGAAAGATTGTTACGCTTTTCCACCAATCTACAAGTCTTAACGATTGCTTGTTAGATAAGCAGAACCTTGTGTACTCAGATACACCAAACATCATAGGACACAAGTTAATAAATGATGTCCCTACTAGGTGGAACAGTAGTTTGTCTATGTTACGTCGCCTCTCAGAGCAGACTGCTGCAGTTTTAGCCATTGCTAGTGATGATAAATACATTTTATTACAGTAAAACAGTTTATGGTCGAGAGGGCTATTATTTTGATTCATGATAATTGTACCGTGTTATTTGGGAACCGATAGTAACGGAATTTAGTATCATCTAACCTTAACATAATTTTAGTATCCTCTGACCTTGTCAGTGCGCATGCGCATAATTTATTATTAAACAAAGGAACTTCCGTCTTACGAATAAAACATTTTTAAAAGTTTTATTTACTCATTCTATGTATTTATTATAAAGTTATATTGGATTCTGTTACACTTATTGGTGCTTTAGACTATCGTGTACGTGTTTATACAGCGTTTGGTTATATTCGGGGACTATTTACAACATATTTCGTACCGAAAAGTGCACGGGAATAGGAAGTTCGTTTTTGTTCATTTCAGAATTTGCGCGTTCGCGCAATGGTATACAAAGTTCAATTATTTGGACATTCTTTCGTGACCAGGCTATACAAATACATTAAAGGATCTACTGATTTGTCATTTACTTTGAATTTGCCACCACAGGATTTTCTAGTGCAATATTCAGGCTTTCCGGGAGCCACAACAGAAAGGTTGAGACAAAAGTTAGAATACGTTGAGGATTTTAATCCGGATTTGGTTATTGTATTCGTGGGAACAAACGACCTGTATCGGAAGAATGCTTTGAGCACTGCTGCTCACATTTCGGATTTAGTGGACAGTTTGAAGTTTAGGCTTCACATCAGTGAGGTAGTTGTGTTACAAACATCATGACCGATGCCTTATTAAACGACACTTGCAGCCATTCATATTGCATGACAAGCTGACATGCATGACAAAATTCGCGCACATTGAAAATAATTATCTGAACTAGTGATTTATTGAACAAGGTAATGCGTATATTTCGGATAATTTAATACACTGGCGCGCATATGTCACCGACAACAACTGAAAATTCTGCTCTTACAAATTTCTGTTTTCTTTCTATTTCCGAAGGTTGAATTAGGTGAGACCCATCCAGTTTAACTAATAAACCATAATTGTACATATTGCCATTCATTATCTACCCTTTTACGATGTCTTAAATGAGTTTATTAAACTTTATCGGCAAAACAGCTGATTGAGGTCAAAGTTCATCCTTTGAGTTCCATTGTTTGTTGACTTCCGGTTGTAATTTACGAGGAATTGAGGACTCCTACAGGTATTCCTTGACTGTTTAAACACCTGTCTATGCATGTATTTCAATGTTTATGTACCCAATTTCCCTAGCTTTTGTTGTTTTAGCCTTAACCAGAGTTCCAGACGGTGTCAATGATGACATATCATTCGTCGGACATAGAGATGTAACAACATTCTCACAACGAACTAAACTACTTTTAACCTGCTGTTCATTAAAACTCAAACAACTTATTTTTAGACCAAAAACTATGCATAAATGTTCATATAAAACCGTTATTTTTCTCAGCACACTTCTATTAATTCTCTCAACTGACATTGAGACAAATCCAGGACCAACCCTAATAACCGAGGTAATTGGTAACACTTCCTCCGTCTTCCCATGCGGTAGCTGTGAGCAGCCTGTCACTTGGTCATGCAAGGGGGTAGAATGCGAGTTCTGCTTCATCTGGTACCACGCGGACTGCCAAAACCTGTCGGACAGTATGTATGACAGACTAGGAAGTGATTCTAAAATAGGGGCCTGGAAGTGCTTAGCATGTGACAACATAAACATCACAACATCTAGCCTTGCCAGCCTAGACTCATATCACACACCAAATAAGTACAACAATCTCAGCAACAGTATCTTAAGCCCGACAAACTCACAGCTAAACCACCCAATCACTACATCAACACCCAAAAGTAAAAATTTGACACAAACTAAAACCAAACAAAATCAAAAGAACAAAATTAAACGATCCTTGAAAGTACTAGTTGTAAACTGCAGGTCTATTGCTGATAAGAAATTGGAATATGAGAACATGATTATTTCAACAAAACCAGACATTATCATAGGGACTGAGTCATGGTTAAAACCTAAACACTATGATAATGAAATTTTTAATCCCGATCTTGATTACACCCCTTTTCGTAGAGATAGAACAAATCAGGCTGGGGGTGGAGTATTTATTGCTGTCAAAAACTGCTTCCTAGCACAAGAAGCCACTGAACTCCAGACTGATTGTGAAAACTTGTGGGTCAAACTTGATATACAAGGCTCAAAGCCCCTCCTTATAGGATGCTACTATAAACCCAAAGAATATGACCGACACAGTCTGGAGGAATTTAACAAATCCCTCTCCATGGCCACCAAAACCAAGGCAACAGTATGGGTCGGTGGGGACTTTAATATGCCCAAAATGGACTGGTCCAGTATTACTCCATCCTCAGACTGCAAACTGCAATCATTTTACAGAGAATTCATACACATAATTTACGATAACAACCTTACACAAGTAGTCAAAGACCCCACACGTGAAAACAATATCCTTGATCTTTTCCTGACAAATAATCCCTCCATAGTCAACAGAACCAGCGTCATACCTGGAATCAGCGACCATGATGCTGTCCTGATAGACACAAACACCTCTGTTCGAATGAAACCCCAGGAACCCCGCAAAATACACCTATACAATAAGGCGGACTGGGATGGCCTTAAATCACATATCTCAAACCTTCATGACTCACTCACCAGATCAAACACATACATCACAGACAGTATTGAAAACCTCTGGCAAACTATCACCAGCTCAATAGAGGAAGGAGTTAATACCTTTATCCCATCCAAATTTTCATCTACTAAAAATAAGCTCCCTTGGATTAAAGCCGACTTAAAACGCCACTACAGGAAACGAGACAAAGCATACAAACAATACAAAAAACACGAAACAAACAAATACAAAGAAAAATACTTCAATCTCAAACACCTCTGCAGGAAAGAAACAAAAATTGCATATCAAAACTATCTTGAAGACATCCTAAACATAAACAACCAAACACCAGAACACGAGCAAACACAAAACAGACCAAACACCAAGAAACTATATTCTCTTCTAAAACACTCTAAACAAGATTCTGTTGGCATTGGTTCACTCAAACAAGACAATAAGTTACACACAGCAGATCAAGACAAGGCCACAGTTTTGAATAAGCAATTCCATTCAGTCTTCACACCCAAGTCACCCACATCTCTTAAATCACTAGCTGAAATGAAAGTACAGGATATCACAGATACTGGTAGAGAGATCCCCCAACCGTCTTTCAGCCCTCATGATCCCATAGCTAACATTGACATATCAACTAATGGTATTGAAAAGCTTCTTAAAAACCTGAACCCATACAAAGCTGCAGGCCCAGACCAAATAAAACCAATCATACTTAAAAACACTTGCAAAGAAATTGCCCCAATCATAGCAGAGTTGTTCAAAAAGTCACTTCATTCTGGTATCCTACCAAATATCTGGAACACAGCAAATGTAGCCCCCATCTATAAAAAAGGCACCAGGTCAGACCCAGCCAACTACCGCCCTATATCTCTCACCTGTATTCTGTGTAAGACCCTGGAACACATAGTCGCATCTCACATCACAAAACACTTCACTCAATCCAACCTATTTTATGAATTACAGCACGGCTTCAGGGAAAAAAGGTCATGTCAGAGTCAACTACTAATGTTAGTCGATGACATCCTCCAGTACCTTAATTTGAAAAGTCAAGTTGATCTTATTCTTCTTGACTTCTCAAAGGCCTTCGACATGGTTAACCATGAAAAACTTCTCTATAAACTACATTACTATGGCATCAGAGGTCAAACACTACTATGGATCAAGAGATTCCTTGACAACAGATCACAATCAGTAGTCGTAAATGGCTGCACATCAAACTCTATCCCAGTATCTTCCGGTGTCCCTCAGGGCTCGGTCCTTGGACCATTACTCTTTCTTATTTACATAAACGATCTCCCTGAATTTGTCAAATCTTCCAAAGTACGACTATTTGCTGATGATACAGCTATCTATCTTGCACTATCTAATTCTTCTCACTCTAGCCTTCTTCAACAAGACCTAGACCAACTTCAGTTCTGGGAAAATAAATGGGACATGAAATTTAATCCGTCAAAATGCCAAGTCATTCAAATTACAAAACGCAAGACAGTCATACCAACCAAATACATACTACACAATACAACACTAGAAACAGTAACATCAGCAAAGTACCTCGGCATTACAATATCAAATGACTTAACATGGAACACACACATTGACAATATCACAACCAAAGCAAACCAGACACTAGGATTTCTCAGACGTAACATAAAAGTAAACTCACAAAAACTTAAGTCAACTGCATACAAGACACTGGTCAGGCCCCAGCTTGAATACTGCTCATCTGTTTGGTCCCCTCACGCTAAAACCCAGATTGACCAACTCGAGTCTGTCCAACGCCGGGCTGCTCGCTGGACCATGCATGACTACGGCCGAACTTCCAGTGTCACTGACATGATGGACACCCTCAAATGGAGAGAACTTGACCTCCGCCGTATAGACCAACGCCTGGTTATGTTCCACAACATCTTACATAGCCAGGTAGCCATTCCCATACCTGATTATCTTCTCCAAAATACCAGATCCTCTAGATCCTCTCACTCACAAGCATTCCATCAAATTCAAACCACAACTGATTACCATAAATATTCATTCTTCCCCAGAACTATTGTCCACTGGAATGCCCTCCCTCAAGACATCGTAACCCTGCCAAGCCCTGAGTTCAGTCTGGCTGTAAGCCAGACTGAGCACACCTCTCCATAATTCATACCTGCTCTGTTTTTAACCTTTTAACAAAACTTTCTTCATTTCTTTTATACACTTTTATACTTTGTCTTATTAATTTTTCTTTGTCGGTGACGCGTGTCAAGTCTAAGTCCCCTAACGGGGTTTGACTTTTATGGAAGATAGATAGATAGAACAACGTACAGGGTCGAACCCTCGATCCTATCAAGGTACCCAGTAGACATTCCGTCATTCAGTGAGGCAGTGGATGAACTCAATCATCGCCTAGACAACTGTCTAAAAGAAGCATCATCTGCACTGTGGCGCCTTCGGGGATTTTGGTCTGTTGAGTCTCTTGGCTCGGTATTTGCCCCAGACGGGGTACATTTGTCTGACCTTGGTAATAGAAAATTGTTTAACAATTTGAGAGCAGCAGTGGTAACCTATTCGAGGCGTTCCAGACCTGAGGTGATTCAGTTGAGTATATGAATAATGCATTTATTTTCCATCACCATATAAACATTGCTGAAATTCATGCCTGAGATCCGTGTGTTGCTTTTCTTCCGGGGTAATCCCGAGATTTATTTTGGACATTTGTCTGTTATAATTTTCCAGACGCATACGTCTGAGATTTGTCAGTAAGATTTTATTCCGGGGTGATCCCGAGAATTATTTTTGGCACTTGTCTGCTATATTTTTCCAGACACATATATGTCTGAGATATGTCTGGATGCTTTACTTCCGGGTTAATCCCGAGATTTAGTCAAGGCGCTTGTCTTGGAATTTTTTAAGGCACTTATGTCTGAGCTTTGTCTGTATGCTTTTCTTCCGGGGTAATCCCGAGAATTATTCCAGGCACTTGTCTTGAATATTTTGCCTAGGGCTTATGTCTGAGATTTGTCTGAATGCTTTTCTTCCGGGGCAATCCCGAGAATTATTCTAGGCACTTGTCTTGAATATTTTGTCTGGCGCTTACATGTATGCCTGAGATTTGTCCGTAAGATTTTCTTCCGGGGTGATCCCGAGAATGTTTTGGCACTTGTCCGCTATATTTTTCCAGACATATATATGTCTGAGATTTGTCTGTATGCTTTACTTCCGGGTTAATCCCGAGATTTTTCAGGTCACTTGTCCGGAATATTTTCCAGGTTTGTGTCTGACAAAAAATTTGTCTCGGCAGCTTTTATTCAGGGATAATACTGATATTATTCCTAGGTATTGGTTTTTTATAATTTCCAGGCACTTGTGTCTGAGATTTTTTACGGCAAATTTATTAATTGGATGCAGTATGGCCGAGAGAATATGACCAGATTTGCTCATGAAACTGACAGTTTATCTTTTGTTATATGTGCTGGCCGGTCTTACTTGAGATGGGCTTCTGGTCCATGGTTTCACTGTATTATGTCTTGATCAAATTATATTTTTTGTTCTTATATTTGATTCAGATATGAGGGGTAAGAGAAAAGCAGCTACTACTACTAAAAGCAAGTACTCATGCTGCCCAGGACCCAGCACCTCAAAATCGAAGGCTCCAGTTCAGCATAAGGGTCGTAATGCCCTGAGAAAACATGTACCTGATTCCAGTGATGATCCTACATCCAGTGAGGGTGAAGTCACGAACTCTGTCAATACAGACAATAGAGTTGAGACACTGACCAGAAAAACTAACAATGCAAAAAAGAGAGTGACAAAAGACACTCATGAAGACAATTTGTCAAGTGCGGGTGAAACAACACCACCCTGTGACAAAACTCGCTCGGACACTGGTAATAAAGGTCGCCATGGCAAGCGATCTAAATCTCAAACATCGCAGGTGCCAAAATCTAAGCTAAAACGTGCAAACAAAACCCATGACAGTGAAAGTGATGCGTCTTCTGTCAGTGACCATCCTCATCATAGACAAAAAAGTAAGCGCCGATCTGGCAAGCTAGCCACCAACCATAGGGGCTCAAAATATAGGAAAGTGACATTGTCAGACACTGAGTCTGAGTTCTATTCATCATCTGATGAGGATGTAATATAACAGTCAAAACTAAGGAAACGTAAACATAAAAAAGGGAAAAAGTCCCGGGTTATGAGTAGTTCAGATTCAGATGAGGCATCTTCATCAGGTTCTGAATCGGATGGCCCTCTGGACAAAGTTTTACTCAAGGAGTATAGAGAGATGACAGGTAAGGGGGAACAGTTCAATCCTTTAGATGCCCCCATAGTTAGTCAGGTGTCTAGCAAATTAAAGAAAAGAATTTGGAAAAATAAGTATATTGATTTTGCGGAATTACTTCCCGTACATTTTGGGTATAATAATAACAACGACAGTCAGTTTCAATTGAAATACAGTCGTGGCAATTCTCTGAATATCGTTAAAGCCCAAAATCACAAAAGAATTAATTCCATTGACCAATGGACTACAGCCTTTATGCGCTTTGTAGCGATATACGCAATACGTCACCCCCGTCGCACCCCTGCTCTTATGAAATATGGGGAACTAGTAAGGGACCTGGAAGCCAAACATGGGGGGTATGCTTGGTCCAGATACGATTATCAGTTCCGTACTTTAAGGGAACAAGTCCATATGCGTTGGGATAGGATGCATCCAGAATTCTGGATCAGGGCCACAACTTCATCAGTGTCTGTTAACCAGCAGCCCTTTCGTCAACAACGCCGATCCGTCGGCAATACCACCCATTTTAACAAATATGGCTCTTCTAGGTCAAAAGGTAGATCAGACTATCTCCCAAACACATGCTGGCTTTTCAACAGAAGGGGAGCATGTCCCTCAAACCAGTGCTTTCCACATGTGTGTGGTTTCTGCAGGGGACAACACTCTGCAAAATCCTGCCCAATTGGTTACAAACAGGATAATAAGCAAACCAACTCACAGTTTCAAGCCCAAACCTCAACCACCCAGCATCCCAAACAATCTAGACCTCAAAAGTAGCACAGATCATACAAGGGTTATAACTCCAATCCGTCTTAAACGTTTGCAGTACTGGTTACCGGGTTATAAATTTACAGACTACATATTGACTGGTTTTTCAAAGGGATTTCAACTTGGTTTCATAGGTGATAGACAATCATTTAACACAACTAACCTAAAATCATGTTTAGAACTACCTAATGTTGTAGAGAGTAAGTTAAAGAAAGAAGTTGGCCTAGGTCGGATATCCGGCCCATATGAATATCCTCCTTTTAATGATTTCAGGGTAAGCCCAATAGGGGTCGTTCCGAAAAAAGAACCAGGTTCATACAGATTAATTCACCATCTAAGTTATCCAAAAGGCAGTTCTGTCAATGACTTTATAGATCCGGAATTAGCCACTGTTCAATATTCAACTTTCGATGAGGCCGCTGCGTTAGTTAGGTTACTTGGCCAAGGCTGCTTTATGTCTAAAACGGACATTGACTCAGCCTACCGTATAATACCCATCAACCCTTCTGATTATCCTTTGCTAGGTTTTAAATTTCAGGGTAATTTTTACTATGACCGATGTCTGCCAATGGGAGCGAGCTCATCGTGCGCTATATTTGACAGGTTTAGTTCTGGGTTAAAATGGATAGCTCAAACTAAACTGGCAATCAAATACATCATTCATATTTTAGATGACTTTCTTATAATGGGTCCGCCTAACAGTGAACTTTGCAACAAAGATTTCCAAGTGTTTATGGACCTATGTGTAGATGTGGGAGTTCCAATTAAACATGAAAAAACTGTTACGGCCTGTACAGTCCTAACTTTTATGGGTTTAGAGCTAGATTCGGTTGCTATGGAGGCTCGACTACCTCAGGATAAGCTACAAAAGCTTAGGTCATTACTTAATACTTATAAGCATAAGCGGAAAATTACTTTGAGAGATCTTCAATCTGTTATAGGATTGCTTAATTTTTGTTGTCAGGTTGTACTGCCTGGTAGAGCTTTTCTCCGTCGTCTGATAGATTTAACTAGAGGGATTTTAAAACCCCACCACAGAATTACTTTATCAAAGGACGGTCGTCGCGATTTAGAAGCATGGGCTACGTTCATTGAACATTTTAATGGGAAACACCTCCTTCTAGACCATAAGTGGGTGACCAATGATATTTTACATTTATTCACCGACGCCTCTGGCTCTATTGGCTATGGTGCATTCCTCAAGACTCACTGGTTTTATGGGTCCTGGTCTGAAGCACATCAGGATTTTCACATTACATTTAAGGAGCTTTTTCCGATTGTTTTAGCCTTAGAAATATGGGGTACTATGCTATCAAACAAGTGTATCGTATTACACTCAGACAATCAAGCAGTTGTTCATATCATTAACAAACAGTCATGTAAGGACAGCAATATTATGTACCTGGTTAGGCGTTTGGTAGTTGTGTGTATGAAACATAATATTTATTTTCGCTCTGAACATGTCCCTGGCTGTCTTAACAATCTAGCCGATATGCTTTCTCGATTGCAGATCAGGGACTTCCGGCGGTGTGCCCCGTATGCAGACGCAAACCCAACCCCAATCCCGGAACATCTGGTAAATCCTCCCTGAAACAGATTGTTGGTACCTTGTTACGTAGTTCGTTAGCACCCAGTACCAGACGTTCATACAGGGCAGCTTTCAACTTGTATCAGGCATTTCATGTCAGTCACTTTGGCCGGAAACCAGCAGGCAGAATATCTGCTAACAAACTAACACTATTCATCAGCTATTGTCACTCTTCGGGCATGAAATATGCGAGCATCTGTTCTAGGATATCTGCTTTGAGTTACTTTAACCAACTGTTAGGTGAACTACCATCTAACAATAACTTTTTAGTGAAAAGAGTTCTGAGTGGTTATAAACGTTTATCTCCCAGTTCCGATAAACGACGCCCAATAACAATTAAGATCCTCAGGAAAATTATTTCGACCCTACACTTGCTATTTGACAGGAAATTCAACATAAGATTATTCACAGCTATGTTTACTTTAGCATTCTTTGCCTTATTAAGGGTTGGTGAAGTTGTTTCCTCGCCATCAGGTTCTCACACCTTGGCCTACAAGGATGTAAGAGTAAAATCAAAGGATAACAGTCCATCACAGGTGGTGATTTCATTCAAGCATTTCAAACATTCTAAGGCACCGGTAACAATAGAAATACCACCTTATAAATGCAATAAGGTCTGTCCAGTTAGAGCGGTTCATGCTTACAGCACAATTCACCCGACAGCTAGGGGCCAATTCTTCGTCAACGAATCGGGTTCATGTATAACTACTAAACAGTTCAGTCGGATCTTACGCCAATGCATTTCGAACATAGGCTTAGACCCTGGCCTTTACACATCTCATAGCTTTAGGATAGGTGGAGCAACACTAGCTCATTCTAGTAATTTCACAGACTCTCAAATCAGGAAGTTAGGCAGATGGCAATCAAATGCATTTCAATCATACCTGCGTCCATCTTCAATTTCATTTAAGTAAAAGAACTGTTTCCCTTTACCTGATAAAGGACTTATTATAGTGTTACACATAGTATGTCTGCTTTGTGGCAGCAAAAGGTGTGATAGTACCATGTATGTATGCATTTCAGATTTTTGAATCATTGACTAGCTTAGGTGGCATTGTATTTTGTTTTTTGGAATGCATTTGTACATGTTATTTTGAGTGTTATAAGATCTATAGATTTTGGTAGTTATTACCTTTATGTGGTTATGTTTATTGTTAATAACAAACTTTGTGGGTTACAAAACCCTGTGATTTGCCTTATTACTTGTCTACAATGTTGGTAGGTCATGAACTGTATATATGTTTCAGTGCAAATAGTTTTTTGGGTGTTTTTTCATCATGCAACAAATTTCATAGACAGCCATGTAGACGATATCATTATTGTCAAATGAAAGCATGTAGATATGTTCATTAATTAATATATGATCTTCATATATGAAGGACAACATAGTTTCATTGACTGTCTTAGGCGGCATTGTTTTTTGGTTGTCCTGTATGAACGTAAAAGATTTCTGAGAATTTAACTATATAAGAGCACGGCAGCTAAACATTGAACTTTTTAATATATTTTTATCTCAGAACACAATTGATTCATTGACTGACTAAGGCGGCTCTGTTTTGTGTTCTTAGGTAAGATGGATACCTATAGTATCACCCAATGTAGCATTACTCCAAAATATAATCATCATTTGAAGATGCTTGTTGCATCAGAATCCATTTAAAGGAGTACATGGCAACGAAACATAGATACTTATCACTACATTAGTATCTATTAACACTGTTGATTACATTGACTGACTTAGGCGGCTTTGTTTTGTGTTTTTAGTGAGGATATAATATCATCCACCGTATTAGTGGATTTGCTAGGTATGGCAAGAATTTACACGATTATTTGTGAGGGCATATACAGCATTGTTTTTCATTACCATATATGCTAGGTTTTACACATGTCATCTCTTGTACAATATATTATACATTGATCATTTTTTACCAATGCATAAAGGTTACTACATTACTATTAGTGTTAAAAGTATAAGAGTTTACTTGTCTGGGCGGCCATAAAGTCCGGTTTCCGTTCTTTATGTTGTGGCGCTATTTTCTGCCCAGATAAAACAAAGATTATATTTATTGTTTTTATTTGGATTTCAAAATTTTCTCTTTTTACTTTGCTGTACATATTGTTGTATATGTTTGAAAAAATTATGGCTTTAATAAAAGCCCATTTTCAATTCATTCTCATGTTTGTTATTGTTTTACCAGCTGCGCAAACTCTATACTCACAATACACCTTGATGACCATAAATACATTTTATTACAGTAAAACAGTTTATGGTCGAGAGGGCTATTATTTTGATTCATGATAATTGTACCGTGTTATTTGGGAACCGATAGTAACGGAATTTAGTATCATCTAACCTTAACATAATTTTAGTATCCTCTGACCTTGTCAGTGCGCATGCGCATAATTTATTATTAAACAAAGGAACTTCCGTCTTACGAATAAAACATTTTTAAAAGTTTTATTTACTCATTCTATGTATTTATTATAAAGGACCATAAACTTAACATTAATAAATCTACATTGAATAATCTTAGGTCATATTGCCTCACTTTTCAGGAACAAAGTATTGTTGAAGGTTTGATCAAGTTGTTGTCACCCTTTGAAAAGGCTACAACTATACTATGTGCTGAAAACAGTCCTACTATGAACAAGGTTTTAGTTTGCATGGTCAAAATTAAAAATCTGCTTGAAATAGAAAGTCATTCAGTATCAGCTACCTTAAAGAAGGTTATTGAGATATTGCAAGAGCAACTTCAAAAGAGAACAGAATATGAAGAAGTACCTACCATGGCTGCACTCTTGAACCCGGATACAAAGTCTCTATCATTTTTACCTGTCCATGAGCAGGAAGCTGGGCATTGTCTCCTTTTGGAAAAGGCACTTGAATTAGTTGATGAAAATGGCAACTTAATCAATATTAAAAAAGAACCCATTATTTCATCCACTAGTGCTCTCCCAGAGTTGCCAAACTTACCCGATGGTAATAAAATTAACTCAGTAATTGAAATTGTGCCTACTTCTGTTGAAAGTCCTATTGATGGTAATCTCACATCTGAGTTATCTGACTGTGAACCAAAAGCAAAGAAAATAAAATGCTCTGACATGGATGAGTGGTTTGACGATGTGATGGTCACAGGAGTGAGTAAGACACCAGTTTCAGGAGTTATTCACCGAGAAGTTGAACGTTACCTTTCTGTGAACAGGGATGTACAGGATTCTTTCTTAAGTCTTTTGCAGTGGTGGGAGAAAAATGAGCATGCTTATCCACGACTAGCAGTCTTGGCAAAAAAGTACCTGTCTATTCCTGCGTCGTCAGTTCCCAGTGAACGTGTATTTAGTTTAGCTGGACTTATAGTGAATAAGAAAAGATCCAGATTAAATCCTGACATGATAAATAAACTCATTTTTTTGAAAATGAACATGAATGAATACTGGTAACTACCTTAGACTGGCAACTTCTATCTTGCTACGACTTGTGGTGCTCTTGTTTGCATACAGTTAAATTCTTAAGTTCATTGTTATATTTTAGCAAACACAGTGGAACCCTGGTTTACTTCTGAAGTTCTAAATTATTTGTGATTCTGTTGTGAAATATCTACCAACTAGTACTAAGTAGTTAGTACATGTATAGCAGTTTTATTTGTTAAGATTGTTTGATGTGCCTTATATAAAATGTTCATGTTGTAGGCCATCTTCTAATGTTTTTTAATACATGTTTACAACACAGTAAATCAATGAAAGTTTTGTTATGTTCTTAATATGCAATTGGAGTCAGTGGTTCTTTTAGTGATATTTTCCATTGTCTTGTCATCCACTTTACCTAAGTACATACTTATAACACATGCATGAATTAAGTGGCAACCTGACCAACTATAAGTGTGAATGTCTTAAACTCTAAATGCTTGTACTTTCGATTATAATAATCGATTGTGAATCGAAATAGCCATTCAACTTCGATTCGATTATCGATTTTGTTTGGGAACCGATTTTACAACACTAAGAAATACCATTTGATTTAGATCAAAAAGTTATTGTAAACAATGAAATTATGGAACTTTTGAGTAAGGGTGCTATAATAGAGTCTGAAAGTGAAGAAGACCAGTATATTTCTACGATTTTTACTGTAAGTAAGCCTGACGGAAATTTTAGACCGATCATTAATTTAAAATATCTTAATGAGTTTGTACAATATAATCATTTCAAGCAAGAAACTTTTAATATTGTACTGGATTTGGTCCAACAGAATGATTATATGACAAAAATAGATTTGGCAGATGCATATTTTTCGATCCCAATACACCCCTCACATTGGAAGTACCTGAAATTCTACTGGGATAATAAGTTATATGCGTTTGTTTGCCTACCTTTTGGGCTCACAATTGCCCCATATTTGTTTACAAAGATATTACGTCCAATTTTTGCATGGTTCAGACAACAAAATATCCGATCGTCGTACTATATAGACGATTCAATTAATCTAAATCAAGAAAAAGCTGTTTGTCAAAATAATTGTTTCACTATTGTAGAAACTTTAGAGAGCTTGGGATTTGCCTTAAATTATAGAAAATCTGTCTTGACACCATGTCAAAGATTAGTATTTTTTGGTTATATTCTTGATACTGTACAATTTAAAGTATTCCTACCAGATGATAAGGTTCAGAAGATTTTGTCCAAAGCTAATGTTCTGTTGAAAGCGGACATAATTGTAGTAAGAAAGCTTGCTTCATTTATTGGGCTTATTATTAACGCTTTTAACGCTATATTGGAAGCCCCTTTGCATTATAGGGCTCTTGAAAGGGACAAACTTCTTGGCCTTGGTGATAGTATGGATTTTGATAATGAAATAAGATTGTCCTTATTTAGTAGACAGGAGATAACATGGTGGATAACAAAGGTTAGTGATAAAAATGGTAAAAGAATAAGACCTGTCAATGTATCCAAACGATGTAGAACTGATGCATCCTTCTTAGGTTTTGGTGGAATAGACTTGGAAACTGACATGCCTACCAATGGTAGATGGAGTAATGAAGAAATTGTTAATGTTAGCATAAACTACCTTGAACTTCTGGCAGTTTTCTACTGTTTACAGGCTCTTTATGAAGGTTGTAGAGATATACATATAGAGGTACAGTCCGATAACACTTCTGCTATATCTTATATCAATAAGTTTGGTGGTATGGAGTCAATAAAGATGGATAAGTTGGCTAAACAAATATGGGAATGGTGCTTGCTTAGGCAGATCTATATTTCTGCTGTGCATGTCCCCGGTATTATGAATACAGCAGATTTTTATTCTCGAAATTTTTCTGATTCAACCGAGTGGATGTTAAAGCAAGATATATTTAATAGGCTTTGTAGGCATACTTTCTTACCTGATGTAGATGTCTTTGCATCAAGGTTGAATAAACGTTTGCCAAAATTTATTTCATGGTTCCCTGAACCTGGTGCTATGGCTGTAAATGCTTTTTCCTTGTCTTGGAACCAGTTTGTACCATATTTATTCCCTCCATTTAATTTAGTTGGGAAGGTTATAAATAAAATAGTATCTGATAAGGTAGATAAAGCTCTTTTGATTGTTCCATACTGGTTTACACAGAGTTGGTTTCCAGTTCTTTTAGAAAATATGTCTGATTTTCCTATTAGATTACCAAGACATCAAGATTTGCTGACACTACCCCACAACAACAAGTTTCATCCCTTGGGAAAAAAGCTGAAAATGATTGGCGCTGTTCTATCCGGAAGGGCTTGCAGGATAGAGGAATTCCAAAGGAAGTTGCAACATTTATCACAGAATCATGGTCTGAAGGAACAAGCAAGCAGTACAGCAGTGCTTGGAAAAAGTGGTGTATGTGGAATAGTATTAGGTTTTCCAGTCCATTTTACTCGTCTGAAGCGGTAGTATTAAGTTATTTGTACTGTTTATTTAGAAGTGGTAAGTCGTATTCCATTATAAATTTGCACAAAGCTATGTTGATGCAGACTTTACAGTTCTTTGGAAATTCTTGGTGTAAAGAAACTGGTTTAATTTTGCGTTTTATGAAGAGTGTGTTTAGACGTAAACCCTCAAGACCTAGATATGTTATGACATGGAATGTGTCAACTGTGTTGAGGTATTTGCAAAAATTGATGCCTTTATCCGAGTTGTCGTTAAAAATGTTGACATTGAAAACCTTGGCTTTGGTTGCACTGGCAACAGCGCCTAGAGCTCAGACTTTGTGTGCCTTAAATTTAAACAATATGATCGTTCAACAACAAGCAGTGGTGTTTACCTTTAATGAAATACTTAAAACGTCCAAAGCAGGACAGTGCTATTCGCTGAAGGTTGAACATTATTCAGACGAAAGTATTTGTGCTATGCACACTTTGTTATATTATGTTCAGAAGACATATTCTAAAAGGAAGAGTGATAAAGTTTTTGTTTCATTTGTAACACTTGATGCGGTAACAACTTGTACATTATCAAGATGGCTCAAAATTGTGCTAGAACTTTCTGGTATTGATACTTCGATTTACAAGGGCCATTCATATAGGGGGGCTTCCTCCTCAGCAGCTTATAGTAAGGGTTGTAGCATAAATAGTATTATATCCCAGGGAAACTGGAAGTCAGATAAGAACTTTAAATTTTTTTATTGTAGACATTTGGAGAGTGATGTGTCTTATAACGAAGCTGTTTTTTCTCATGTATGATTATGAGTAATAAATTGTAATGCATTGAATAGTGTAATTTTGTTGCCTTTAAAGATGCTATATATACATGTGAAAGCCGAAGGCTTTACGAAAAATAATGGGCCCCCATCCAAGCTTTAGTGCAGGATGGAGGGCATTATTTGAGTAAAGCCGGAGGCTGAGCATGTATATACCCTTCCCTTAGTGTTATATGTCTGAGTCACATGGAAGTGGTGTAGATATATTGATGTTGTATACCCTCCCTTTTGATGTATGTTTTATAGCAACAAAAATACCTTTAAACAGTGAATCTCATGTGGTTTGATGCATTATGGGTGGTAGGTGGCGCATGCGCAGGTATTGACGTCATCAGAGGGTAAATTTGAAACCTTTTAATTGGCGATAGGGTTTAAAACGTCCAGAATGGAATGCTATATATACATGCTCAGCCTCCGGCTTTACTCAAATAATGCCCTCCATCCTGCACTAAAGCTTGGATGGGGGCCCATTATACTCCAGTCAATCACTCTTTCCACTTCTAGATGATGATGATGATTTTGATGTTTTTTGTTAACTAATGATATTAACAGGTACAAACAATTATGCAGACAAATTTTAGAAAAATGAAGTGAATAGAGTCACTTATCTGTGTGATTCTGTTCTATTCTGTAATGTCTTTTCCATGTTCTGATGACTTCTACCATAATTACAGCTCCAATGGTGCAAGATTACTTCCATGGTACTGGATTCAATCACTGTCATCTATAAGGCAAGAAATTAACATCAATTTAACAGATTCTAGAATAAAAACAAACATACAAGTAGATGATATAAAACAGTCAACTCTAGTTATATTATTAGTTATACAGGTTGTTGACAGGTTATAATCCCCCATAAACCCTGTCAACAACCTGTATAACGAATTTATAATACTGCAAATCCATGTTTTCATACAAATTTAGTTAAACAAGCAATATTGCGATGCCTAGCTCTCTAGATCTAATATTTAGATACTGTATGTGTATTTTTGCTGTTTTTGATTCAAAAAATTGATTAGAGTGTTTTAGTTATGTATAATATAAGTAATTAAAACGTTTTCCTTTTAAAAGCTGGAATTACTTGCTGCAGATCAAATTTCTTTTATTTCACTCGCACATATATTGCCTGTATTGTATACCCCATAAGGTACCTCAATACACATGGTTAAGCGTGCGCTTGATTCTGAAATTCACATTTCAAGCGTCTGATCACATGGACTTTATCAAGCTGAATTTAGCTCAAACCTTAAACAATCTATCCTTTTGAATATAAATACAAGAACGCATTTAATCTTTGCAATATTTATTGACTCCTGTATGAAGATCAATTGTCAATTTCTAGTTACTTGCGGACATCAAGCAATAAAAGTTTTCAAGCCAAGCCAAGCCATCAACAAAAATGGCCATGAGGTGCATGACGGGGAAATTAGTTTGCACGTCATATACCCTGTCAGCGTTGTGTATATAGAATACTATATGTGAGCCTTTAATTATTGAAAATACTGGATTTTTATTTGCAGTATTATAATGTATTGAATACGTCATTATATTGAATTTGACCAATGAAGCAATGTGCATATTTGATCCCACTGCCTGGATTTGTTTTGTTAAACAAATATTCTATTGTAATGAGAGTTAACTGTATATTATCAACGCCAGTGTAGTAGGGCTGCAATGATGCAGACCTGTTGTCAGGCGCGTAGCTGAGCCCAAATTGACTTTACGCACTCTGCTAGGGGGGTCCGGGGGCATGTTCTATGGTCTATGGTGTCTTTTCAAGTATATTTTACAACATAGAATGTGGTACTATTTGACCCCCCTTAACTCCCAGTGTACATTTTTATTGCGTTTTTCGCAATTATTTCATTTTTATTTTTTCGACCTGTCTAAAATTATTTTACGCAAGTGCATACATGCGTAAGCCAAGCTACGCGCCTGGTTGTCTCTCAGTTTCGTTCAGTTTCTTTCGGTTCGGTTACATAAATATATGAAATACATAAAACTCTCAATAACTGGTAATTTACTGTAAAGAAGGAACGTGAAATACCCACATTATAGATCATAAGTTCTTAAATAAATAACGCCAATCAAAAAAAACTGAATGTTCATTTTTCTTTCTGCTAGATTAAATTGTGCTGTTCAATCCCACTGAGGGGCCTGCTAGTTTTTCCCCTGAGTTTTACCATAACAGTGAAGTAAATCAAGGGGTAAAAGTGCACCCAATGTGGGACTTGGATTCATAACCCCTAACACTAGTATGGCCCTCTACCCACTGAGCTAAAGGGGCAGCCGTCTAAGCCCACACCACTACACACAACCTCCCCCTTCCGGCATTTGAGGCTCAACCACCGTGAGCCGTCAAACACCACTGCCACCATTGAAGTCAAGCAAGGGGAAAAGTGTGCCCAATGTGGGGCTCGAACCCACGACCCCCTTACACTAGTAAGGTGCTCTACCGACTGAGCTAACCGGGCGGCTGTCTAAGCCCACACCACTACACTCCTCCACCTTCCGGCAGTTGAGGCTCAACCACCATGGGCCGTCAAACACCACTGCCACCATAGAAGTAAATCAAGGGGGAAAAGTGTGCCTAATGTGGGGCTAGAACCCACGACCCCGTAACACTAGTACGGTGCTCTACCCCACACCACTACAACAGCACCAAATACAAATAAAATGATATTCATATTCTATGTCTAAAGTGTTACAACATAAGGCAATATCTTTGCTGACGTTTTCGCACAAGAATATAATTATGTTTATACCTATTCAACATATGCAGACCACCAAATTTCTTGACTCGGTCACAGAAAATGGACACTGTCCTATCTGGGACCATTAACATCCAGGATATAACACAGCGAATGAGCACATAAAACACATATATCCTACATAAAACATAATTCCATCCAAAGTATGTACAATTTCGTCCATTTAATCCAGTCGTAAACATCGTAAACACATGCTAAATTTCCATCCGCCATGAAATGGCGCACATATTTCCACAACACATAACAGTCAGCAACAAAAATCCGTGATTTAAAGGTCACATATTATGATGACCCTAGAATCGGACGTTACGAAAAGTGTTCGAGTTTTTCCGCTAGTATTCGACAAAGATAATTATTATACATACTGTCTACACACCGAGCTTCTCGTGCATTTCCGTTTCACGGTATGAAAACACGCCCGAGGGATTAATTCTTTAAACTGACCGCCTGAAAAGGTCTCCGTTATACTGTGTGTACAATTACGCGATACGATACATATAATCTTTGGCACGTTGTGTTGTACCATCATTAAATCTTTCACCCATGATACCTACCCTCGATGTTTACGAGAATATTAGGGGTGGTTTCAGCCGTGTACTACACGGCTTCTACACATACTACGCCCATATTTTAAAATATCCAACACCCATCACTGTTATCTTTTTGCTATATATAGTAAGTTTCCCTTTCAACTCGACCACCTCCGATAAACAAGACATTAAACAACATAAATTTCAAATTACTGTCTAATTTGTGATTTATGGGTAGCACTTGGGCAACCGACTACATTGTGAGTGACCGAGTAACGTTGTCAAAATTTCATATTCTTATTATGCGGTAAAAAACGATACATATGCCACTTTCAATATACATTTCTCGCCTGCTTTTTAAAATGTAGAATTGCAATATCGTCACACTGGAACCAAGTTATGAACTGTGTGTCCGTCTGTCTGCCCGTGTCACACGAAAACTCCGTCTGGATCAGTTAAAATTCACTTGCTATATATACATGTTTTGGTCAGAAAAATGTCGGAAATTGCATCTAGTTCAATTAACTATTACGAAGCTATTGCTGTCATTTAATCAGGCTGATAACGTGGTCCAAGTGAAGTCGAACAACGCTACTGCTAATCAAACTGAAGATATTACAATCGGATCATTTCGGCTATTATTAATATACATATACTTCGGAAGAAATGTGGCGGGAAAGTAGTTCCGATATGGCTGCCAAAATGAATGTATGTAGTCTCTGTGGAAAGCATGGCAGAGCTAATTTAAATATTAGAGTACAAGGCACACGCAACATCAAAGATAATGCCTAAACCTTCTATGATGAGGATCTTTATTAGTAAACGGAATCCCGCTACGTCATTGTAAGACTCAATGCGGAAGCAAGCAATAAATGTCGTCTAGTTGAACAAAGGTTCTTTTGGCGAAAAATGGCACGTGAAACCTTGGTTGTCGCGTGGCATGCTACAGCGCAAGCCAATCTGAACACCTCGGCCTTTTTTAAGGAACATCCTCGGATGTATCAGGACGTTTCACATTGTGAAAACATTTAAAACTTTAATTCTTTATAAGAAATAACTCTTCACTTGATATTATTTAGTCTGTAGAAATATAACGAAGTTAAAATACTAATATTACATCCAAATTAAACTGAAACATTCCTTACTTATAATATTTCTTAATATTCGTCTACGAGGAGAAACAAGAACTCGTCAGTCAACCAATACAATATACTTTTTCATAATGTTAGTTAATGGAAAATGATCATATCATTTATATCCTTCTTCATTGATTGATTACTTTACAGACGTGTATGGTCGTCAATGTAATTCATGGCAATAAGACGAGCTTATCATACAGCTATAAACACAAATTGAATAAGCGCGTTAAAAACTATTAAGTATATAATAACACATGTATAGTTAGGTGGGGCAAAATGCCCATACGATGTAAAAGGCCTACTCGTAAACATTCTGACATCGTTAGATTTGCTGTGCGCGTGATATTCTTTTTGTGACGTCTTACGCAGATGTTAATACCGCGAACAATTTTAATATCTTCAAAGATAAGTTTTTAATTCTCATTTTAGTCATTTTACACTATTTTGTGTTAACGCTGATTAGTTGGTATTTTAGTATTGCCTCGTACACCTTGTATTCTCGATTTTGCCATTCGTGCGTTTGTTTGACGGTATTTAGGCAGTGCTTACAGGATCGCGAAATTGTACTACATTTTACAAGAAGTTATATCTATATAATGTTTAGAGATTGTTGCACCTTATCAAAAATGCGTTTTGTCCCATACATGGCCCACCTTACGCTACTATATATAATCCAGGACGAAGACATAAGCAGCCATATACTGACCTTGCTCTCAATAAATAAATTATATACATCAGAATACGAAATAAGATATGCGTAATGATGTCCCAGCTTGTAGCTGAAACGGTAAGATCTTAGAAATGAAGGTTCCATGCTCTTTTATTCCAAAACTAACCTCTAAACCAAAGTAACATAACTGTTATAAACAGACATACACAAGACCATAGCAGTTATCTCCCCTACATTAGGATAAAATACATACTATATGATACAGTGTCAACACCCTCAAGACTAGCACGGTTCTCATCCGAATGAGCTAACCATGTGCCTGTTTAACCACACAACGCGGTGTTAGGCCAACTCGTCCCTAGCCAATTGGCTCAACTCATATTCTGTTTTATTAACTTGTCCAAATAATTGTCTGAATTTCCACAGAAAACAGTTTACACAGTTTACATTACATTAAAGGCTTATAGAAATGTTGGAAATATTCAAAGTGTTGTGTTGTGATATAGCTTATTCTTTAATTGTTTAATATCATGAGTTTAACCACGCCTATTATTATATTGTAACTGTCTCTGATACTCAATATACAGGTAACCCTAACCTAGTAGAGACATATAGTATACCATGTCGTTTCGGTAATAAAATCAAACATTTGTACGACATTTTGGCGTATTTATAATTACATAAAATTATATCATGTTACGGTCACAAAAACAAGTAACTTTTATGAAAAAGTCCACGTACATCGTGGATTCGTATGGGGGCGCCCATGACACTTAACGATAGTGTGAACGTACTAAGAGTGTTCTAATGTATTCGTAAAGTTACGACAAATTCTACGATGAACTTAGTTAAGTTCAGCTAATGTTCATGCAACACATTTTCGTAGCTACGTTAACGTAAGATAGGGTTTATGATAAGATACAGTCTTCGTCTTAAGATCGGCTATGAAACGGGGCCTTATGTTATGCAAAACTGCTTCCTTATGTCCCGGTAGTTAGTTTGCCAAGTATGCAACGGCGGTATGTCATTGGTTCCACAGCCATAGAAAAGTAATCCTTATCGGAGGGAAAACCAGAACTATGGTGGCTAACAACCTTCCTGTGGTATTTGACCACGAGACTTTTCGGATCCACATGTCTTCTGAACAACTTAGTCGATTCACATCAACAGCACCGTTTCTGGGGTATGAGGACTAAGTTTGATTACCCACTTCTCCTAAGCACAAACTGAACAAAATTTCTAAAAATCGACTTGTTAATTCGTCAAAATATAAGAACAGAAAAAATGTGCAAATTTACTCCTATTGAACAGACGGGCAACCTAAAATACACTTATTTATGTATTTATAAAAAGTGGTCAATAATTCAAAAACTATACATTTTTATAATTATTTTCCAAATGCTATTTGAATTGATTAATTAATTTATAAAGTTAGTCATACCTGTCATATCAGAGTACCATTATCAATCATACCGACGGCCCTGGAGCGTTCTTCAATGGTCTTTGTTGGCATCTTTTCTGTTTTTCGTTTTGGACATACAACGTGGAGTGCATTGAAATGAAATTAACCGCTAACTATATAATTTATGTGATCCACGTGCCAAAAGTTGAAAATCATACTCACTGTCACGCGTGGGCAACCATGAAGATAAATAGGTATTTTCTTTATAGAATTCGACAAAGTACCATTTATAATACTAGAATGCCAAATTTCAACTTGGCATGTAAAACCGTTTTATTTAATTTGTATTTTATTACATGGACGTTTAGAAAATGTGTTCAGTGTACATGCATAAATAACTTTGTTTGTTTTCGTGGTGTTGCTAACATTGGAGTGCGAGTTGTTCATTCGTTTCATTTTAATGTGAGGCGACTAGTTTCAGTACTGAAAATGATAACCAATGGGTATCAGCACCATGTCAATCCACGTTGTCTCTTCTCTTGAATCTCATTTACGATATTTGTTAATTACTACCCGCGTAGTTATACTCTATCCCTACGGCAGGGTCATTTGGGGTATTTTATGTCATAGCTTTGTTCTGGATTTGTTTATACATGTATTACATAATTCTATAAAAGTTTCGATAATATCGCGGGAGAACTGATGTATATAGGTAACTTTTAATAGTATGTAATTCAGTTTTGTCAATAAACATTGTACATATTACCAACTGCAATAGTTATAACTTATAACATGTATATCACCACTCAAATTGAGTTATAAGAGACTATACAATAATCTTCAAAGATAATTAAAACATGAATAATGGCATACAATGGCATATATCATACACAATTAATATTGCACCTACAAACTACACATGTAACCGAGGATCAACAGGTAGATGCACACTCGGACAGACAAATATAAATGCAATATGAGCGTAATATATATACTGAACAAAAAAAGAAACTACCGATTTGTACACATAGTGTTTGTTGTGTTAAAGAACTCATTGTGTAAAGAAAGTAGATAGGTAAAACTAGCCTTGGTGTGTGTTATCAGAATTCATGAATTTTAGGAATTATGTTTGCACTGTTAATCGTCCACAACTTGAAACTCGATTGCACGTGCATGAATTGTTCAACATGTCCCGTGTGGTATTCGGTCAATTTGTTTTACTTGTCTTACTGATATTGTTGTTAAGTGAACGAAAACGCTTCAATTAAAAAAAAACAACGTCTTAACCCACATGCTAACGTCAACGAACTTCGTCAAGCGTCTTGACTTGTCCAGTGATATTTTCCATCCATTAATCCCCCTCCCCTTCCTTCACTGTAGGCACGAAGACGCTAAATTAGTATCCATAAACTCAGGTCACTTGAGTTTATGGATACTGATTTAGCGTCTTCGTGCCTACACCAAACTCCGCCCACCTCATTAAACTTTCGTAGCTACGATGGCTATGTTACTTTCATGGCTACTAAAGAAGGTCGACCCACACAGAGGCCTGTTGGTCTCTAGCGGGCAATGACCAAATATGGTATTATCTCACGGAAATATACGGAAAGTGGCGGCCACAGTCGGAGTCTAGTGGCGGGAAATACTCGAATCGTGGATACTCTTTCTTTCGGAGGTTTATACCGTTGATGAAAGACACGTTACACTTTGCTTATTGCAATTTTCACGACTCAAAGCGATATCGAGACGTATATAGTTGCTTAAAGTGTACTGTGTGTGAGATCTGCCCTCATTTCTTCCTGGCATTAGTCTGTTTGAGCACATAGTTTCTCTTACTTAGAAGATTTGGTTTTGCGGAATATTTGTATTGTATTTTCGCGATCCTTTCTTTTTGTGCTCAAAAAATCGTTCTGTAGATTATATTGCTCTGAATAAGGCCTCTGCCTTATACCGGACGTCCGAATCTGTGATTGGGATCATTTCGTTTGTTGTTAGATTAGTGTAAAAGCTCTGGAATAGGTGACTACCTACTTTTGGGGTAAGAACTTTTTGTTTTGACAAATTATTGTTGATTTTGTTTTCTTTAGACTATTGTTGATTCTGTTTGCTTTACAATAGGTACCTACCTACTTTGGGGCGTGAGAATCAGTTACTAATCATTAAGATCAGTTTGTTTTGTGATTAAGATTAGTTAATCGTTTTGGACTAGGCTGCTACCTACTTCCAGACGTGAGAATAGTTTGTTTTGTTTTTGATATTGTATTGATATTTAATTATTAAAGATTCTGACTTCTCAGTAGTAGGCTGCTACCTACTTTCTGGTGTGAGAATTGATATAAGCTTTGAATTTCTGATCTTTTACTGGCTTTCTATAGTAGATTTGATACAGTATGGATTATGTTGATCGGTTGGAGGAAGTTTTAGTTTCAGGTTTTCCGTTAGCATTGGTTGCTGGTGATTCCAATGTTCATCGAATCAACAATGTTGTGGATGAAGATGCAACAATAGAGTGTCTACCCGTCTCTGGTGAGTCTGTTTAATCTTTTTGAATCTATTGCAAATGGTTTTTACTTAACCACCACCAACACCACCAATTGCGTTAAGAGGGGGCATATATAGATTTGTCATCTGTCAAATTGTTTGTCTCCAATTTGTTGCATTTAACTTTAGTAGTGTTTGAGCTACCATTACACTGTTCATTCATCAAACTAAACAGGAATATTAGTCTGCATCTGTAGTTACTAGGGGTGCAACGATACAGCCAACCCGTATTGCGATATGTATCGCAATACATTACACACTTTTATGTAAAGAAAAACACAATGAAACTGAACCCATAGATTTATTTCCTTGTAGCTATAGCATCAAAATCAAACAGGAATCAAAGGGAAACACTGAAGGCGGCATTGCCTTATACATCGGTTGGCTGTGGTGGCAACTTTTTGATGTCTCTACAAACGGCGACCCATTTGATCTAAGATACTAGACATTCTAAAAGATGTAGCGGTCTTCAATAGTTTTAAAAGTCGGCTACATTGTTTGCAATATGTGCTGAAATATTAGATAAAATATCGCAATACAGGGAAGTCGTACCACAATACGTATTGGCCAGACGCTGTATTGCAATATACCGGTACCGGTATATTGTTGCACCACTAGTAGTTACCCAGCGTCTGCTTCGAGAGTGAAAGGTCCTCTGTCAAATCTCAGGTCGCAACAATACCACACAGTTATTTAAAATGGCACTGCAGGTAACTGGTAAATATTCCGTGTTTAATACTCATCATAGGTTAGTTCAAGGTAAATGCTCGTTCAACAGATTTGTAAAGATACCATTTTTGAAAACTGCTCTTGTTCATTGTATAATTATTGCTTAATTTCATAATTTGTAGGAGCTAGATACATTGATGATAAGAAAATGTTCAGGAATCAGCTGAGTGTGTGTTTGAAGAAGGTCAGCTACAAACAACTGTACTTGTTCCTGGGATCCAATGATGTGCTGAACAATGATATTTTGTTCTACAGGTTGGTTATATAAGCACTACTTTGCTGATGTTTGATTGCCTTTTTTGCATTGAACTGTTATTTCTCAATCAACCAGATTTTGTTTTGATCTTCATGAACAGCTGATCTTAATATTTCTCTATTTATGATTTCTAAGAAGAAATTTGAAATTAGGTAACCTCATGATTTCAATTACCAAGCAGAGACTGAAACATGAATGAGTCCTGTTAATCATTAATGCTGTATTATTGTATCACCCTTATTTCATGACTGACTGACTGACTGACTGACTGACTGACTGACTGACTGACTGACTGACTGACTGACTGACTGACTGACTGACTGACTGACTGACTGACTGACTGACTGACTGACTGACTGACTGACTGACTGACTGACTGACTGACTGACTGACTGACTGACTGACTGACTGACTGACTGACTGACTGACTGACTGACTGACTGACTGACTGACTGACTGACTGACTGACTGACTGACTGACTGACTGACTGACTGACTGACTGACTGACTGACTGACTGACTGACTGACTGACTGACTGACTGACTGACTGACTGACTGACTGACTGACTGACTGACTGACTGACTGACTGACTGACTGACTGACTGACTGACTGACTGACTGACTGACTGACTGACTGACTGACTGACTGACTGACTGACTGACTGACTGACTGACTGACTGACTGACTGACTGACTGACTGACTGACTGACTGACTGACTGACTGACTGACTGACTGACTGACTGACTGACTGACTGACTGACTGACTGACTGACTGACTGACTGACTGACTGACTGACTGACTGACTGACTGACTGACTGACTGACTGACTGACTGACTGACTGACTGACTGACTGACTGACTGACTGACTGACTGACTGACTGACTGACTGACTGACTGACTGACTGACTGACTGACTGACTGACTGACTGACTGACTGACTGACTGACTGACTGACTGACTGACTGACTGACTGACTGACTGACTGACTGACTGACTGACTGACTGACTGACTGACTGACTGACTGACTGACTGACTGACTGACTGACTGACTGACTGACTGACTGACTGACTGACTGACTGACTGACTGACTGACTGACTGACTGACTGACTGACTGACTGACTGACTGACTGACTGACTGACTGACTGACTGACTGACTGACTGACTGACTGACTGACTGACTGACTGACTGACTGACTGACTGACTGACTGACTGACTGACTGACTGACTGACTGACTGACTGACTGACTGACTGACTGACTGACTGACTGACTGACTGACTGACTGACTGACTGACTGACTGACTGACTGACTGACTGACTGACTGACTGACTGACTGACTGACTGACTGACTGACTGACTGACTGACTGACTGACTGACTGACTGACTGACTGACTGACTGACTGACTGACTGACTGACTGACTGACTGACTGACTGACTGACTGACTGACTGACTGACTGACTGACTGACTGACTGACTGACTGACTGACTGACTGACTGACTGACTGACTGCTTTCACTATTAATTATTTCCTCATATATTTTTTATGGTAACTAATGAAGGAAATATTGTGCAAATTTAGGAATGTGACTGAGGTGTGTGACCTAGTTCATGAAACTAGTCCAAGCACTGAAGTTATACTGTGTGAGATACCACAACGGGGACCCAGCCTGAGGAAGAACGTACCAATAACAACACTGAAGGCAATGCGGAAGTGGATTGTGTGTGCTAACATCACATTGAAGGAAATAAGTGCATGTACACCTTATGTTCGATTCCTCGCATGTGGTAGATTTCTGGTAAACAATTCTTTTATGAATTATGTCTTGACATTGAGTAGGAAAAATGAGTTCTTTTCTGTTAAGTAAATAGTATATATTGAAGATTAAATTACACCAGCTTTGATAACTCGGCTCAGTAGAGCTTCTGAGTGTGGGAGATTAGATGTTTGCTCCATAGTCCATAGCAAAGTCATACAAAAAAACATAATCTTAGTACACATGTTTTCCATTGCTCAGCATGAAGATGGAAAACATGACTTCTTTTCTAGCATACTGTTGTGGTGATATTATGTTCCATCACAAATGAGGTGTCGAGAGTGATATGAAATTGAAATATCTCACATTCAATGTCTTAAAATAAATTGTGAAAATAGTCTTTTAAAAATCTGGTATACTTAGTGGCTCTATTAAAGAGGACTGGTATATTGTTTTGCACGTCTGTCGGTAGACCAAAACCTTTTTAATTATTAAAGAAAACTTATACTAAGTACTCACAGTTGAACATATTACATGTTATGATTTGTTATAAAAGCCATATTGTTAAATAATTTTTTGATATCATTATTTTTTGATATCATTAGGTTGCTCAACATTTGGGCTCTGATGGCCTTCACTTGAGTGTGGAAGGGGCAGAGTTGTGCCACAGGGCCATTGTAACCAACATTAGTGTAGAGGAGGAGCCCTTTTCTGTTAGCTCCCCATCCTTCATTGTTGAAGAATGGCCTGTTCTTGGAGACGTCCACACTGACAAGGACTTGGAGTCTAGAGCTGAGAACTACATTTACCACACTCCATATGCTGATATTGCTCGAGCTGAGGTAATTCCATATATTATGTCTGTATTTTGGGATATATCAATTCATTCATGGAAAAAGAAATTTTTAAAGGGTAGTTAATACTGATAATAGTACAGTCCATGAAAACATTGTCAGGAAAACCCACAACCGTATATAACTGAAATACTGCTGAAAAACGTCAGGAAACCTAATAGAACAAGTATATTGTATGATGATTGACATGTTCTTACTCTTTTTCTTTGTTTTAGTTTGTTTCAGGAGATATGGAAACTATGGAGCAAGTTGAAAAATGTAGGAAACCCAGAAATAAGAAGGTAATCATTTATACATTAACTTTGTTTATTGACAGGATTGTATATAAGTTTTCTGCATTTTAAGATAAGAAAAATCTTATTTATTTGTAATACAGTCAGGACTCGATATAACAACACTGTTTGTTACTGAGAAAAATAGTGATAAATCGAAAATGTTGGTATACTGAATTTCAGTAGAAAAATGTAGAATATTGAATGGGAGTATATATTGACATTTCGTGAGCTGAGGGTTCATGTACATATTTCCAAGTATAGTTACAAACTAAAATCATCCTACTGAAAATTTCATTTACATTGCAATTTTGGTTTCCGACTTTTTTGTCGGTATACAAATATTCTGTTAAAACCAATCCAAGTTATGTTGTAAAAGATTGATCCCCATCAAATTGATATTGTTATGTGAATTTGTCAGTATGACAGGTGTCATTGTAATAAGATTTGACTGTACCATAATCTTGTATATGTTATGTGGCATATAGAAAATTATAAATATAAAGCATTCGTTTTGTCTCAGGTTGTGAGTAGGAAGCGCAAACATCACAGAACAGGACAAAGTGAGAAGCGCATATTTAAACAAGGTCGCAAACGATGGCTGAAAAAGAAGGTAATGAATTGAATTTTCTATTTTCTTGGACTTGTTACCTATATTTTATTGTTATAAGTGCCCTGTAGTAAGCCTCTGTCTGTTGGTCCACATTTTTCATTCATGAGATTTCTTTATAACTTTCTAACCATTTAATGTATCATCTTTAAACATAAGGTAACAGAAGTACACTATTTATGACAAGTTATGCTTCAACTTCAAAACTGTTCCTACATGTATACTCCTGTTAATGTCATAATTATGTATAATATTCATAATACAATTTTCAGTTTGCAAGGAAATGTGACATGAGGTATAAATTTAAAGAAGTTGTTATTATTGAAGTTAAATTTAGCTCACCTGTCTCATAGTGACAAATGTGTGTTTTGTGATCACTCATTGTCTGTACAAGTGTCAACACTTGATCTGCAGGATAGAAGTGCTGATGACATTTGATTTAAGACTTAAGCATATGACCCCAATTTATTCAAATGACTACCATTCCACTATTGTTTCTAGAGTAACAGCCCCTGCAAAGACCAGACATTAAGTTTTGTCTGCTCAAAAGAAGAATGAGGCTATACTTATAACAAAACCATAAGATCTAAAGGTTCTAGAATAACAGCCCCTATAAGTGCCTGAAATTTGATATTTTGATCTATGGGCCATATTTTTGTTTAATCTTCATGAGTCTTAGAGATGAGCGGCTCTGAGGTCCTCTTGTTTGTTTAATTGTTAGTTTGATTCAAGTTTTGTTACTTTGGAATGTTTAATCCAGTTTGATTCAAGTTTTGTTACTTTGGAATGTTAAATCCATTTTTGAATGTTATATATCCGTTAAATCATGCCGACTGACTCGTCTTACCAGTATAATTAGACTGTATTGTAACAAGTACCACCTTTGCAATAAGCAAGCAAGTTATGATGAGTCTTTCAATAACTACCCTTATTGTGTTGGCCTTTGTTACTGTGATTATCTGTTATAATAAATAAATTTGACAATAAAGTTTGGTTACTTTGATAAGCATACCAGTAAAATGGTTGTATAAAGCCCGCATAAGTAAGAGTAATGAATTTGGTATGTGGTGGCCTGGGTTTGAACCTGGTACATTTGGCAATCATTAGTAATCTTCAAGCTTAAAAGTGTTAAATAAGTTTTTGTCATCAATATTGTAGGAGTGTAAAGCAACCACTAGATTATGTAGTTGTTTGCCTGACCAATGATGTGGCAATAGAGATTCCAGCTTCAATGACATCAGGAGCATGTTCAGTAAGTATAGATTTAAATAATCTTTAGTTGTCAGGAATACAACAAAGAATATTTTACTTCTTGTAGTGCTGTTGATTAAAGTTTTAATGAAATGTATATAGTCCCCAGATTATGATGAATCTTTATTATATAAACAATGAAAGAACATATGTTGATTCACATAGTTAAAGTGAGTTATGTATTTCAAGATTTTTAAATTTATTTTCCTTTAAAACATAATGATTGAAATTGTTTTGTAGAAAAGAAAGGAATCAACCACGCCTTGTGAAACACAGCCTAAATCGAGACGCATTGTTAACCAAAGGACCAGATTGTCAAGAAACCAGGTAATTAGTTGGCTTATGCATAGTTATGTTTATGGTAAGATTATGATTTGTAATAAAATATTCCTGAACCTATCTCAGGGTGAAACAATGCAGTGGTATGTTAGACATTATGTCTTTTATGTGAACATGATAAAAGTACCCTGCTAACTATGAGAAATGTGAAAATTGAATGACCAATCTGTGACTGCATGTGACTACTGTATAAAAAGTATTAATTTAAAACTAGGGACAAAGTAAGTCTAACCTGTTTGCAAATACTAGAAATTATTAATGGTAAGTTTAAGGTCTTAGTTATGCTGTCCTTGAATCAGGTACCTCTGTCCTAGAATTCACATGGCCTTTATTCTTATTAAATTGTAAAACATTAAACAATTTAATAAGAATAAAGTTTTACTCTATAATTATGATGAATTTATGAAATTATCTGTTTTTATGAAAGATATGGTTGCCATGTCCAGAGTGTAAAGTCAGATGTTCGAGGGAGGACTTTCTTCTAGACCATGTGATCCGGCGCCATGTCAACCAAAAGGCTGCACCTGAATCTTCTTCTCAGAAAGCTGCATGTAGACTTTCACAAACTACAGTATGTTTCAACAATTTATTTCTCCAGACAATTGTGCAATTCAGAAAATATTTATTATTTAATGTGTGCTTTAGTCAGGAACAGGCATATTTGTGTTATATAGTTTATACTACATTACTTTAGGTTTTGTGTCAACAATTTCTTACAGCTTATACTTATCATGAGCCACACCTCAATCCTGATGGTGTTCAGTGACATGAGGATATGACTGGGAACCTTTTGATGCTGAGCATATATCAATCTTTTGCTCATCATATTTAAAATCGTTTGTGACAGGATGCTTACACCCTTGTTTATTGCAGTTAAAAAGTGTAAACCCAAAACAAACAAAAACATCAGTAAAGTGTCCAGGTTCTAATTCAAGCAGTTTACAGTATGGGGTATCACTGTTTTATGTAAAATGTTTTAGTTTAGTGACTAAGATTATATCCAGGTTAAGATTGAGGTTATAGTTTGGATTCTTGGTGTTCACTGATAATGATGCTTCTTGTTTCCTACAGACAGACACTACTACAGATGAGGTATACACTAGCAGCAGCAAGGAGAACATTACCTGTCCTTCCACTGATCTATGTATGTATCATCATTTCAAGTAATAACATTCACTGGTCTTCATATCATTTTGTCTTTAACACAGGGTAATACAAGATACAGTGCAGGGCCTTTTTTCCAAAAATTGGGAAGGTGCCTTAGCCTTTCATTTTTTTTAGCGCGATTTTTGGCAAAATTGGGAAAAGGTTGACTGACTTTCAAAATACATCAATTAACAAAAGGCAGTCAGCATTCTATATTTGGTACTGATTTCCAACAATAACAACACTAAAAGTTCATGAATTGTATTTATTTCAAACATGTTTAGTTTATTGGCTTCATCAGGATATATTTAACACCAGTAGCCTGCTGAAAACTAAATTTCCCAAAAAAAAAAAAAATTTGGAAAAAAATGATGTTTTTGCAATTGGGAAGCCACCGAAATTCGACCCCTACTATAGAAGGTAAAAAGGCCCTGCAGTGTAGTAATTGGGATCAGTTAGCCCTTGTTAATATTTGTTCTGATTCATATATGTCTATCTGTTTAAAGACTGTTTTAAAAGAGAGACTGTTTTGTTTCAGTATGTTTAATAGCACAATTAAACATGATAATGCTTGATTTTAAGGTACTGCAGAAGAAGTGAACTTGTCAGGAATAAGACTTCTCTTATCTAATGATGTGGAGACCAATCCAGGCCCGGTAAGTTACATTATTAAACATGATTCAATTTGCTGTAGCAAAAGTAAACATTTGCTTGGCATTGATGGAGATTTTTTTTAAATAAGTTGGCACTTTAGACATTAATAATTTTGATTAAACATTAAGTTGTCTTGTTAATGTTAAATAGTTCTATTATTATTAAACATGGTTTGTTTACTTAACATTTTTATTAATCAGTACTATAGGAAATTTTGTAATTAGTTAGTAACTTTTTCTTTATATTATCAAAGGTATTTGCTTTCACTTGTTTACTTTAAAGACTCGCTTAGATAAAGCATCTCTGATACATACGAGTGTGCTTAACAGCGAAAGCTCTTGTTTATACGTATATATTTACTCAAAACTTATCTGGTATAAGGAAAAAAAATCATTTTTCAAATCTAGTATTTTTATTCTGTAGATCTTTAACTGCAAATGGGAGAATTGTCTGGAGACCTTCTCTACAGCTGGAGAATGTGACGCACATGTTGTTGCACATGCTGCTAGCGATAAATGCTGCAGATGGGAAGATTGTCAGAGATTCAAAATTGAGACCCCAATTCATCAACTTGAGATCCACACCATCCGACATGTTTATGACGTATGTGTTATTAAATGTTCATTGGTTTATATCACTATAATTTAAAAACCAAACAATCATCATATTTCTAAATTAATTTTTGACTTATAGCCTTCTTCTATATCATAAGTTTGTGTTTCTAAGATTGTGAAAAGAAATGAAAAAGCAGAAATTACTTATAAGTCATGAATCTTATTTAACAAAAATCAACCGAAAATCTGTTTTACGGTGCACCAACACAGTATAGGTGCCTAAAAAGAAAAATTAGCTCAGCTCCACATGATATTTACATCAAGAAAAAAATATAACACATGGAATATCAGCAAAATATCAAGCTTCATTGGCAAACATTAACTGTCAATGTTATATAACAACTTAACATGTTTCAGAATGAGGCATTATTCCCATCATTTGAAGAATGGATTGCAGCACAGCCAGGTGGGAAGTTTGACCAGACACAAAATTTACATTGTTGCCCAAAACATTTGGTAAGTGTTGTGAAATTGCCTCAAATGCTTATATTCGTTTTGGCCTAGTGAACGCTTTAATTTCCATCCACTGAAGCCCTTGTGTCTGTTTTCCTTGTTTGATCATCCAAAGTAAGGATGAACATACATTTTCTGCTCAATGATTTGCTGTTAAACAAGTAAGTTACTATAAACAGAGACATTGATACCTATGTTAAAACTCATCGTATTTTAACTTTTCATTGTAGAGATCAAAGCTGCAGATGTTATTGTTTGATGAAGATTTTGAGATTTCAAAGCAATATTACAGTACAATCAATCACGGGGAGTATCTATCATTTCAATTTTATCATTATCCTACTAAGTTTTTACAGGATGAGAATAATTTTTTGTCAAAACGTAGGTTACTAGGAGAAGATTGGTCAAGTTATATAGGTCAGGCTTCCTCAAGTGAACCGACTGCTTCTACTTCAGACTCACAGTCCGATTCGAACCACCAAGCCCAAAGACAATTTTATTCCGTGCCCTCCAAGACCAAGTACGAATTTGTGCAAACCACTAGGCCGGAATTATCTAGTAGGTACTATTCAGGATCACATCTAAAACCAAAGAAAGTTTCAAAAAGAAAACATGAAAATTTGGTGACTGTAGATTTAGATCAAAACAATATGCCATGGTTTCAACTTTTACTATCCAATCTATCCAATTGTAACAGGGCTATTTGTTACCAGCAGGAAATACTGGACAAAATTCATGAAAGTGATCCTAATAATCCAACTTTCTTTAACATTGAACAGGAAGCTGCCAAATTATCATCAACTGAGAAATGCACTGCTGGGACCTTCATTTGCTTTGTTTTTAAATGCATTATTAATGAGGAAGAATTTATCTATATTAGGTATTTAGAGTCTGGTTGTTTCTCTGGTTATATGCACCAAAAGCATATGAAGATTCTTTCTGATAAATATCATTTTAGTGACAATAACTGTTTTGTTCATTGTGTGTACACTGTAGAAGATTTTGAAGATATGAAAAAGGTAGCTGACAACAAAAAGACGAAAAGAACAAGACCAGATAAAATACGTAAAAATGTTGTTAAAAATACTTTGCCATTAAATGTTTATCATTTGCAGAATTTGATTTCATCACCTGTGGAAACATCAAATGTCAATTTGGAGTCTTATCTTGTGAACATTTGGCCATATAAACCAGACACATCAGTTGAAAGTCCTGAGACCCCATACCTTGAAGTCAGTAACCCTTTATGTCTGGTTGATATCAAAAATAGTTTGATAGATTTCAGGATTAATAACCTACAACGACAGACAGTGACCTCCAGCAATATTTTTCAGAAAGAGCTTCTTACTAATAACAGTTCTTTATTTCAGCAATCTATAGTCCTCAATTGTTTATCTAGCAACATTAAAAGGGAGCAGAGTAAACATTTATTCAAACATCCAGGAAGATACAATGCTAATTTCTTGAAGAGTCCTTGTTATACCTCGTCTCTTAGAAATCATATTTTTATTTTATATTTAGCGAAAGACTTAACTCTTCTGCACTCATTCCTCATTAGATATTTTCCAGAACTAGGTGATCAGTTAGCAGCGATTCCAGAAACTTCAGTAACGGCTGAGGAGCCATGTGCCAAAAAGAAGAAAATTGTTGTTGTTAAAAGTGTTTCAGTAAACAAGTCGGTTCTGGAAAAAAGGCTAAAACCAGATGCAACCAACATTTCATCAACCACAGAGACAGACACGATACCATTATTTGATACTTTTTGTTTTCAACTTTTACAGCATGGGAAATTATCTATTCAGTCTATAGATGAATCTGGGGATGTTGTATGTGCCATGAATGATTACAGCGAGACTGATGGTTCATTTCGTGAAACAGATTTTGTTTATACTTATAACATGTCTCAGGATGGTGGAAAATATTTTTTTTGTAGCTGCCGTACATTCTCTACTCTGTTACATATTGATGACTCCCGAAGTAATAATGAATTTGTTGTTTTAGGTTCTGCAGGAGAAAACTGTGTCACATGTATGCACTGTAAATTTTTAAGCCAATATGTGCTTCCTTATGTACATTCTGAAATTTCAGATAGTGAATCTCCTGTCAACAATTTTATTCGCAAGGCTGTTGAAGACAAAGGGAAGGAGATAGTTGAACTTGTTAAAAAAAATAATACACGCAAATTTTCAGTATTTTTTCCAGAAGAAGGACAACCAAGTTTTGTAAATTTGACATTTAGTTCTAGTATAGGGAAATACATTGTGTCATGTACGAATGGTCAATGTCTGTCCAAAAAAGGGCACAAGAGAAATATTGAAACTTGGGAACAAACGTCTGTGTGCAAACATCTGTCTACTCTTCGAAATCATTTAGAACATTGGCAAGATTTGAAAAGCAATGAAACTTTTATTACTAATGAAGATGAGAATAACAATTTGAATGAACTTGAAAATGAGGTTACCTCGGTAGACAGTATAATAGTTTCGTCCGAGTCGGCAACTAATTTTGATGAACAAACTGGTCATTGGCAATACAAATGTAAGAGTTCTCATAAACCAAAAACTAAAGGTAGTGAATCACTAAAATCCAATTTGCTAAAAAGAGATCTTTGGAATGATAACAATTTAAAGAGAGATCAAGATGGTTGCTTAATTGGTCCTAGTTTATTTCCAGATATGCCAGACAACACGTGTGACTGTGGTGCTGGTTGGTTAAAGAGGGATGATGATGATAATTACCATCCAAATGGAAGGACTGTACAGGAAAATTCCAGGGTTTTAAATGTTTATACTTTTGTTGCACCTGTAAAATGCCAGATTCATAGTCGGATTTGCTACAATGATCAAAATCCATGTAAAATTAGCTGGGATGAAGGGAGTTTAGAATCTTTGCATGTTTTAAGTAGGGACACAGCAGCTGGGGATGAAATTGGGTGGGAGTTTGTTTCTATGGTAATGAATTCTGGCTGTACATTTTCTTCATACTGTAAACTTAAAAATGAGTGTTACCAAATTAGAGATTCTAGAGCTAAATTTATGGATGCAACTGTTTTTCTCAATTGGTGGTTTAGTTGGGCAGCTAATATGAAAATTGATTTCAGGGAGGCATGTGATGTGTGTGGGTATGAGCCTAAAAGGTTGTGCTGTGATGGTACAAAAGTAGGGGTAGGCTTCAGGCATGCTAACTTTGTAGAAATTGAGAAGGTTAGTTCTGATGCTCCTGAGCATCCTACATTACATCGTAGAATGGACAGATGTTTTTTAAAAAATGGTGTAGGAAACATTACTGTTTCTCAGATGATTAAAAATAGAAAAATAATGGATTATTTGGCTAGAGAAAAATTACATGAGCTAAAAACAGAAGAAATATTAACTCCTGAAGACCGAAGTCATGCAGTAATATCATTAAAGTTATGTTTGCCTGAAGAATTTTTTCTTTCATTTGATAAATTTGAACCTCTTGATAGACCATCTGATATGCCTGAAGGTGAACAAGCTGCTTATGCTGTGCTTCTTAAAATGTTAGCAACAACTGCCTCAGTAACAAGCCTAGTGCCCCCGAAATATTGTCCAGAATTACAACGCCTGCTTGAACCCACCATTGATGTCATTACATTAAACAATGTCATGAAAAATATGCGATATTATGCGCCTGAACTTAGAGATTTTATTTCTGAATCACTGTTAGCAAATCCTTCAGATGATGGCAAATTGGAAGAATATATCTCCTCATTTTTGAGGTATTTAATTGATGAGTCATTAAGTTTGCCTGTTCATGAGGCAGATCCAGCAACACCTCAGCCTGGCTCATATAATCCTGCTAAATACGGTAGAGCATATTATTTTAATAAATTGGGTTTAAAATTAAGGGAAGTAAGAAAATTCACAATCGATTGTAACAAATCTTCTAAGAATAATGATGATCATGATGATGCTGCCCAAGACTTTGAGAAGTGCCAAAAGTTATTTTCCAAGGCTCACATTTCTGCTAGGGGTACAACAAGTTTATTTCTTTGGTTCTGTGCTGATCATGGTCATTGTTATGGATTTCATATGACATATGCTGAGGGTAGAAAAGATCCATCTGCCTCACTTTATTCTTATCTTGAAACTCCACCATCAGAAGTATTTTATGATTATGCCTGTGGTCTTCAAGAGTATAGTTTAAACAGGGAAAATGCATATTACAAGAATGTTCGATTTTTTCATGACATCTTTCACAGTTACTCTCACAAATGCTCACATGCGTTTAGGTCATCCCGCTTACAAGGATTTGAATCTGTTAACTCTGAAATATGTGAACAATTTAACAGTTATTTACAAAACATAAAAAAATCGGCCAGACAAATGACACAAGAACATTTCTGTTTTTATCTTCAGTTCTTTTTGCATCAGTGGAACATCAAGAAAAGAAATGTTTATCAAAAGAAGATTAAAGTTGCATTAGCAGGATTGCATTAGTCCAAGCTTTGTTGATTTTAATCATAATCATAATTTTGTATGTTTTTAGCTTTACTATTTTAGTAATAATTTTATGTGCAAGTTGCTATATCTCAACTGCTCAGGGGTGATGTGTTAATCACTACCGACCTGTCCAAATATATTACCATATACTCGGGGGTGATGTGTAATTCACTACCGACCAGTCTTAATATATAACCATATACTCGGGGGTGATGTGTTAATCACTACCGACCTGTCTTAATATATAACCATATACTCGGGGGTGATGTGTTAATCACTACCGACCAGTCTTAATATATAACCATATACTCGGGGGTGATGTGTTAATCACTACCGACCTGTCTTAATATATAACCATATACTCGGGGGTGATGTGTAAATCACTACCGACCTGTCTTAATATATAACCATATACTCGGGGGTGATGTGTTAATCACTACCGACCTGTCTTAATATATAACCATATACTCGGGGGTGATGTGTTAATCACTACCGACCTGTCTTAATATATAACCATATACTCGGGGTGATGTGTAATTTACTACCTACCTGTCATAATATATAACCATATACTCGGGGGTGATGTGTTAATCACTTCCGACCTGTCTTAATATATAACCATATACTCGGGGGTGATTTGTTAATCACTACCGACCTGTCTTAATATATAACCATATACTCGGGGTGATGTGTAATTTACTACCTACCTGTCATAATATATAACCATATACTCGGGGGTGATGTGTTAATCACTACCGACCTGTCTTAATATATAACCATATACTTGGGGGTGATGTGTAATTCACTACCGACCTGTCTTAATATATAACCATATACTCGGGGGTGATGTGTAAATCACTACCGACCTGTCTTAATATATAACCATATACTCGGGGGTGATGTGTTAATCACTACCGACCTGTCTTAATATATAACCATATACTCGGGGGTGATGTGTTAATCACTACCGACCTGTCTTAATATATAACCATATACTCGGGGTGATGTGTAATTTACTACCTACCTGTCATAATATATAACCATATACTCGGGGGTGATGTGTTAATCACTTCCGACCTGTCTTAATATATAACCATATACTCGGGGGTGATTTGTTAATCACTACCGACCTGTCTTAATATATAACCATATACTCGGGGTGATGTGTAATTTACTACCTACCTGTCATAATATATAACCATATACTCGGGGGTGATGTGTTAATCACTACCGACCTGTCTTAATATATAACCATATACTTGGGGGTGATGTGTAATTCACTACCGACCTGTCTTAATATATAACCATATACTCAGCAATGATGTGTATATCACTAACATATTTATTACCATATATGTCTGGGTAAAACAACTTTAGGTTACAAATATGACCAGCTATTTATTGAAACACCTTCACAGTGTTTGTCTATGTTCAATACTGTGTTTTCCGGGGTGGGGGGGGGGGTTATGTTATGATGCCCAAATTGCAGATACATTGTTACTCTTTGTACGGCATACTATTAATCAAACCTGGTCACAATCTTTGTCTATACAAAACCTTGGTCTATTTGTTAGTTGAATTCAATTACTTAGTACTAGGTTGTCCAGTTTAAAAACTAGGTAATGAGGCTGAATTCTAGAAATGCAGAGAAATCAACAGGTCATATTGGTTTGTTATCTTAAAGAAGTCTGCTCTAACTGTTTGTCTTTTTGAAAGTCTTTATTGCATTCTCAGGAGCCCAAATATATGTAACAAGTAAAAATCATTGAAATACCCATACTAAGATTTGGTATTTGTATACTGCATTATTAAGAAATACCCATCCACATGGAGTTTCCCTTTTAAAAAGCTGAACCAAGCTAATTCCGTCATCTTGGGTAAAAATTAGGTCACTAACCCAAATCAGAGACATTAATTACAGGTTAAACTTCAATCAAATCTCTGGTTTATTACTGAAAAAAATTAGGTAACTGCACCAACGTCGGGTCCCAAGTCCCGAGTGCAAAAGCAGGAGGGACTAATTACTTCTGTACTAATTTTTAGAATTTTGCTTCAGTTTCTGGAGATAATTTAAAAAATATAGCCTACATGCTTTTTAGTGCAATTCAACATTAAAAAATTCAGTTTCATTTAATATTCACACAATTGGTAACACCATGGAAACTTTGGATATCCAAATGGTCTAAGTAAGGACAACTGTTATTTCTTTATTGAATACAGTAAGTCTGGGTTCAAACCCCAGTTTGGATCATAGTTTTCAGTTATCATTTAATTGTGTATATATCTTTAAATATCTAAACTGAATTAATAAACTTACTTATTTATCTAATTTTAAAACAATAATTATATGTATAATGGACATGTTCTCTATTTCAGTGAAGTAATAATCAGGTTATTTCTTGACAAGGTCAATAATGTCGAGATTCTGCTACAAGAATCACATATTGCTTAATGTGTTTTAAGCAAAATATTTGTTTTACCATATGTTAGTGAAAATAAAATTGTTAAACTGCTTGATACTGTTATTTTTTATTGAACATGTCCGCAGTACAGGACAACTTTGTCCCAAATGAACGGGATAGGTGCATGCTGAATCAAATGTCTGTATGATATGACCAACTATAGATTGAATCAAATATTTCCGTAGTATAGGACCACGGACATTATATATAAACTCCATGATAAGACGAACTATGTTCGCAATGAACAGGTACATGTTGGATCAAATATGTCCGAAGTATAGGACAAACTATATCTCGGATCAAATATTACCATAGTGTAGGACCCGGGATCAAATATGTGTGTAGCATAGGACAAACTATATCTCAGATCTTTCCATACTATAGCACCACGGACAAACTTTCGAAATGAACCGGTACAAGTTTGATCAATATGTCCATTGTATAGGACAATCTATGTTCACAATGAGCAGGTACACGTTGGATCAAATATTTCTGAAGGACAATTAAACTACTACATGAAGATTATTGAAGTATGTCAAACATGAACAGGTGTGCACACGTTAAATCAAATAGTCGGTGCACTTAGTTGGCAACAGTAAATAAATACATGTGTACGAGGGATGATCAATAAATAACGAGAAAATGCTTATATCTTTTATTTGATCTTACTCAAATTTAAGCAAAATGTGGTAAAATATATTAGCAACCAATCGCTAATTTTTCAAGATTACAGTGACACAGTGCTCATATCTACGGTAACGCCCAGTATGCTAAGGCGGGGCATTTTGCAGGTTTTCGCCTATTTTCATGCAAAATAAAACGCTTACAACTTTTATATTAGGAATTGTAATTTAATGACAATTAGTAGTTATGGTCACCTAAGACTCGCCTTACTGATAATGATCTCATACACGTGTTGTTGTTTCATATATTACGTCATACTTGTGTAGACCAAACGTTCGAGAAAACGAAAAGTTATGAAGTAAAAAGAAAAAAAAATATTTGTGCGTGAGAATAAGTATACTTTGGTGATCATACTATGACAAAAGATATGCTTTATATAAAGCAGGAGAGTTTTAACAATGTTTGAGAAAACAGTAGTGATCTACCGCGAAATGGCGAAATGCGACGTCGACATCAGATCACCGTACACAGAGTTGTATGGGCTGACCGAAATTCCATAGGGTGACTATTTGATTCACTTTACAGTATACAGAAATATATGAATGGTTAAGGAGAGTATAATGAAAACTTTTGAAGAAAGAACAACAATAGGACTTATTGAGTATTGTCGTCACAATGATAAACGTTATACTCAGATTTACGTAAATGTAATTCTGCTACTCGATAACACTTGTAACTGTATCAACATCTACCGATCTCTTATTTGCCAAGTTAGAAACGCATTATGACGTAATCTCTCCATCAGATGGTGAATGTGTACGTATATAATCAAAACTCGTGTGATTCACATCTATTAAAATTAAAATGTCGGGTCTACGTGCGATCATTCGTTCAGGTGATTAGTGCGACGCACATTTTTTATATTCACGGTAATTCTGTGACAAATATCTTCTGCCGTGACTATAATTAAACAAAAAGTTCACTAACTAGAATAGTATATGAACTTTTGTTCAGACAACATAATGCTATAACTTTATCGTATCTGCTGAACCAAAACAAATATGTGGTTTATTCTTTGATAGATAAGTCCTTCTGTATAACAGTCATGATGCGGGAAATTATCTCGTTAAGCCCTTCTACATGGGGATAATGCGTTTATTTAGCCTCGCCACCGGGTGACCCATATGGGCGACAGCCCCCAGAAGTGGTTAGTCATTTTAGTTTTTGGGGGATAGTGCATGATACAGAAGATGCCCCAGTTCCAGACGCATCCCTGGTTCGTTTACGTGCCGATGTAAAGCATCATACACGGGACCTCGATTTTTAAAGTCTCGTCCGAAAGACTGTTAGTGAAATTAGTTATGTTAGGTGGGAAACACTGAAAGCATTTCTAAATTTGTCCGGCTGGATGAGGGATCGAACCCACAACCTTCCGATCAGTAGTCAGTGGCCCATACCACTAGACCACTTGTCCACCTACAACCCCTTTCTACATTCATTCGATTGCTCTTTATATGCCCTATGGTTTTCCCTATGTTACCTGACTCATCCCGTAACACGGGACGGCTCATGCGACCTACGCAAACCGAAGAGAAGTCACTTTGTTCGTTATTTCCACAGGAACAACACGCTTACCAAGGAAATCCCTTATGAAGACCAGGTCTACACTCATTCAATTTCCATAAATAGCCTCAATCATTTACCACAATTTTTGACCAAACGAGTCAACACACAACCATTGAAACATACTAGACGATCTAGCTTGTAGAAGTTAAAATCCCGGTTGTTTTCGTGCGAACACCACCCCGAGTATGACTCGAGAGTTCCCGATCCATTCGTTGTTCGATCGGCTGCATATTAGAGAGAATAGTCGGTAATAACTAAAAGCACTCATGTCGTGAATTTAGTCTGACGTCGTTGACGTCAACCGTGTGCGCAAGGTCGACGTTATTGCCCTTATTCAAAACTGGTATTTTTAGACCCTGTGTATGTTTCAGTTTATAACTGAACTGTCTTTAGGAGAAATTTTCCGCTTTCTACAGGATCAAATGTTGATGTATATTATTCAACCATATCGAGTTTTATGATAATGATCCGGTTTATCCCACGTATTTGTTTATTGTGTCTCATGCAAATTGTTTTTAAACGACGTTCCTTGAACTGCCAACTATGAAGCGGTATGTTGAATAGACATCTCCGTATTTACGTATAAACCGTATCTACCGGGAGAATGTTAAGTGTGGTCTTAAACAAATGTATATTTAAAATTGTCGTAAAAATACAAACTGATCTGTAAGGTGAGTTCTTATTTTTGTGTATTCAATACTAGATGCTTATGGCGAAATAGCTGTAGGGAGGTTGCGAAAAGACCCAGCATATATTACGTGGAAAATAATAAAAAGGCATGTTGCGAAACAAAACGTGGACGTGTAGACGTACAAGTTGCAATTAAAATTCACTTGCTAAAACAACGTGAGCGTGTATAATCACTTGAAAGTTGAAGCATGATTTCTTCCTTAATATATATGAGTGTTTATAATAACTCACTATGGATATGTTCTATACAGTCATGTATGTACCGTGCGTGTACGTTCCTTATAGTGTGTGTCGTATAAAACTAACTACTACAATTGACTACCGCAGTAGGCATCATTGTTTATATCTCAAATTGTATGGTTAACTCGTTCTCATGTGTATTTCACGAGCGTTGACATTCTCAAAGTTACCATCAATCTTTTTCTTTTGCCCTGTGCAAACTAGCCAGGCCCTAACCTAATGTGGTGATGCTAGCAAGCTATGAACAATGATGTGCATATAATCCACTACTTGTGACAGACTTACAGTATGAATGAGGCTTGGCTCTGTGGGGTGACAAGAAAGCTCCTATGCTATTCGACAGCATGACAAAGCCTTGAACACAATGCTTCCTTTTGATATTGACTTTCTATTTGCATATCTTGGTCGAATGAGGCCATGCTTTTTACCAAAGCTACACACCACCTTATTATGTCACAGGTGCAAACTATTTTTTTCACAACAGCCCTATTTGTGCTGGTGGCAGTCGAAAAAATAGCCTCATACATATAGTCAGTGATGTTATCCATATTAACTCATAACTGGTGTATGTGAAGTAAGTCACATTGATATCGGTTGTTTGTGCAACTTTTCCAGTTTGCTGCGATGGGCGAGTGGTTTAATGCGTCCCTATTTTGCATTGCTAGGCAATGGTGCCGATCAGTATGGGTATGAATCCTGCTATAGCTGCAAACTTTTTGTGTAATTTCATGGTGTTTTAACTATGTCAGTATATTATCATTATTGTACATGTACAGAGATTAGACTCTTATAAAGATGTATGTGCCATTCTAGTGTAGAACTGACTGACAAACGGATTAACACTAGCTTCTCAAATTTACAATAACTGAAGATCCTATCATAAATATAATAATAAATCTAGTTAACATTTCACCAGTTTATTTGTAAAATATAGTTGCATAGTTACTCATAAGATAATCAGATAATTTTCACAAATTCCTATCAGCTCTTCCTGAAAAAAGGCTAAGTTTGGGGGGTGGGCGGAACTGCAAATTAATTGCGAAAATTACACAAACTTTCATGAAAAGGATATAGCAAAATGTAATGGTATCCACAGGTACAGACATACCAAGTATGCTGATCCTCAATGGAAACATGCTCATGTGTTAAAAATTTATTATTCGTAACCATTAGGAGCTTTAAAGCTGACCAAATGACAAAAGTGTATCCTTCTGTAAGGTATCAATAAACCCAGTTTGATAAGTACATATACTAAACAAACAGCTAACCGAACACTTTAAGGTTTTCTATTAATACGTAATATACGATGGATATGTTTAGTCATTTCTCGTATTTAAGCTATTTTCAATAGGTATTTCCTAAAATTTGGACTGAAATAAAAACGATTTGTCAGAACTACGTTGTCAAAATTTTAATTGTTTACTTTATTTCAATTATGGTTTAATTACAATTTAATTAACAAAGATGAAATTTAACAAATTTAACTCAAACGCCATATAGGATGTACAACTTAGAATTGCAAAAACATAGAAAATTAAAAGCCATCGTTTTACGGTAAAATTGAAGTTTAAATAATGTTTAAAATAATCTGTGAATAAGCTAAAAAAGGGAGGTAATTACAAAAGAGTTATCACGCTTAAATTTAATATTTTACTAACTTCTTTCATTTTCAGTGTTTTTATATTTACATCATGACGTATAGTGATGCACACATGAGTAAAAATAAAACAAAACAAATTAAGCACGATATAAAACTGAGCGACAATGTTGCAACCTTACTGGTAAGCAAATCGATCTACCATTTTCGATTTCATAGTAGCAAAGTGTCCTTGTCTTCAATTTTTTTTTTTTTTTTTTAATCTGACCTATTCATGTGCTATAAAATAGGTGCAACATAATCGTAAATGAGACACGTCCTCGAGCTACTTGTGCAAAAATGTGATTTAACCTAATTCGATTTGGATGAATGATTATCAATAGATTCTCAACTGCATTTGATGCATAATATAATATTTCAGTTTTAAGTGTTTGGATAAAAAAATAAAAAACAAAAATATGTTCAAGATATAACAGTCTGTATACATTGTAGAACAGAAATCCAAAAACGCAATTAACTCATATTTCCCTGTTTTCCCTGACTGAAAGGTGATTTCCCCTGAAATTCGTGCTGCCTACAAAGCTCAAATACAGCTTGCATATGTATGACCTCAAACCTTCCCTAATAGCCATACAGAGACTACCATAAAGCAAATCTCATCATTAACTGAGATCCTTTGTGTTTTTGGGTTGGTCAATTGCTTTTAAAGTAAAATATATGGCAAATAGTGCTTTCTACTAAAGTCAGAAAGAGACACTACCAATAGCCAAGATTTTTTCATTCCAATTTCAAAGTAAAATTCCCCGTTTTTTCCATGCAGGGAATTTATAAAAAGCTACAAACCAACTTATTTTCGCGAATAAAAAATTGGGTGTTACATTTTGCCCATTATGACTACAAATGTTGGTGTATGCAAGTGCAGAAAAATTAAAGAAAATGGTTATAGAACAAATTTGCAGATATTTAAGTTTGCAGATTATTTGCAGAATAATTTGTTGGTTTATAGTACTCCCTTTTCCATGTTTCCTTGATGATCCAATTTATCTAAAGATTTTACAAAAATTATTATTTCAACCAAGATAATCATGAAGATGAAGTGAAATTGTGACACCTATTTTCAGCAATGTATTGACCAGGTTTGTCTTAAATAGATGTCTTTCAAAGCAATTGATGACTACGGACAGATGAACAACAGACAAAGAGTGATAAAAAAAGCTCACATTGTTACTTCATGACCCGGTGAACTAAAAAGCAAATCATTTGTCCAACATTAGATACATGTTCATAATATAATGTCTTGCAAAAGAGGAATATTTTAGACAGCTTCTTCTGATGGCTGTTTCATCAGACCTTGGTTTGATCTATTTTCATTTGGATCTTCACAATAGTGTAACAGTGACATCTAAACCTGAAAATACTAAATAATGTCATTCAGAGAATAAACTAGAATTCATACATAAGGCCCTTACAATACCAACTTGTCACAGAAGCAGATATTTTGCCGTGGAAAAAGAGTATAAACTCTCCAAAAATTTGAGTTACATTCTATTGACTACAAATATTGTGGTCAGCACTGTAATGAAATTTTTAAAGTTCAAATACATATCCTATTTTGACCCAAAGCCAAAAAGTTACCAAAACAGCCATCAATATACAGGTAATTTGGTCAGTGAATCTGTTTTGGTTATCAGTAAGTACGAGCAAGTAAATGTGGGGTTTTCTATTGTTCTTTTTTTTGTTTTGTTGCACCCCACAAGTGACGGAATAAATTGAATCTAAAATTAGCCTACTGTTCCACACCCCACAACTACCTCTGGGTGTGTACGAACGCACAGACAGACAAAAAGACAATTATTTACAGTAAAAAGGAAATCAGTTTTTATTACCATTCAATGGTCCTGGCAAGTCTTGACACTGATCTTTTTTGTCAATTCTCTCCAATACAGCTCCTCCTTGATTGACTGTAAACCATCAGTTTGGACAGCGTTCAGCTTACACTTACAAATCAAATATGTCACACCATTTAAAAGCTGAAAATCACAATTTTCTGAGATTAGGAACAAGAGATTGCAAAAGGCCCTTGGTCGCTCACCTGTTGTAGCTGAACCATTGACCTAGTTCTTGACACCCAGATGACTATTTTGGAACTCTATCTAGATTTTATCTAGACAAGCATTCCGACCCAGGGGCGGATCCAGGATTTGGTGTTAGGGGGGGCGTAAATATTGACAATCCCAACCAAAGCCCCGCCCCCCCCACACACACACACATACACACTTTACATGTTTATATCTTAGCAGAATGCCTCACACACTCGTTCTCTACCTGATTTTTTTTCCAAAAAAGTAACTTAGTTATTGTTTGAGCGAAGCAAGCTTGAAAAATAATTATTCAAGCAGCATAATCCATAAAATCGTTCTTTATTTGATAATAATGACCAATAAAGATAATATGCGAGAGAAGAGAGCTAGAAAAAAATCGCAATGTTTACATATGCATCATTCAGCTAAAACTCATTTTGTACCAAGGAATATTGCAATAATAGTAATATGCGAGCTAGAAACAAATACGTTATCTATAAAGCATTCCACAAACCTTTTTATGTACTAAGGTCTAGTCCATTAAAGGTACAAAGTGAGCGATGCGAGCTAGAAAAAATGTGTGAGTTTTCCTTGCACCACAAACCTTTTTTTGTACTGATATGAAGTTTATTCCAATAAGGTATTATGCGAGCGAAGCGAGCAAGAAATTTTTTTTATCATGTTCTATCACTCAGAATGAAACACAAAAAACCTATGCTCCGGCGATTTTAGGGGGGGCGCGCGCCGGGTGCGCCCCCCCTTGAATCCGCTAGTGCGACCAACTTTTACTAAGATACAGTGAAAAGACCAGCCTATAATGCATACCACCGTTTTGACTATGATTTGACTTAATGACCTAGTTTCTAACCAAAATGACACAATATCAATATTTACCTTAATTTATTAGAGATGATCATTGTGACAAAGTTTCAAAAGATAAGGATGAAATTGTAACCTCTAGGGTTTCAAAGTTTTTCTATGATTTGACTAAATGACCTAGTTTTCAACCTCATATAACCCAATACTAGCACCACCGTACCACTATCTACACTGTACCAGTTGCTCAAATGAACCACTTACTCCACTGTACCATTGGCTCCAATATGCCACAAGGTACACAGTACCACTAAATCCACAGTATCACTAGCTCCACTGTACCAAATACTCCACTGCACCACTGTACCACTTGCTCCATTGTACCACCTGCTCCACTGTACCACTTGCTCCATTGTACCACTGTACCACTTTCTCCACTGTACCACTTGCTCCATTGTACCACTTGCTCCACTGTACCACTAGCTCCACTGTACCATTAGCTCCACTGTACCACTTGCTCCACTGTACCACTTGCTCCACTGTACCACTAGCTCCACTGTACCACTTGCTCCATTGTACCACTTGCTCAACTGTATCACTTGCTCCACTGTACCACTGTACCACTTTCTCCACTGTACCATAAGCTCCACTGTATCACTTGCTCCACTGTACCACTTTCTCCACTGTACCACTTGCTCCATTGTACCACTTGCTCCACTGTACCACTAGCTCCACTGTACCATTAGCTCCACTGTACCACTTGCTCCACTGTACCACTTGCTCCACTGTACCACTAGCTCCACTGTACCACTTGCTCCATTGTACCACTTGCTCAACTGTATCACTTGCTCCACTGTACCACTGTACCACTTTCTCCACTGTACCATAAGCTCCACTGTACCACTTGCTCCACTGTTCCACTTGCTCCACTGTATCACTAGCTCCACTGTACCACTTGCTCCACTGTACCACTTGCTCCACTGTACCACTAGCTCCACTGTACCACTTGCTCCATTGTACCACTTGCTCAACTGTATCACTTGCTCCACTGTACCACTGTACCACTTTCTCCACTGTACCATAAGCTCCACTGTATCACTTGCTCCACTGTACCACTTTCTCCACTGTACCACTTGCTCCATTGTACCACTTGCTCCACTGTACCACTAGCTCCACTGTACCATTAGCTCTACTGTATCACTTACTCTACTGTACCACTTGCTCCACTGTACCACTTGCTCCACTGTACCACTTGCTCCACTGTACCACTTGCTCCACTGTACCACTAGCTCCACTGTACCATTAGCTCCACTGTACCACTTGCTCCACTGTACCACTTGCTCCACTGTACCACTAGCTCCACTGTACCACTTGCTCCATTGTACCACTTGCTCAACTGTATCACTTGCTCCACTGTACCACTGTACCACTTTCTCCACTGTACCATAAGCTCCACTGTACCACTTGCTCCACTGTTCCACTTGCTCCACTGTATCACTAGCTCCACTGTACCACTTGCTCCACTGTACCACTTGCTCCACTGTACCACTAGCTCCACTGTACCACTTGCTCCATTGTACCACTTGCTCAACTGTATCACTTGCTCCACTGTACCACTGTACCACTTTCTCCACTGTACCATAAGCTCCACTGTATCACTTGCTCCACTGTACCACTTTCTCCACTGTACCACTTGCTCCATTGTACCACTTGCTCCACTGTACCACTAGCTCCACTGTACCATTAGCTCTACTGTATCACTTACTCTACTGTACCACTTGCTCCACTGTACCACTTGCTCCACTGTACCACTTGCTCCACTGTACCACTTGCTCCACTGTACCACTTACTCTACTGTACCACTTGCTCCACTGTTCCACTTGCTCCACTGTACCACTTGCTCCACTGTACCACTTGCTCCACTGTACCACACTGTACCACTTGCTCCACTTTACCACTTGCTCCACTGTACCACTTGCTCCACTGTTCCACTTGCTCCACTGTACCACACTGTACCACTTGCTCCACTTTACCACTTGCTCCACTGTATCACTTGCTCCACTGTACCACTTGCTCCACTGTTCCACTTGCTCCACTGTACCACACTGTACCACTTGCTCCACTTTACCACAACAAGCTCTAATATATGACTGTTAAAATAGTGTTAATCTGACATTTAGCTCAACAAACAAGTCACTTATTTAACTTCAATAATTCTGTAAGTAAAATAAATACAGTAAAAAAACAATCAGATAGTCAAGCAGGTTTCATTACCATCACAAGTCTGACACTGCTGTTTCAACTGTTTCCATTATCCTTGATAGTCCATTATTGACTGTAAAACCATCAACTAGGGAAATATTGCTCCCATTAACAAAACTTGTCTTTCACACTTTTTTAAAACTGAAAAATAATCATGTAGACACATGTCAAAACATTAAGAGACCAAAAGTGAAATTATAAATTATAATACATGGACATGTGTATTATGAAATAGAAAAATAATCTTGAAACTTGCTTCTAGGTGCTACAGTCACTCATCAACCCTAGTAAAGACTATTTTTCCTGTATCTCATATTACACTCAAACTTATTGTGTACTCTTTAAAACTCTTCCAATATGGAGTAGTTATGGATCAGCATTAGGAATACATAAGGTCAATAGTTTGCATCTTGCTAAGACTTACAGTCTCGATTCACATAGTGCCAGCTTATGATCCAAAACTACATAAAATGACTGGAATTTAGATACAGGAGAAACTATTTCAAATAAGTACCTACTTTTTCTTTCCAGCTTACAACAGTGACCACAATTTAAAAACATTTTTGGACACAGACAATATGCAAGTCACTCATAGCTTTCTACATTTTATAGTACCCATACATTACTCAGTGGTATGATGCACTGTTCATAGACCAAAGAGTATTTTAAATTTTGTGATTTGAGTGCGATGATTATAGCCTATTATGTGCTTCTTGTCATTGCATAACAATATTCCATCTTGCATTTGATTTAAGGACACCAAATTTTATACTTTTTATTATTTGTGTGCATAAAACTACTAGAAATTGGTTCCAAAATTATTTTAAATCAAAATCATTATGACAAGATAATTAATAGGTTATAAAATCTATAACTACACAGTACTGCACATCTCTCCATGTAATGACATTATACTGCTTCAGTTCCTCATCAAGGGATCTAGGTTACTACAGCATTTGTGTCCAACACAAATGTTCCTTCACTCATATGTTTCTAAAAGGAATGTGTTTCAATTAGTAATACTTATTTTTCATTCAGTCATATGTTACAGTTAGTCATATGTTAACTTCGGATAATGTATTTTAGTCAGATGAATGATTCTGTCAGTTATATGTTTTAGTCAGGCATATGTTTAAGTCAGTCATGAGTTGCAGTCAGACACACGTTTTTGTCAGTCATATGTTTTAGTCAGGCATATGTTTAAGTCAGTCATGAGTTACAGTCAGACACATGTTTTTGTCAGTCATATGTTTTTGTCAGTCACATGTATCCATCAGTCATGAGTTGCGGTAAGACACATGTTTTTGTCAGTCATATGTTTAAGTCAGTCACATGTATCCATCAGTCATGAGTTGCAGTCAGACACACGTTTTTGTCAGTCATATGTTTTTGTCAGTCACATGTATCCATCAGTCATGAGTTGCAGTCAGACACACGTTTTTGTCAGTCATATGTTTTTGTCAGTCACATGTATCCATCAGTCATGAGTTGCGGTAAGACACATGTTTTTGTCAGTCATATGTTTAAGTCAGTCACATGTATCCATCAGTCATGAGTTGCAGTCAGACACACGTTTTTGTCAGTCATATGTTTTTGTCAGTCACATGTATCCATCAGTCATGAGTTGCAGTCAGACACACGTTTTTGTCAGTCATATGTTTTTGTCAGTCACATGTATCCATCAGTCATGAGTTGCAGTCAGACACACGTTTTTGTCAGTCATATGTTTTTGTCAGTCACATGTATCCATCAGTCATGAGTTGCAGTCAGACACACGTTTTTGTCAGTCATATGTTTTTGTCAGTCACATGTATCCATCAGTCATGAGTTGCGGTAAGACACATGTTTTTGTCAGTCATATGTTTAAGTCAGTCACATGTATCCATCAGTCATGAGTTGCAGTCAGACACACGTTTTTGTCAGTCATATGTTTTTGTCAGTCACATGTATCCATCAGTCATGAGTTGCAGTCAGACACACGTTTTTGTCAGTCATATGTTTTTGTCAGTCACATGTATCCATCAGTCATGAGTTGCAGTCAGACACACGTTTTTGTCAGTCATATGTTTTTGTCAGTCACATGTATCCATCAGTCATGAGTTGCAGTCAGACACACGTTTTTGTCAGTCATATGTTTTTGTCAGTCACATGTATCCATCAGTCATGAGTTGCGGTAAGACACATGTTTTTGTCA